>OY986042.1:40794777-41253173 GCA_963920215.1 Nineta flava
TTCTATTCTATTCTATTCTATTCTATTCTATTTCTATTCTATTCTATTCTATTCTATTCTATTCTATTCTATTCTATTCTATTCTATTCTATTCTATTCTATTCTATTCTATTCTATTCTATTCTATTCTATTCTATTCTATTCTATTCTATTCTATTCTATTCTATCTATTCTATTCTATTTCTATTCTATTCTATTCTATTCTATTCTATTCTATTCTATTCTATTCTATTCTATTCTATTCTATTCTATTCTATTCTATTCTATTCTATTCTATTCTATTCTATTCTATTCTATCTATTCTATTCTATTCTATTCTATTCTATTCTATTCTATTCTATTCTATTCTATTCTATTCTATTCTATTCTATTCTATTCTATTCTATTCTATTCTATTCTATTCTATTCTATTCTATTCTATTCTATTCTATTCTATTCTATTCTATTCTATTCTATTCTATTCTATTCTATTCTAATTCTATTCTATTCTATTCTATTCTATTCTATTCTATTCTATTCTATTCTATCTATTCTATTCTATTCTATTCTATTCTATTCTATTCTATTCTATTCTATTCTATTCTATTCTATTCTATTCTATTCTATTCTATTCTATTCTATTCTATTCTATTCTATTCTATTCTATCTATCTATTCTATTCTATTCTATTCTATTCTATTCTATTCTATTCTATTCTATCTATTCTATTCTATTCTATTCTATTCTATTCTATTCTATTCTATTCTATTCTATTCTATTCTATTCTATTCTATTCTATTCTATTCTATTCTATTCTATTCTATTCTATTCTATTCTATTCTATTCTATTCTATTCTATTCTATTCTATTCTATTCTATTCTATTCTATTCTATTCTATTCTATTCTATTCTATTCTATTCTATTCTATTCTATTCTATTCTATTCTATTCTATTCTATTCTATTCTATTCTATTCTATTCTATCTATTCTATTCTATTTATCTATTCTATTCTATTCTATTCTATTCTATTCTATTCTATTCTATTCTATTCTATTCTATTCTATTCTATTCTATTCTATTCTATTCTATTCTATTCTATTCTATTCTATTCTATTCTATTCTATTCTATTCTATTCTATTCTATTCTATTCTATTCTATTCTATTCTATTCTATTCTATTCTATTCTATTCTATTCTATTCTATTCTATTCTATTCTATTCTATTCTATTCTATTCTATTCTATTCTATTCTATTCTATTCTATTCTATTCTATTCTATTCTATTCTATTCTATTCTATTCTATTCTATTCTATTCTATTCTATTCTATTCTATTCTATTCTATTCTATTCTATTCTATTCTATTCTATTCTATTCTATTCTATTCTATTCTATTCTATTCTATTCTATTCTATTCTATTCTATTCTATTCTATTCTATTCTATTCTATTCTATTCTATTCTATTCTATTCTATTCTATTCTATTCTATTCTATTCTATTCTATTCTATTCTATTCTATTCTATTCTATTTCTATTCTATTCTATTCTATCTATTCTATTCTATTCTATTCTATTCTATTCTATTCTATTCTATTCTATTCTATTCTATTCTATTCTATTCTATTCTATTCTATTCTATTCTATTCTATTCTATTCTATTCTATTCTATTCTATTCTATTCTATTCTATTCTATTCTATTCTATTCTATTCTATTCTATTCTATTCTATTCTATTCTATTCTATTCTATTCTATTCTATTCTATTCTATTCTATTCTATTCTATTCTATTCTATTCTATTCTATTCTATTCTATTCTATTCTATTCTATTCTATTCTATTCTATTCTATTCTATTCTATTCTATTCTATTCTATTCTATTCTATTCTATTCTATTCTATTCTATTCTATTCTATCTATTCTATTCTATTCTATTCTATTCTATTCTATTCTATTCTATTCTATTCTATTCTATTCTATTCTATTCTATTCTATTCTATTCTATTCTATTCTATTCTATTCTATTCTATTCTATTCTATTCTATTCTATTCTATCTATTCTATTCATTCTATTCTATTCTATTCTATTCTATTCTATTCTATTCTATTCTATTCTATTCTATTCTATTCTATTCTATTCTATTCTATTCTATTCTATTCTATTCTATTCTATTCTATTCTATTCTATTCTATTCTATTCTATTCTATTCTATTCTATTCTATTCTATTCTATTCTATTCTATTCTATTCTATTCTATTCTATTCTATTCTATTCTATTCTATTCTATTCTATTCTATTCTATTCTATTCTATTCTATTCTATTCTATTCTATTCTATTCTATTCTATTCTATTCTATTCTATTCTATTCTATTCTATTCTATTCTATTCTATTCTATTCTATTCTATTCTATTCTATTCTATTCTATTCTATTCTATTCTATTCTATTCTATTCTATTCTATTCTATTCTATTCTATTCTATTCTATTCTATTCTATTCTATTCTATTCTATTCTATTCTATTCTATTCTATTCTATTCTATTCTATTCTATTCTATTCTATTCTATTCTATTCTATTCTATTCTATTCTATTCTATTCTATTCTATTCTATTCTATTCTATTCTATTCTATTCTATTCTATTCTATTCTATTCTATCTATTCTATTCTATTCTATTCTATTCTATTCTATTCTATTCTATTCTATTCTATTCTATTCTATTCTATTCTATTCTATTCTATTCTATTCTATTCTATTCTATTCTATTCTATTCTATCTATTCTATTCTATTCTATTCTATTCTATTCTATTCTATTCTATTCTATTCTATTCTATTCTATTCTATCTATTCTATTCTATTCTATTCTATTCTATTCTATTCTATTCTATTCTATTCTATTCTATTCTATTCTATTCTATTCTATTCTATTCTATTCTATTCTATTCTATTCTATTCTATTCTATTCTATTCTATTCTATTCTATTCTATTCTATTCTATTCTATTCTATTCTATTCTATTCTATTCTATTCTATTCTATTCTATTCTATTCTATTCTATTCTATTCTATTCTATTCTATTCTATTCTATTCTATTCTATTCTATTCTATTCTATTCTATTCTATTCTATTCTATTCTATTCTATTCTATTCTATTCTATTCTATCTATTCTATTCTATTCTATTCTATTCTATTCTATTCTATTCTATTCTATTCTATTCTATTCTATTCTATTCTATTCTATTCTATTCTATTCTATTCTATTCTATTCTATTCTATTCTATTCTATTCTATTCTATTCTATTCTATTCTATTCTATTCTATTCTATTCTATTCTATTCTATTCTATTCTATTCTATTCTATTCTATTCTATTCTATTCTATTCTATTCTATTCTATTCTATTCTATTCTATCTATTCTATTCTATTCTATTCTATTCTATTCTATTCTATTCTATTCTATTCTATTCTATTCTATTCTATTCTATTCTATTCTATTCTATTCTATTCTATTCTATTCTATTCTATTCTATTCTATTCTATTCTATTCTATTCTATTCTATTCTATTCTATTCTATTCTATTCTATTCTATTCTATTCTATTCTATTCTATTCTATTCTATTCTATTCTATTCTATTCTATTCTATTCTATTCTATTCTATTCTATTCTATTCTATTCTATTCTATTCTATTCTATTCTATTCTATTCTATTCTATTCTATTCTATTCTATTCTATTCTATTCTATTCTATTCTATTCTATTCTATTCTATTCTATCTTTCTATTCTATTCTATTCTATTCTATTCTATTCTATTCTATTCTATTCTATTCTATTCATTCTATTCTATTCTATTCTATTCTATTCTATTCTATTCTATTCTATTCTATTCTATTCTATTCTATTCTATTCTATTCTATTCTATTCTATTCTATTCTATTCTATTCTATTCTATTCTATTCTATTCTATTCTATTCTATTCTATTCTATTCTATTCTATTCTATTCTATTCTATTCTATTCTATTCTATTCTATTCTATTCTATTCTATTCTATTCTATTCTATTCTATTCTATTCTATTCTATTCTATTCTATTCTATTCTATTCTATTCTATTCTATTCTATTCTATTCTATTCTATTCTATTCTATCTATTCTATTCTATTCTATTCTATTCTATTCTATTCTATTCTATTCTATTCTATTCTATTCTATTCTATTCTATTCTATTCTATTCTATTCTATTCTATTCTATTCTATTCTATTCTATTCTATTCTATTCTATTCTATTCTTTCTATCTATTCTATTCTATTCTATTCTATTCTATTCTATTCTATTCTATTCTATTCTATTCTATTCTATTCTATTCTATTCTATTCTATTCTATTCTATTCTATTCTATTCTATTCTATTCTATTCTATTCTATTCTATTCTATTCTATTCTATTCTATTCTATTTCTATTCTATTCTATTCTATTCTATTCTATTCTATTCTATTCTATTCTATTCTATTCTATTCTATTCTATTCTATTCTATTCTATTCTATTCTATTCTATTCTATTCTATTCTATTCTATTCTATTCTATTCTATTCTATTCTATTCTATTCTATTCTATTCTATTCTATTCTATTCTATTCTATTCTATTCTATTCTATTCTATCTATTCTATTCTATTCTATTCTATTCTATTCTATTCTATTCTATTCTATTCTATTCTATTCTATTCTATTCTATTCTATTCTATTCTATTCTATTCTATTCTATTCTATTCTATTCTATTCTATTCTATTCTATTCTATTCTATTCTATTCTATTCTATTCTATTCTATTCTATTCTATTCTATTCTATTCTATTCTATTCTATTCTATTCTATTCTATTCTATTCTATTCTATTCTATTCTATTCTATTCTATTCTATTCTATTCTATTCTATTCTATTCTATTCTATTCTATTCTATTCTATTCTATTCTATTCTATTCTATTCTATTCTATTCTATTCTATTCTATTCTATTCTATTCTATTCTATTCTATTCTATTCTATTCTATTCTATTCTATTCTATTCTATTCTATTCTATTCTATTCTATTCTATTCTATTCTATTCTATTCTATTCTATTCTATTCTATTCTATTCTATTCTATTCTATTCTATTCTATCTATTCTATTCTATTCTATTCTATTCTATTCTATTCTATTCTATTCTATTCTATTCTATTCTATTCTATTCTATTCTATTCTATTCTATTCTATTCTATTCTATTCTATTCTATTCTATTCTATTCTATTCTATTCTATTCTATTCTATTCTATTCTATTCTATTCTATTCTATTCTATTCTATTCTATTCTATTCTATTCTATTCTATTCTATTCTATTCTATTCTATTCTATTCTATTCTATTCTATTATTCTATTCTATTCTATTCTATTCTATTCTATTCTATTCTATTCTATTCTATTCTATTCTATTCTATTCTATTCTATTCTATTCTATTCTATTCTATTCTATTCTATTCTATTCTATTCTATTATCTATTCTATTCTATTCTATCTATTCTATTCTATTCTATTCTATTCTATTCTATTCTATTCTATTCTATTCTATTCTATTCTATTCTATTCTATTCTATTCTATTCTATTCTATTCTATTCTATTCTATTCTATTCTATTCTATTCTATTCTATTCTATATTCTATTATTCTATTCTATTCTATTCTATTCTATTCTATTCTATTCTATTCTATTCTATTCTATTCTATTCTATTCTATTCTATTCTATTCTATTCTATTCTATTCTATTCTATTCTATTCTATTCTATTCTATTCTATTCTATTCTATTCTATTCTATTCTATTCTATTCTATTCTATTCTATTCTATTCTATTCTATTCTATTCTATTCTATTCTATTCTATTCTATTCTATTCTATTCTATTCTATTCTATTCTATTCTATTCTATTCTATTCTATTCTATTCTATTCTATTCTATTCTATTCTATTCTATTCTATTCTATTCTATTCTATTCTATTCTATTCTATTCTATTCTATTCTATCTATTCTATTCTATTCTATTCTATTCTATTCTATTCTATTCTATTCTATTCTATTCTATTCTATTCTATTCTATTCTATTCTATTCTATTCTATTCTATTCTATTCTATTCTATTCTATTCTATTCTATTCTATTCTATTCTATTCTATTCTATTCTATTCTATTCTATTCTATTCTATTCTATTCTATTCTATTCTATTCTATTCTATTCTATTCTATTCTATTCTATTCTATTCTATTCTATTCTATTCTATTCTATTCTATTCTATTCTATTCTATTCTATTCTATTCTATTCTATTCTATTCTATTCTATTCTATTCTATTCTATTCTATTCTATTCTATTCTATTCTATTCTATTCTATTCTATTCTATTCTATTCTATCTATTCTATTCTATTCTATTCTATTCTATTCTATTCTATTCTATTCTATTCTATTCTATTCTATTCTATTCTATTCTATTCTATTCTATTCTATTCTATTCTATTCTATTCTATTCTATTCTATTCTATTCTATTCTATTCTATTCTATTCTATTCTATTATTCTATTCTATTCTATTCTATTCTATTCTATTCTATTCTATTCTATTCTATTCTATTCTATTCTATTCTATTCTATTCTATTCTATTCTATTCTATTCTATTCTATTCTATTCTATTCTATTCTATTCTATTCTATTCTATTCTATTCTATTCTATTCTATTCTATTCTATTCTATTCTATTCTATTCTATTCTATTCTATTCTATTCTATTCTATTCTATTCTATTCTATTCTATTCTATTCTATTCTATTCTATTCTATTCTATTCTATTCTATTCTATTCTATTCTATTCTATTCTATTCTATTCTATTCTATTCTATTCTATTCTATTCTATTCTATTCTATTCTATTCTATTCTATTCTATTCTATTCTATTCTATTCTATTCTATTCTATTCTATTCTATTCTATTCTATTCTATTCTATTCTATTCTATTCTATTCTATTCTATTCTATTCTATTCTATTCTATTCTATTCTATTCTATTCTATTCTATTCTATTCTATTCTATTCTATTCTATTCTATTCTATTCTATTCTATTCTATTCTATTCTATTCTATTCTATTCTATTCTATTCTATTCTATTCTATTCTATTCTATTCTATTCTATTCTATTCTATTCTATTCTATTCTATTCTATTCTATTCTATTCTATTCTATTCTATTCTATTCTATTCTATTCTATTCTATTCTATTCTATTCTATTCTATTCTATTCTATTCTATTCTATTCTATTCTATTCTATTCTATTCTATTCTATTCTATTCTATTCTATTCTATTCTATTCTATTCTATTCTATTCTATTCTATTCTATTCTATTCTATTCTATTCTATTCTATTCTATTCTATTCTATTCTATTCTATTCTATTCTATTCTATTCTATTCTATTCTATTCTATTCTATTCTATTCTATTCTATTCTATTCTATTCTATTCTATTCTATTCTATTCTATTCTATTCTATTCTATTCTATTCTATTCTATTCTATTCTATTCTATTCTATTCTATTCTATTCTATTCTATTCTATTCTATTCTATTCTATTCTATTCTATTCTATTCTATTCTATTCTATTCTATTCTATTCTATTCTATTCTATTCTATTCTATTCTATTCTATTCTATTCTATTCTATTCTATTCTATTCTATTCTATTCTATTCTATTCTATTCTATTCTATTCTATTCTATTCTATTCTATTCTATTCTATTCTATTCTATTCTATTCTATTCTATTCTATTCTATTCTATTCTATTCTATTCTATTCTATTCTATTCTATTCTATTCTATTCTATTCTATTCTATTCTATTCTATTCTATTCTATTCTATTCTATTCTATTCTATTCTATTCTATTCTATTCTATTCTATTCTATTCTATTCTATTCTATTCTATTCTATTCTATTCTATTCTATTCTATTCTATTCTATTCTATTCTATTCTATTCTATTCTATTCTATTCTATTCTATTCTATTCTATTCTATTCTATTCTATTCTATTCTATTCTATTCTATTCTATTCTATTCTATTCTATTCTATTCTATTCTATTCTATTCTATTCTATTCTATTCTATTCTATTCTATTCTATTCTATTCTATTCTATTCTATTCTATTCTATTCTATTCTATTCTATTCTATTCTATTCTATTCTATTCTATTCTATTCTATTCTATTCTATTCTATTCTATTCTATTCTATTCTATTCTATTCTATTCTATTCTATTCTATTCTATTCTATTCTATTCTATTCTATTCTATTCTATTCTATTCTATTCTATTCTATTCTATTCTATTCTATTCTATTCTATTCTATTCTATTCTATTCTATTCTATTCTATTCTATTCTATTCTATTCTATTCTATTCTATTCTATTCTATTCTATTCTATTCTATTCTATTCTATTCTATTCTATTCTATTCTATTCTATTCTATTCTATTCTATTCTATTCTATTCTATTCTATTCTATTCTATTCTATTCTATTCTATTCTATTCTATTCTATTCTATTCTATTCTATTCTATTCTATTCTATTCTATTCTATTCTATTCTATTCTATTCTATTCTATTCTATTCTATTCTATTCTATTCTATTCTATTCTATTCTATTCTATTCTATTCTATTCTATTCTATTCTATTCTATTCTATTCTATTCTATTCTATTCTATTCTATTCTATTCTATTCTATTCTATTCTATTCTATTCTATTCTATTCTATTCTATTCTATTCTATTCTATTCTATTCTATTCTATTCTATTCTATTCTATTCTATTCTATTCTATTCTATTCTATTCTATTCTATTCTATTCTATTCTATTCTATTCTATTCTATTCTATTCTATTCTATTCTATTCTATTCTATTCTATTCTATTCTATTCTATTCTATTCTATTCTATTCTATTCTATTCTATTCTATTCTATTCTATTCTATTCTATTCTATTCTATTCTATTCTATTCTATTCTATTCTATTCTATTCTATTCTATTCTATTCTATTCTATTCTATTCTATTCTATTCTATTCTATTCTATTCTATTCTATTCTATTCTATTCTATTCTATTCTATTCTATTCTATTCTATTCTATTCTATTCTATTCTATTCTATTCTATTCTATTCTATTCTATTCTATTCTATTCTATTCTATTCTATTCTATTCTATTCTATTCTATTCTATTCTATTCTATTCTATTCTATTCTATTCTATTCTATTCTATTCTATTCTATTCTATTCTATTCTATTCTATTCTATTCTATTCTATTCTATTCTATTCTATTCTATTCTATTCTATTCTATTCTATTCTATTCTATTCTATTCTATTCTATTCTATTCTATTCTATTCTATTCTATTCTATTCTATTCTATTCTATTCTATTCTATTCTATTCTATTCTATTCTATTCTATTCTATTCTATTCTATTCTATTCTATTCTATTCTATTCTATTCTATTCTATTCTATTCTATTCTATTCTATTCTATTCTATTCTATTCTATTCTATTCTATTCTATTCTATTCTATTCTATTCTATTCTATTCTATTCTATTCTATTCTATTCTATTCTATTCTATTCTATTCTATTCTATTCTATTCTATTCTATTCTATTCTATTCTATTCTATTCTATTCTATTCTATTCTATTCTATTCTATTCTATTCTATTCTATTCTATTCTATTCTATTCTATTCTATTCTATTCTATTCTATTCTATTCTATTCTATTCTATTCTATTCTATTCTATTCTATTCTATTCTATTCTATTCTATTCTATTCTATTCTATTCTATTCTATTCTATTCTATTCTATTCTATTCTATTCTATTCTATTCTATTCTATTCTATTCTATTCTATTCTATTCTATTCTATTCTATTCTATTCTATTCTATTCTATTCTATTCTATTCTATTCTATTCTATTCTATTCTATTCTATTCTATTCTATTCTATTCTATTCTATTCTATTCTATTCTATTCTATTCTATTCTATTCTATTCTATTCTATTCTATTCTATTCTATTCTATTCTATTCTATTCTATTCTATTCTATTCTATTCTATTCTATTCTATTCTATTCTATTCTATTCTATTCTATTCTATTCTATTCTATTCTATTCTATTCTATTCTATTCTATTCTATTCTATTCTATTCTATTCTATTCTATTCTATTCTATTCTATTCTATTCTATTCTATTCTATTCTATTCTATTCTATTCTATTCTATTCTATTCTATTCTATTCTATTCTATTCTATTCTATTCTATTCTATTCTATTCTATTCTATTCTATTCTATTCTATTCTATTCTATTCTATTCTATTCTATTCTATTCTATTCTATTCTATTCTATTCTATTCTATTCTATTCTATTCTATTCTATTCTATTCTATTCTATTCTATTCTATTCTATTCTATTCTATTCTATTCTATTCTATTCTATTCTATTCTATTCTATTCTATTCTATTCTATTCTATTCTATTCTATTCTATTCTATTCTATTCTATTCTATTCTATTCTATTCTATTCTATTCTATTCTATTCTATTCTATTCTATTCTATTCTATTCTATTCTATTCTATTCTATTCTATTCTATTCTATTCTATTCTATTCTATTCTATTCTATTCTATTCTATTCTATTCTATTCTATTCTATTCTATTCTATTCTATTCTATTCTATTCTATTCTATTCTATTCTATTCTATTCTATTCTATTCTATTCTAAAAAAAGTACTTTCACCAAACCCATAATTTTCTAAAAGCTAAATTTTGTATTTTTTCGCCAAATCCAAAGTTTTTTCGAAAAACAGTTTTTCAAAATTCGATTTTTATCATTTCCGACCGGTTATTGCGCTGTTAGTATTAAATAATTTTTAATTAATAAAATATTTTCTAGTATGTACCTTGACTCATTCTAAGCAAGAACATTATCTATCTTGCGATTTGCTCGAAAAATCTGTAATTTCCCCGGAAAAAATTATCAAAGTTATATTACTTAAAACTTTACGGTAAAACTTATAGTAAAACTTTTTTGGGAAAACTACGGGTTTTATGGAAAAACCACAAGGTAACGAAAAGTGCTTTTGCTCCCAGAATAATAATAGTATCCCCTAAACCTCTCATATCACACCTGGGTAATTTCCTCTAGCTCAGTGTTCGAACCTACCCGTCCTCTATGTGAATGACAGTTGAGCCGAACCCTAGGTAACTCCTTCAAGCTCTGTAAGGGAATTTCCGCCCCGGTACAGTAGGTTCTGGAATCGATCGATCTACGGTATGAACTAAAAAATAAAATATCACTACTTGAAATGGATAAACGCAAAAAGACGACAGCTGGAAAAGCGTTCTCGCGGAGGTCAAGTACCGTAGCCTCTCAATGGGTAATGAATGGTAATAATAATAACTAAACTAAAAATAGCTTATCAAATGTACTCGTATAAAAACAATTCGAATTTGTTGTAAATAAAGTCATTCGTTTGTGAACAAACACCTTCTGCGTACTCAATGAATAAATTAAGTGGTTTTTTCTTATCATTGTTATTTTATCAATGAATAAATTAAATGGTTTTTATTTCAACGTTAGATTGACAATGGCAAAACAATAGGTTTTTTGCCTTTACATATTAAAAATAAATTTGTATCGAATTTTATTATTAAAACCATGCTTCAATTTAGAGAATGAAAAATGAAAGAATGAAATATATATATATATATATATATATGTATATATATATATATATATATATATATATATATATATATATATATATATATATATATATATATAAAATATATATATATATATATATATAAAATTTATTCATTTGTAATCGCATTCTCAAGTTCAAAAAACGAGTAATATGACTAAAAGTAGCTACTTACTGGATCATTTTGGTATCCAATAAATAAATTTTGGTTTAATAAATAGATCTAACGGAACGTTTTACATCTGTCCCGAACAGAAATCGGTCTCTCAGGTACGTAATTTGATTTGAGAAAAATTTCACCGATGGAATAACAACGCATACAGTTTTAAATTCGTATCCACAAAACTTGGTCGGTTGCATTTTAGTTTTATCTTGTAAATTGAAGATCAACAGACAAACTGCTCAAAACAGGTCAAATCTTAGTCCCGACTTTGTAACCATTGAAAATATTTATACCAGAAAAAAATTGTTGGTATTGGTGTTCATAATGTGCATCTCCTGTCCGTGTCTACGGAACTCAAAAACAAAAAGAGACAATGAGCTGAATTCTGGAGCTAAAAACTATGATATAGTTCGTGAATGGATAAAATTGGACCGTGCCAAAAAGAGGGAGGGGAGAATATCCATCCTTCAAACCGTAAGAGATAGAAAAACATATAAAGAATTATTATTTGAATCTTTTTTGTATTAACTCATTATTATATACCGGGTATTCAAGTAATTATGGTATTCAAGTAGTTATTTTCGAGTTGTTTTATTGAGTAAAGCTTATCGAACCAAAAAATTATATATGAATTGATTTACTGATCCTAAATATATATTGAACCAGGTTGAGCGCAAGAATACACCCAACTTCCAATGGCGTCAATCGATGGAATCTGTCCTAGTCGACGAAAACATACTTATAAAAATTCTTAGATCAATTATTTGTATTATTTTAATACATATTTCGACTACAACGTACTCATCTTCAGTATGGATTAGTTAGTCACAATTATTCTCCAGGGAGATATGTCATTCGTTGCTTATTTGGTGGCTGTTGCACCATTACCAATTCATACTGATGATGATTACTTTGCTGCCGAAATGTGTATTTTATATAAAATAAATAATTGATCTAGAAATTGAAGATTTTTTAAATTAAAAAATCTAAGACCACTCTTTGATAATCTTTACATTATAAAACATAATTTTGCTTTAATGATTTTAAAATCCTAAAATCAACTAAAGCAAGCAAATTATCCAAAAAAAAAGCTTTAGTTAACTAGCATAACCCTTCGACCGCAAAAATTTTGTAACGCCCTTATAACCAAGTAACATAATATTTTCTCCCGTCAATGACTGATTGCGTTTAATTTTTAAAATACATTTGTTGTATGCACTGCCACCTATTTGCAAAATTTTTGAAGTACTCATGTTGTGTATACTCCCGTTTATAGGCAAATTTTTAAAACGAATTTGTTGTATGCACTATGCATAGCATATTTAACACATTGGTTGCTTACTGCCATCTATCGAAAGGCGGAGGACTTTGTTTTATAATATGTCACCTCCAACAAATATCATTATATTTTAGCCAATGTATACAAAAACTTGACAAATTATACAAAACCTTCCTCGAGAACTACTCTATCCATTGATGAAAACAGCATGAAAATCGGTGCAGTAGTTTTTGAGTAAATCGCGAATAGAAAGACAGACGCGGCTGGGGGCTTTTTTTATACTATGTAAGGGTTTTGTACCAAAAAATATTTACTACAAATTCATTTGAGGTAGTTAGCACGTAGATTCATTTTTCTTAAAAATTTGATTAAATTTAATAATGACCATAAGCTCTGCTGGGTCCTTATTTTAACCCCTTGTAGTTTTAATTGTTTAAATAAATTATATATCTGAAATGATTACTTATTTGAATGTGCCTGAAATAATTCTTTAAAAGATAATTTTATAACAGCAAAATATATAATTTTATTTATTATTAAACTCGGCCATGCGCACTCCCGTGCTCTAGATACTACAGTCTAAAGTAAAAATAAACTAATAGTCGTTCAGTATGTGATACTTTTCGAAGCACTCAAGATTTTCGAAGCACCAAAGTTACTTTTCAAACCACACGAAGAAACATGTAATGCAAGAAGACTTTACTTTGTTTAAGTTTTAAGATTTTACTTTGTTTCACAAAATAAATTTACGTTTACACGAGTCGGTATCGTGATTGTTTCATTAATTACGAGTCAGGCTCGTAATTAATGCACAAGGGGTTAATTAAATTTTTTTTAGTTCTTGTGATAGCGTGATATTTGTTATCAAAGTTAAGATTTTAAACATGCACGGTATACGTACAAGGTTCACGTATTCCCTTTTTATATAAGACCAAAAATTTTCTATACATTTCATTCTAAAAAATTTTAGTTGAATTTAACAAATTAAGGTAGTTGTTAATTTTTGATAAATTATTTAAAAAATAAGGATCTAACTTCGTTTAAAATTTCAAAGTTATTTACCGTTTATTTTTATAAGGATCTATACTTCTTCGATTTATATACTTCTTTTTAGATAATAAAAGAAAAAAGGAATCAAAAAAGTCAAAAATCAAATTTTTTTATTTACAAAAGTAGTAGTTTCAAAACAGTGTTAGATTAGGTTATTATTGTATTAGATTAACGAAATGATTGCCATTTTTATATAATCGAAGCAAACATGTATACGAGGATCATTCAAGTCAAAAAAGTATAGTCTAAAATCTCAGTCTATTCATATAATAGATGTGTGTTATGAGCTGAAACTTTCTAACACGATTACTGCAAGACAACAATGCCTCATAATACGACTGTATACAAGGTACATACAATGCCAAAAGTCGAGTTAAAATTTAAAAATTTTACAATTGATTTGTGCTTTATTTATTTAGATTTCAGAAAAATGTTTCGAATAAAAGTTGTTAGTATAGTTATAATGAACAACTTTTATCCGAATATTTTTTCAAAAACCGAATAAGGCACAAATCAATCAAAAAAATTTAAAATTTTAGCTCGACTTTTGACATTGACTGTACATTCAAGTCAAAAATTATACAATCTCTACAGTCTATTCATATAAATGATATGTGTTCTGAGGTAAACCTTTTTAACACGATTACTGCAAGACAACTACCTAAATAAATATAAAAAAAAACATAAACTGCATTTTTTTAAAAGATATATTAATTAAAGGTGATAATTTGTAACTACAACACCAAAAATAATGAATAATTAATGTCAACACAAGTCTTGCCTTGGGTAATATAGATAGTAGTACATTGAATCATAAATATTGAGACACTACTAGATGTGCTGACTGTAATAAGTTGGTTTATTATACTGTATTTTATACTTTTTGATTTGATTGTCTCAATTTAGTGACCTTAAAATAGATCTAAAAATATATTTATAGTCTGATAATATGTCTGATTCATAGAACAGAGGGCTACTTGTATGGCAAAATCAACCAGAAGCGGATATCTGCGGCGCAGATAAACATAATATTCAAAGCAAACAAACAAAAAGATAAAAATTATCTAGAAAAATATCTAATTGAACCTGTTGAAACATTCTAAGTGTAATTTTATGTAATATTTACTTTTAGAATGTGACTTTATGATTGAATTTTTATGCATATGAGTGTACATAAGAGGAATTTTCATTAATTTCGGGTGGTCAAGATATTCACATAAAAAATATGTATAATGTTGTCAAATTAGGTATCATCGCTTTAGACGAGATAAGGCTTATTAAGGACGTTCCAGCACTGTGTAATATAATCAGGACAAAAAACCGGTTTGATTTTATTATAGCACAAATACATTAACACACATATACAACACATAGATAAATACACTCTTCACATATACAAAATAATGTTATTTTGAAGAAAAATAATAATTTTAAACTTTTATATTTCGAAAACAAAACGGTAACACACGATATTTTTTTAAAATTTATGTAATAAATATTTAGCTTTACTCTCCTAGTTTTTTTTTTAAATTCTGTTGAGTATTTATTCTAATACAACCGATAATAGTTGAGCGGGCATGAAGTTTTGCATGCTTCTAATAAGAGAGAGTGAGAGAGAATGATAACGGTGATATTAATGATCTCGAGTTCTAAACGGTCAAAAATTCAGAAACTTGGGGATTTATTAGAAAACATTAGTTTTAGCCTGTGAAAATGACCAAAATCTGTCGAAAAGTGGTAGTATGCTGGAACATCCTTAAGAACAATTTGTATATTAAAATATATTTGATAGGTTTTGGGGAAATTGTGTGTACAATTTCAATTACGTGTAGCTGAAGTTCCAGCTACATCATAAATTGGATTAAAATACTTTCGAAATATAGGTTCAGAAATACTTTCGGAAATGTCTTCGAAATATAGCCCAGGAAAATATTTTAATATACTTGTGCATTGATTATACTTGTAAGATTAATAAAATTCATATGATAAATATTAACTAGAATCCGGCAATGCTTTCTTCAGGCCGCGCTTAAAGTGTTTAGGTTCATCCGAAATAAACTCCAAAATTGTCCTGGAGTGTATTGACTCGCTGAAAAATGTAGGTAAACATAACAAAGTCACTATTGGCTGGGTGCCTGGGCATTCAGGAATCGATGGAAACGAGAAGACTGATAAGTTAGCCAGAATGAGTGCTAGTGCCCCACTAAATGAACCAGAGCCGTTTCTTGGAGGGCCAAAAAACACAATATATTGTAAAATAAAAGAATAGGCGAAATTATATTGTAAAATATAAAAAGCTTATCATGGGAAAAGGTCTCTGAACGTTTACAACTTGGAGGAAACCAATTGAGGATACTTACTGGCCTTCTTACTAGCCACTGCAAACTCAATAAACATATGCACAAAATCAATCTGACAAGGAATTCCCAATTTCTAGAACAATTATTTGTATTTTTTAAATACGTATTTCGACTTAAAGGTAGTCATCATCAGTATGAATTAGTCAATCGTAACTATCTCTGGGATATGGAGTCAGAGATATGTTGCTTGTTACTAATTTGGTGCGTGTCTCACAATCACAGTCTTTTATATGATCTGACTGAGACAGTACCTGAAGGATTATTTGAGTTGACTTACCAACCCATTTATTGGCGGTATCCTTTTCTGACCATGCGGTGTTGTTATTGTCAATAAGTTGAGGATGTTGATCGAAGCTAACCTTGATATTCAGGTATTAAATTTTGAATATGGTTTCTTTTTAACCCGACTTCAAAAAAGGAGGATGGTTCTCAATTCGTCTGTATTTTTTTTTTTTTATGTTTGTTACCTCAGAACTCCGTCATTTATGAACCGATTTTGAATTTTTTTTTTTTGTTTTAAAGGGTTTGATTCCCGATTGGTCCCATTGTCACCAAATCGCATTCTGATGAAGGGATCTCCGGAAAATCGAGGAAAATCCTCATTTTATATGTGATAACCGATTTCTGCGATATTTTTTTTTTTTTTTGAAAGGGTATACTCATTCATAATGGGAAAATAAGAAAATTTTTTTAAAAACCGACTTCAAAAAAAATTTTTCCATAAAAAAAAAACCGACCCCAAAAAAAAAAAATTTTTAAAAAAAAACCAAATTCATTGTAAAGAAAACTGAAAATCTGTTATACAAAAATGCACTAAAAATTATTAAAAAAAAAAAAACGGGAAAAAAAAAGTGTTCAAAAAATTCACAAAAAATTAGTTGGTCGTTTAGTAGGTCTACCCATATTTAGACAAATAAAATCAGTTATAGAACTTCAAAGTCACTAAAAAACGAGAAATAAAACCTATTTTGACAAAATGGAAACCCGACTTCTAAAATCAAATATTCTATAACAAAAGATGCACTAAAAAGTAAAAAAATAATTGCATATTCTTGTGCCAATTTTAGTTCACCAAAGAAAAAATTTTTAAATATATATGTACAATTATTGTTATTTTTGGAGGCGGTGTCAGCATAGAGAAATTCACATAACTTTTGGACACCGCCTCCAAAAATAACAATAATTGTACATATATATTTAAAAATTTTTGCTTTGGTGAACTAAAATTGGCACAAGAATATGCAATTATTTTTTTACTTTTTAGTGCATCTTTTGTTATAGAATATTTGATTTTAGAAGTCGGGTTCCATTTTGTCAAAATAGGTTTTATTTTTATTAAATCAGAATTTGGAATTGGGCCATTGTCTAAATTCATTATCTGTTTTCTTAATTTTTTTTTGTATATAGATACTTTCGTATGCACCTAATACTGTGGGGTTTTGTAACGATTTCAGTAGTTTTAAATTCGATTTGTCAATTTTGTGGTTGTTCTCTAACGTGCGCGCGCAGCTATACACAATTTTTCTTTAATATAATATTACATACAGAAACACTACTGTTTCAACTGGTTCAATTTTTAAGAACGGGACTGTACTTTGTGCCACAAAAGTAGCATCCTTTTTTCAAAATTTTATACTTAACTTGCATTATTCATTATTCATTTGGTTTTTGGAAAAGTGTCTCGAATAAAAGTTGTAAGTATATTTATAATGCACAATTTTAACCCGAAGGAATGATTAAATTATTATATTTTGAAGGGAAAAAAACGCTACTTTTATGGCCATGTGTAAAAAACTTAAACATACCTTCATCTGGCTCGGATTAACATTTAAACAGTAATGAATGAAATTCCAAATAACGGTACTCATTCATTTAAAAATAGATTATCAAAATCTTCAAAATCTTCGAATAATTAAAACAACATTTTATTTCAAATTTTTAATTAGAAAATCAAAATTGGATAATTTACATTCAGAGATTTGTGGAAATCTATTTATAATATATTTAGGAATTTTTCATAACAAATTACCTAAAAATTGGATGTGCGAAAGCAAGGTTGCCATCAGAATAATTTTAACAATTCCAAAATGACGTAGTCATGAAGCAAAAACATATACATAAATGTAATTTTAATGATTGATATGTAGAAAAAAAAATTGTTTACATGAAATCACTTTTAATTACCAAACATAATAAATCTTCATAGCCTAGTAGCTCAGTAACTAAGTTCAGTATTTTTATTTCGTATTATGAATATTAAGACCAGTAATACAAAACCAAGTTTTCCAATTCAAAAGACATTGACAAAACTTTCTGTAATTTCAAAATCCAATAAGTATTTGTCTCTTGTAACATTGATAAAAATTACCCGAAACAATGAAACCAACTAATACCGAGAAAAAATCCAAAAATTTAATGGTTTTTAGGACACAGAAAATTTTGACTATATCTTTCAAATTGGACAACTTTTTTTTTGTTTATTGGTCTCAACATACACGAATAGAAATTGAAAATCGCATACCAAACCTTTTACACGGTTGCGGTGTAGACGAACGCAAAATTGGCTTTCGAAACAAAGTTTTGAAAAGAAGTTGTTAGTATTTTTATAACAAGCAACTTTTATTCCAGACATTTATTCTAAAACTGAAAAAATTATAAAAACGCACGGCAATAGGGAATATGCATGAAAATTTTTTTTCACTTCAATTGAAGCATGTTTACTTGACAAATATCAAGGTAAAATTACTTTTTAAACAACTTTAAAAATAAGCGAGATATGAATGATTGAAATTCCCGATTAGACAAAGAGGGTGATAGCCCTCTTGATATGTTATGTGACGTCATATTACACTTTCACCATTTAAAATACACGTAAAACTCCGTTTTTAGTATTTTTGCAAGAAAGAGACAGATAATAATCTTTAAAAGCTTATAGCTTTCTTGATATTTGTCGGATTTTAATTTCGTTTTTAAATATTATTACAGTATTAACAGTATTTTCATATTCTGAAAATAAATGTGAAAAAAAATTTTCATGCATATTCCCTATTTAGCTGTTGATGAATAGTCGAGCTGCCAATAAAATGAACGCTAAATAGGGCAACATGCCATTTTAAATATATTTTACATGTTTTTTGTTATAAATTATTTGAAATATGGCCCTAGACTGTTGAGTGCTCATTGGCTGATTTTCGATTTTAAAGTTAAATGACATCCAAAAAAAAAAAACTTAAAATCATAGTCCGTCATATTTGCACGATTTTTGATAACTAGCTATACATAGGTACACATGACCAAAAAAGTAGCGCTCATTTTTCAAAATTTTATACTTTAATTGTGCTTTATTTATTAGGTTTTCCAAAAATCGGTTAAAAGTTGTTCATTACAAATATACTAACAACTTTTATTTGAAACATTTTCCCAAAACCCGAATGAATAAGGTACAAATCAACTCAAAGTTTTAGAAAAATGAGCTCTACTTTTGTGGCTCATTGTATCACATACTATGGACTTTTATATCTAAATCACAAACTCTTAATTATAGTAATAATAATTAAATCAGAAAAATAAATACCTATTTCAGAAAATTCTAAGAGAATCCAAACAAAAATAAACTTCACCACAAACAAAGAAAAATACACTTTTCCAAACAAATCTAAAAACACTAAACACAAATGAAAAGAATTAAGAAAATAACATAAGTAAAAAGCAAAAAAAAAAATATAGTAATACAACTTTTCACAAAGTTAAATTATCACGTAAAAAACTTTTTAATTGAAAACACAAACAAACATACGGTGAAAATTCTCGTCGTTGCATTCACCGAACCGACGACACCAACGAGTCAAAAGTTTTTCAAACCAAAAGGAAAAAGCAAATGAAAATCAGTGTTGGTAAGTTGTGTTTATATTATAGAACAGAAGAAAAAAAACAAACAATCAAAAAATTAACATGATGATGTTAAATCGTAGCCGGCCACGATTCCACTGCTGTTCATGTTGAAATAGTCGCGCGGCACCGTGTATGTGTGATGATGATGCATTACTTTAACTTGCTTGCTTAGTTTGTGATGTTGTTTTGTTTGCTTGAATTTATGCGCTACGGTGGTAGTTGCGAGTTGTTGGCAGTTGTTTGCTATGGTATTTTATATATTGTCTTGGTTCACTTATTTGGTTTACCTTTAGGTAGTCTACCTTTACTGTGTGTTTGTGTGTGTGTGTGTGAGTTTGTAATTTTGCGAACGCAACGTGAACAGTCTCTTAAGGTAGTTCACTCGTTATAGTCAAACCATTAAGTATAAAATACAATATGATTAATTTACTTATTACTATTATCTATGCCAATTGAACATATCTAGTATAACAAATACAGGTGTTCTGAAATTCATTCAAGAAAACTATACCACGGTGTAGAGAGCTGGAAAAAACAAACAAAATGTTTAATAATGTTATATATAATTAAACATTAATAAATTGAACCATTTTGTGGGTGTCGCTACACTTATTGAGAACTCTGATTATCGCTACTCTAGCATGGCCGCTCTACTCCACTACTGTGGCCCCACCTCCTTACACTATGCGCTCTGTGATTGGTGGAGTAGTGTAGCGACGCTCGCAAAAATTCCAGAATGCAAATGTTTAATTAATTATATCTCAAAAACTAAGCGTCAAATCGAAAAACTTTATTAAACTTTTTTGTTTGTTTTTTCCAGCTCTACACCGTGATATAGTTTTCTTGAATGAATTTCAGAACACCCTGTATAGTGTTTTATCATTTATGATACAATTTACTATATGTTGTACCATGCAAGAATTTTTTGACAGTGATTATTCAATATTTTGGGGGTCGCAGTTGCAAATGATTACCATTACCCCAATATATGTTTTTTTTAAGTTATAGGCGCGTTATGAGAATGTGATCAGAGTGTATTTTCAGCATGTAACGAATCGCTGATATAACACTCGACTCATGTAGCACTCTCTTGATCGATGTAACACTATTTTTATCCTGCTTTATTGCACAGTGCTTGGGACACATTTAGTAAAAAATGTGTGTCATAGAGTAGAAAGGCTTAATTTATATATACATACATTAGACGCTTAGCTTAACGTGTTTTGGTAAATGCACCGCCAGCTCTTACATTAGAAAATTTCAATTTGACGATACACTTGAAATTAGGTACAGGAATGTCTTCATCATTGTTACTCCATGTTTCTGATAAAAGAAGAATATTAAAATTACGAGCTATATTATCAATGATATCATTTTTATGGGATCGTAAACTTTGTATATTAAATGTATACATTGATAAACCTGGCCTGGTCTTGATAAATTTCACTGATTCTGATTCTAATGTAAATAATGGATTTAATGGTAGAGTCCTTCAAACTCTAATTTTAACGGAAGAAGTGACGCTGGTTCTGTTTACAATGGACTATAGGGTCGAAGTGCAATAGTTTTTTACCCCGATATTAATCAATCAATCAATGTTACAAATATCAACTTTGATTGCGAATATATTTAGATTTTAATTTCATCACATTCAAGAAAAGTAGGTTTACAAGTAAACTACTTTAAACAGTTCCATATCTGTTAGTGCGGGGTAAAGTGGCACTGTAGCTTGGAAAATTTTCAATAGAGAGGTTGTACCGAGTAGAAAGGTGTAATGTGCCAAATGGTACCATAGTAGGGTTAATATTTCTAGAGGGCGGGAATGGATAAAATGCCTTTTTAAATATATTCAAAATGGAATAGGTCAAATGCGCTTTAAAATAAATTACTTGGGATGGTTGCGATTTTATAGAGGATGAACTTTCAGAAAAGATTGTACATATAATTACTTCAATCACTCACCTAGGAAACCCTACCAGAACTTGATCCAACAGTGGAGAAAACACCCTCAAGTCTATTATCAGTCATACAAAAGACACTTTGATACTTTTTTTCTTAAAATTTTATAACTTTTGTAGAAAACTTTTCTAACAAGATTGAAAAAATTTCGTCAGCAGCGCTATGCCCTGCACTATATATAATTATATTTTGTATAGTAGACGAACTGACAATGTTTATTATAAGTATACCCTGCTGTGGTTGATTCTACAGAGTGTCACAGAACTACCACTGACTACAGATAATAAAAACGCCAGCGGGAGGCTAGGTTGGGTTGCAGTATGTATAACAACCAATTTGACTATAAATATTAAAGCCAAAGAAGACTAAATGTAAAATTTCAAATATGATTTCCGAAGGAAATTTTCTAATAAATGCTTCCCACGATTTTATTTCAGCCTATACACATAGCTACAAAAGTAGCGCTCATTTTTCAAAATTTTATTATAAATATATTAACAACTTTTATTCAAAAAATTTCCCTAAAAACCACATGAATCATCTATAAAATTTTGAAAAATGATCGATACTTTTGTGGCCCATAGAACACTCCCGTTCAAAAAACATGAACCGACCTGCACCAAATCAGTCTCTCACAATTTTGATTATTCTTGTAGTAAATGTTTTTAACAGATACAACATATTATTTAATCTTTTATATAAGAGAAAGATATAACACTTTATATGTATTTAC
Organism: Nineta flava; assembly: GCA_963920215.1. Taxonomy (NCBI): domain Eukaryota; kingdom Metazoa; phylum Arthropoda; class Insecta; order Neuroptera; family Chrysopidae; genus Nineta; species Nineta flava. The sequence goes on from OY986042.1 coordinate 40,818,005, forward strand.
ATTACATATATTTTTATAGGGTTATTCTGTTTAATACAGACGAGTAATTAAAATGTCTGTTCTCTAAAAAAATATATACAACTTTTCTAAGGGGTGCCCTTTTTTGACAAAATCGAATAGTGGACGAAAACAGAACATTAAAACTGAGTTATTAAGTTTATATTAGCTAAGATTGTTTTTTTTGAGAAACATAGTCTTTAGAAAAAATTTATCCAGAATAAAAAATAAGATCACTATAAGGTAACATATACACTGATATCAATACAACACACATATTGGGTACAAATATATATGGTGAATATAATAATAAAATTATACATTATACAGAGAGTTACAAAAGTGAGGAGTTTTATGAAATGTATGAAAATTAACATTTCAGGTTGGTTCTTTTTTTTGAACGGGAGTATACAATTGAAGACTTTTGAGGAACAAAGATTAATTATTCTGAATTTTCAGATAAAGTGTAAAAATATGACAAGATTTCAGATTACCAAATATCTCAAATCGATTTGGTATTTTAACAAAATTTTGATCATTGCTTTTGATGGCGATACTATAAACCTGTGACAATATTATGTATAACTCGTGTAGGTATCATAAATTTTAAACTCTACAGAATGTCTCAGATTTTAATCCGGACAATTGAATAGGTGATAGATCTCCCAAAAGTAAGATAAAAATTGCATATGAACTTAAATGTTTTCTAGCTTCGTTTTCGAGATACGCCAATGGAAACACTGCATTCGAACATTTATTAATACGCACCAGCAATTTAGGAACTTTGGCTTACGCAACAGAAATGAAAAAAATAAACAAAATAGAGCCAATGGAAAAAGAGTTTAAATTATTTTAACAGAAATCCTCAGTCAAGTGTTCGAAATTTTCTTTTTTTCGCAAAAAGTAAGCAAGGTAGATAGAAAATGCTAAAGAGAAAAAAAAGTTTATTTTTAATTACTCAAACTAAAAATAATATGAAACTTAGAAAAAAGCAGTAGGGTCGTAAAAAGTTTAAGAAAAAATTAAGTCACCTACTAATTACTAAAAACTTGCCACGTGTAATTGAAATCAGCTCATCAGTTTTTGAGACATTTGAAAACAAAAAGATTTTTTTTATAAACCTTAACAACGTTTATCTTGAAAACATCCAAGTTTATCTGAACTTTTCTTCTTATTTTTGGAAAATCTTTCGTCTATTCCATTTTCCGGAATAAAATCTGAGCACCCTGTATGTAACCATATGATTCACTAACAGGGTCCTAGTACGTGATAGATACTTCAATTTTGTACATTTCCCAGCGCTGCCTCCAAATTTATATTTTGTAGCGTGTTTCTGAATTGATGATACAATAACTATTTTGCATAGTTTAATCATAATTGCGTACAGTTCAAAGTTTCAAATCAATATGATGATTAAAAGTGGGTCCCAAACTAGACTTCTTAGATTTGATCATAGACTTTTTGCTGATAGAGTTTCAATAGTATCTGCAATGGTATAAAGTTGATTGCTTACGATTTGTATACTGGGCAACAAAAGTCAAGCTATCATTTCAAAATTTTATAATTGATTTGTGCCTTATTTATTCGTTTTTCGGAAAATTGTTTCGAATAAAAGTTAATAGTATAGTTATAATGAACAACTTTTATCCGAAGTATTTTTTCGAAAACCGAATAAATGAGGCACAAATCAGTCATAAAATTTTCATATGATAGCTCGACTTTTGACGCCAAATGTACGTATCTTTTGTAATACCAGTCAACTCTACCACCAACTGTTGTGTGTCTGTTTGTACACAAATCTACATAATAATAATATAGCTTTGTTTTTTACATAAGTTCTAATAAAATTAGTTTCTTTAAGTTTCAATACAAACTTTGTTTTTTATATTTTAAGCTGAGTTGAGTTTATTGTTTTGTTTTTTGAACTATTATATTAGTCCATTTTTTTTATCATCCTTTCTAACATATATTATCAGTTCTAAAAAATCAATAGAGTGATAACAAGAGAATAGAAAGACAGATTGTAGAGGCTGCCCTGGACGGGCTACATTTCGACCATAAGGTCCATTTGATGCCTAAGGATGTGAGGATGTGAGTGGAGTGGAAGGAATTTTTGTGTATAGACTAGGAATAGGTAGGATATGCGGCTGCAGCCGACTATCATAGGAACTATGCCGATATTCATCTGGAGTTCGTGAAGGAAACTGCAGAAAACCTTCTCAAGCATAGCCGGTTACTTCGTTCTTGTCCATACGCCGACAGTTTAGTCAATTAACCGCCCCTTTTTTTCCCTAATAATTGACAAACTGCCGATGTCGGGATCCAAACCCATAACCTTCCAGTTTCCAAGTAGGCACTTGGACTAGAAAGTGCACTAAAAAGTAAAAAAATGCACTAAAAAGTAAAAAAATAATTGCATATTCTTGTGCCAATTTTAGTTCACCTAAACAAAAATTCTGAAATATATATGTACAATTATTGTTATTTTTGGAGGCGGTGTCCAAAAGTTATGTGAATTTCTCTATGCTGACACCGCCTCCAAAAATAACAATAATTGTACATATATATTTAAAAATTTTTTCTTAGGTGAACTAAACTTGGCACAAGAATATGCAATTATTTTTTTACTTTTTAGTGCATTTTTTGTTATAGAATATTTGATTTTTGAAGTCGGGTTTCCATTTTGTCAAAATAGGTTTTATAAGTTATTTTGTTTAATTTTTTATTTATTCTTATTTTTGTCTATTGATTTCGATTTCTATCTATTTCTAATTGTCAATGATGTTGTCTTGGTCATCTCCGAGTGCGATAGCCATCGCATCAGAGAAGTTTGTTTTTTTTCAAATATGTTTTAATTTTTTGCATCTCATGAGAATGTGGTTTACTGTAACTGGTTCTTTACATAGTTCACATATCGGTTGAGGAGTTTTTTTTGAGAATATATGAGTGCGTAATTCTTGTGTGTCCGGTCCTTAGACGTGTAAATATTATTTCGTGTTGTCTTTCGTTTTGGTAGCTTGTTTGCCATTCGATTGTATTTTGTTTAATATTCCGGAGCTTATTTTGTGTAATTCGAGACCATTTTTCATCTCTTTTTCCTTTTAAGAGTAGTTTTATCGCAAATACGTATTTATAATACAAAAACTGATCTAGGTATTGGGGCGAATTGAAAATTTATGTTGAAAATTTTAAGCAGAACCTATATTGTACCTATTTTTTTTAAGTACTTTAGCACAGTACCTGTAACTTTACCTAGGTATTTTCTAGAATAATTACTTATACCTGTAGCTAGGTAACTTTCTCACCCTGAACCTGTACCTTGATCTAGGTACTTAAAAAAAGTACTTATTACAACACTATATGCAGGTATATCCCTCATACATGGCCGAATTGTTTGCCTGCATTTTATGTCATTCCATAAGATATCCTAATTCAAATTATTTATTTATTTTTTTTAGTTAGTCTATTAATTTGATTTTGAAACAAATAATTAATATTTTAACATTATTTAAAATGCTATAGTACTCATATTTTTATTCCGATTAGCCAATAATATTTGTATATAACCATAACTGTAAAGAAAAAAAATTACTGTACTCAGCCAATTTTTAAGGTAATATCAATATTTAAACATATGTTACAAGCTATTAAATTTATTTATTTTAAATAAAACTAGTTTTAACTAAAATCAGTTATTATAATATACAGCCTGATTTTAACAAGCAAGCCGTTCTTCTCTTTGGTTTATCATAAAACAATCAATTCATATACGATATGCGAAACTTGCCAAGCGTTACGCTTCTGGTACTCATATGATGTAACTAATAAAAAAAAGATGCTTAAGGTGCTTTTTCAAGCTGAGCTTGACGCTAGTTTCTAGCGTCAAATTCGGTCACGTGATGAGAATTTAACATGCGCGCCATCTAGAAAAAATGTAGCGATAAAGCTAAATTTAGTTTAGCTTTTCTGCCGGGTTATATTAGCGTCAACGTAATAACTCGAACAATCGCATCGATAATAATCGATCTTTTGAAAACAATAATCAGCTGTTACTTTGTGATTTTTTAAATAGAGCGAGTGCAAAAATAAATACTAATAAATATTAAAAAATATCGTATACAGTTTTGTTTTACTCACAATTACATGCGTAACCAGTAAAGTCTAGTGGTAACATCGATACATCGACTTTCGATACTGATGCCTAATTTGACGCTAAACGCTGTAATTATTCGCTACAATTATTTCTAGATACCGCGCATCATGGAGACTACACACCATGGCGCGCATGTTAAATTCTCATCACGTGACCGAATTTGACGCTAGAAACCAGCGTCAAGCGTCAGCATAAAAAAGCACCTTTATTCATAAAATTATTTTAAAAAATTCGTTTCGCAGGAGCGGAGTCAACTTAGCGAATTTCCTTAGAATATATAAGTTACTCTCCAACGGTCACAATTTTAGTCTGATAAAAATGAAATATCGTATCTGATATGATTTTTGTATTTGCAAGGCCAATTTTATTAATAAATATAAAATATCTCTCTTAAAATTAGAACAATCGAAAAATGTATAAGAAGTAAAATTGTAGAAAATCATGTTTGCTACAAATCATTACCTGATCATTTTTTCTCAAACTCTAATTTGTACAGAGATATTTAGAATTTTAATTTTCCATCTTTAATTGTAAATATTTCTGTATATTAGTGTTACAAAAAAAATGATAATAAACAAAATTATAGTAAAACTAATTTTCTACAACTTTACTTCTAATGTACATTTCGATTTTTTCATTATTGAGGGAGGAATGTCAAATTTTGTGTTTTCCCCTACCTTTAAACCCCCATTTTCCCTTGTCCGATTTTGCCCATAAACGAACTTGGTCTTTCAAATACCAAAAGCACCTCGCATACCAAAATTCATTTCGAAAAAATGAAATGTGACTGCTAGGGAGGATGTTATATTTAAAGCATTGGCATTAGATTTAGTTTGTTTATTGGTTACGCGATGCTACCATCTTAAAAATTTTGCGTATACCGTACCACGTGATGGGTTATTCATTTCAAAAAAAAATAACGGTCTATTTTAGTAAATCACGATGTATGTACATATATACAAAATATCACATGACGGCTATACAGTTTTCCGGCGATATATAATGTATTGTATTAAATTTTATTGCTACTACAACTTTTTTATATTACTGATGAATGAGTCATGATTTGATGCTATTTAATATTCGAATACATAAGGAAATGAAAAGTGGGTTTTGGAAATCAAAGAGTAGATAGTTTAAATTAGCTATTATTTTTATTCATGAACGTTAATCTTTCTAAAACGACTATAGAGTTGCATTCTTGTGATCAGCCGTATTAAGATAGACAACTATCTGACATTTTTTGTGTCCCTAAAGAAACCATCGGCCAAAATTCGAAATCTCTAATAAACAAAATGGGAAAACTGCTTATCTTTGAAACCATTGGAACAACAAAAAATCTTCTTTTTAAAATAAACAAGTTTTGTTTGAAAATTTTTCTCATAAACTCAATAGTTTTTTCTTTATTTAATTTGTGATTAAATGTTCCTCGGAAAGCGAATTGTTAATTCGAATACGCAGAATTGTTAACAATTCAATAATTGATATACAACTCAGTATATACTGGGTATTCAAACATTTTACTCAGTTAGTTGTTACATTACTTTACAGTCGAACATAGAATCTCCTCCTTCTTTTTTTTTGGAGTTGGTTAAAATTTGTGTTGATTTTATCATTTTTACAGAAACTCTAATTCTATAAGATAACTATAAAATTATTATTTTTTAATTTTGTTTTAATTTTGAAATGTCAATTTTGATTGTCGTTTCCATAGTAACTATAAACTATAATCGTTCTATATTGGCTATTAATAAATTTAATTTTTCCAAATACAAAAATCATATCAGAAATTATATTTCATTTTGATCACACTAAAATTATGACCGCTAGAGAGTGGTTTATGTATTCTAAGGAAATTCGTTGAAGCAGCTCCTGCGTAACGAATTTTTTATTTATACAAATAGGTTACATGATATTTTATTAACTATCGGGGGCTTAATTTACTCGAGAGCTAAAAAGCATACTTTGCCATAGTAAAAAAAATGAAGTAATTTTTAGATTTTAATTAAAAATTTTTACGTTGTTTAAGCTTTGGAAATTTTTTGCTGGAGTTTTAATAAACCAATTTTGATGTTTATCATAGGTTCATGTTTTTTATTTTATTTATTATATTAAGAAAAAATGCTTTTTGCTTATAAATAAAGTCAATTTTAACCCTGCTCCATATCGAATCGGAACGTAAAAACTTAGGGTCATATACAGGACATCAAAACACGTCGAATTAAGATAAAAATTGCGGTTTCCAACAACCAGCTTGAAAGCACATTTTTGAAGCTAATTCGACTCTAGTAATAAGTTAACTTACATCGAAGAAATTTTAAGAAATGGTTTTTCCGTGAAAAATTAACAGACATGCAGACACCATTACGCAATCACTGTAATTAGCATATAGATTAGCAAGAAAATTTGCAGTAATTATGATAAAAACAATGCAAATAATGTCTGATATGTCTTCACCTAATCTAAGTTTATTTTGATGAAACATCATATATTACCTATAGTTGTTTTAGCACTAAAATGAAAATAAAACCTTGTATGCTAATTTAAAACTTTGTCGTGTCAAATTTCTTGTATTGATTTTCATTTATCATGTAGGAAAATTGTTATATTTTTTTAAAAACATGCATAACAATATTTTTGTTGTGTTGTCTTGTAATGGAAATAAATTTTTTACAATAATAATTTTTTCCATTTTTTTTTTAATAAATATAATCCATAGAATGTGTGACGTAATTAAAAATATTTTCATGAATAAATTTGTCCATTCCCGAACAAATGTATGATAAAATTAATACATGGATGATATGCACATCGTCACAAAGTTTTGCATTCGTTATGCAAGCTTTTCAAAGTTTCAAGCTTTGATAGTTTATTAAATCATTAATAATCACTTACTAAATATGACGTGTGGTCTGCACATGTTGAATTGATAAACGCGCGTCGCTTAACACTTCCAAGATGGAAGTTCATTTAACATAGCATAGGATACGGACCAATAAATTAGATATGTAAGTGTCAACACAAAATTGTAACACAAATGTGATCCAGGACTGTTAAAGAAAGTTTATATATTGCCTTCCACGTAATTATTATAACAAAACTTAAAAACATAAAAAAATTTTTGATAAAATGGAAACCCGACTTCAAAAATCAAATATTCTAAAACAAAAAATGCACTAAAAGTAAAAAAATAATTGCATATTCTTGGGTCAATTTTAGTTCACCTAAGCAAAATTTTTTAAATATATAGGTACAATTATTATTATTTTTGGAGTGAATGGTGGTGAATATTGAGTTAAGGTAGTTGACATGATACAATATTGTCAAAAAAGTGAAAAAGTGAAAAGCGCATGCGTATAGTATGAGTGAAATACCTTCAGGAAGACTTGATAAGCTAGCTCCTGGCTATTGCCAACATATGGGAGGAGCGAATCTCGTCGGACTGAAGTAGAAGGGGGAGCACAATGGACCATAAGGTCGAAGTGCAATAGTTTTTAGACCCCAATATAAATCAATCAATCAATCAATGAGTGAACGAACGTATATCATAATAAGCCATAATTTTAGTCCAAGAGTGTACCGATACCCATGTTACACATACGATACTTGTCTATACGTCTATACAAATACTACCTAACATTTTTTATAAGTTGCAATCCAGCAACGTTGCTTATATTCCGCCAGTTGATATACTATTTGTTTACATATAGTATAGGGACACTATACAACGTATAGTGACATACAGTGCAGTGTTGTCAAGTTGTATCTGTAAATAATAATACCCTTAATAAGTGTACAGAAATTTGGAACATTTTATAATTATACCCTTAAGCAAAACTACCTTAAGAGGACATTTTATTTCAAATTTTTAGTGAGAAAATCCAAATTGGATAATTTACATCAGAGACCACAGTACAGCACGGTTTTTTTTAATGATTAGTAACAGGTTAAATTTTTGTCAGTAGCTTCCTTTCGACGCCCAGCTTTTCTCTCGCGAAAATTCTCGATGATAGTGACTAACGAAGCGCGTAAGAGTGTAACTTACGTTACACTCTTACGCATTACGTTACACTCTTAGTTTGTTTGACGATAGCAAAAGTTTTATCAGTAACAGTTAATTTGTTAGTTAAATTGAGAGATAATGTAATAAAGACTTAAAAAAATTGTATCTTACAAAATGGATGGTGAGACAGGCAGGTCCCTTACTCCCAACACGTTCAAATAACGGGGTATATTGACCCAAATTTTCTCAACTAAAATTTGGGTGTATATGAATGTAGTACTTTTTATGGTAACCTTGGATCAATAACTACAATGTTTTTATTGGGAAATGTGGTACTTATAATAAAAAAATGCGCAATATGAGACAATTTAATTGAAGCAAAAACAATATAATATATAAATTAAAGTAGCGTAAACTTATCTATTTGATATTAACAAATGTCCACTTGTGTTAGAGGCCCTCCCAAATTTTTATTTAATGTATTACACTGAAGTATATGTGTATAGAGGTTATGAAAACCAACAACATTTTAATATTAGATATCTGAAAATTAAATATAATATTATTGATAATAAAATTTACCATTTAGTGAGGTGAGTCACTTTTTATTACTTTATAATAATGTATATATTATTATGATTAACATTTAATATAAAGCAGTGGACCTAAGTCGGTTATGAATATACAACAGCTGGTGGGCACAATAGGGAATATGCATGAAATTTTTTTTTCACTTGAATTGAAGCATGTTTACTTGACAAATATCAAGGTAAAATTACTTTTTAAATAACTTTAAAAATAAGCGAGATATGAATGATTGAAATTCCCGATTAGACAAAGAGGGTGATAGCCCTCTTGATATGTTATGTGACGTCATATTACACTTTCACCATTTAAAATACACGTAAAACTCCGTTTTTAGTATTTTTGCAAGAAAGAGACAGATAATAATCTTTAAACGCTTATAGCTTCCTTGATATTTGTCGGATTTTAATTTCGTTTTTAAATATTATTACAGTATTAACAGTATTTTCATATTCTGAAAATAAATGTGAAAAAAAATTTCATGCATATTCCCTATTGAGCGTATACGAATATATACTCGTACATAGATTGATGATTATATGCATGCTTAAAATAATTATATTATAATGTGAAGTAATGAATAATATAAGTCTTAAAGAGTTATTGTTTTTTAATACCTCAAGATGTCACAAAACTGACGTCTTTGTTCTGACTTCTTAAACAGTTCTTAATTATGAATTCATTAAGAAGTAAAACAAACAAAAAAGAATATCGAAGGATGCCAGAAAACTGACATCTTAAACAAGACGTCTTCAAGATATCTTAATTTGGATTTCTCAAAAAAGACTACATTAAGAAGCCATTATTCGACTTGTAAGAAGTCTTTTAAACGATTCGCGTAGAAGTCATTCTGATTTTTGATGCGGCCAGGTGCCGGATATCTTTACCTATAATTTTCTATGCTTTCCCATTGATACATTAAAATTGATGTTTAGATAGCTCCTTATGAAATCACCTAAAGGTGTATACCTTTCATCTTCCCAATACCAGTAATAAGACCTGTATTTACTTTCAATTTATTGTTAAACGAGGTAAAATTCTGTGTGTGTATTCTAGAGCTAAAAAATAACTTTACGATCGTGAATGGGCAAACTCGAAAAATGCAATACTAGGCAGTTGGGAAAATGGCTACCTCTAAAACCTTAAAAGATAAAAGAAACGTTCAGAAACAAAAGGGAAAATATCAACTAACTGAGTTAATTGCTGAAATACCTGGTATATACTGAGTGTATGAAAAAGTTTCAAAAAAAGGTTGTTTATTTTTTAAAAAGAATCTTTTTTTTCTTTAAATTTGTGTTCTATCTCTTGCGGTTTCAAAGATGTACAGTTTCACTCGTTTGTTCAAATACGGTCCGATTTTGTTCATTTATAGTCGAAACTTGACCTTAATTTTTATTTTTAGCTCTAGAGTACACGCACAAAATTTCAGATGGTTATCTCTTCTCGTTTTTGAGTTATCGTGTTGACAGGTATAAAGCCGTTACAAAGTCAGAACTAAACTTAATATATACCATATACCCAGGTATATCATATATACCGGGTATAAAAAGAACGAAAATATATAATTATTTTAATAGCTATAATTGTTAAAATCAATTATAATTTCTTTCAAAAATAATATTATTAGACCAGTGAAGAAGTACCCTTTCGTTCAATAAAATTGAACCAACCTGAAATGTTAATTTTCTTACATTTCATAAAACTCCTCACTTTTGTGACTCTCTGTATATTATTTATTTATAAACAAAGATAAGTAGTATATTTTTTAAATGTGAAAAAGAAATAGAAGTTTTATATTTTTTATTTATGAAAACAAGTCAGTGATAGAGTAAGAATATGTAATGTAAATACATGTTAAGTGTTATATCTCCCTTTTACGTATAAAAATTAAATAAAATGTTGTATCTGTCAAAAACATTTACTAAAAGATTAATCAAAATTGTGAGAGACTGATTCGGTTAAGGTAGGTTAATTTTATTGAACGGGAGTGTACATGAGTTCACCTCTTAAAAAATACTCGAGGAGTTTTTCCAACAAAATTCCCTTCGTTTTAGCACTATAAAAACATGGCAAAAGTCCATAACTAAATCGCTTACCAAAAAATTCAGTTTTTTCAACAACATCTCGAAAACTATTCGTTTTACGTTAACAAAGATCCTTATTAAATTTATCCCTTAGCTAATTTTATGTAAAAAGTTCCTATACATAATTAACGATCGAACAAACTGTTTAACTATGTTTTAAAAAGAACAAAATGTGTCATCCAATACGTTCAGGTTTATGTCGACCTTTAAGATTACAAAAAGTTTATTGAAGGTTAAAGGTCGTGAAAATTAGTTTGATAGAGGTCATTTACGTAAATTGAGGTAGGTCATTAACAAATTTACTTCTTAGTTAATTTTAACATAAAAAGTTCTATACAAAATTCACGTGGAACCAATAGTTCAAGAGATATATGAGAAAATTTGGACGAACGATGCATTAAACTGTTAAACGGAGTTATAAATAAAAAGGATTATAACTTTTTGCAAGCGCGATTTCGTTTTGGACTTTTTGTCATTTTTGGCCAAAACGAAGATAATTTCGTTGGAAAATCTCCACTTGTACTTTTTGAGAGGTTAAAGTACTATTTGACTGGTCATATGTACGAATTACGAAACTTAATTCCAATTAATTAAACATTGGACTGCTTAGAATTAACAAACAAAAATTGATTTTTTTAAATATTTTCAAGTACTATATATTAATATGTTTCTATTAAAAAAACATTTTTAAAAACAAGCTTTTATAGTAAAACTAATTTTCTACAACTTTACTTCTTATGTGTTTTTCGATTTTATCAATATTAAGAGAGATATATCAAATTTTGTGTTTCCCCCTCCCTCTAAATTCCCCTTTTCCCTTATCGATTCTTGTCATGTTTACCATAAAAATGCATTGACATCGAAACTGAACCAACATGTAAAAATTCAACTCCGTAGGATAAGAGGAAGTGGTTTTAATTCAGCTTGCAAGATTTGTCCCGAACATACATACATATATAAATACATACATACAAGTTAAATAAAAGCTTATAAAAACGACTCAAATTAGAGCGTTTGAGAATCAAAGACTCGGTGGGAAACTTGCGGTTCTCTAAAACTTTGAGAAAGTTTATAGACGACTATACAGCAAAAATGAACTCATCGGAATTTGCATACTCAATATCGGCTAGAGTCTATAATTCTATATTATAATAAGTTATATTTCATTATAATCATAATAATTTTATTATGATGTTATTTAATTAGTTAAGTTAACAAAATATTTGTAAAATGTCTATTATCAAAAAAAAAAAAGAATTAGATGTTTTATTATTAAGTAAAGAATAAAATTCATTAAAATATTTTCTTTAAAATTATCAACATTATCAACATTTTAAATTCAAAAACCCAAAAAAATTATTTCAACAAATTAATTTAAATATTGTTTTTGTAAACCTGTGTCTAAATATTAAGCCTAATATGGATATTATACACTATGTTTAATTTACATCTTCGTATCATAGATCCCTCGAGTATGAGAGGGTACATATGTACATAACATTAAGCAATGTGTATGAGAAGGATGTCTTGTGGAGAGGGGTTTTATAATTTAAATAAACAGATCAGTTGTTATGATATGTTATGTTGTTCAAACTTCTGTTGTTTAGTATGCTATAACATCTTATTAGAGTGCGTTAAATATGTTCACTGTTGTCTTCTTAAGCATAGCATTACTTCTAACAATTGAAAATTCTTTTTTGAATATCCCTTTTTATTTGTATGTGGAATGTTTGAAAATAAATGATAGTATTCTATTAACGGTATAACATAAAACAACAATCCACACAAATTAAAAGAAAAATAAAACCTCAAAAAGAAAAAAGAAAAAAAATAGAATTCCGACAAAAACAAAATGTTAAACCAACGGTTCGAATACTCCTCCATTATTTGCTAAACAATATCCGAGTCGATTGTAGAAATCTGCCCGGGTATTTTCTAGCATTTGAGGAGAAATATTCACACAAGTGTCAACAATTCTTTGCCTTAATTGTTGCAAATTTTCAGGCCTATTCCGCGAATAGATCTCTGTTTTGAGAAAACCCCATAAAAAAAATTCGTTAGTGGTTAAAAAGTCGTTAACCACTTCATGGTTCCAAAACCACTCATAAGACGTTCCTGGAAAGTTTCTTTCAGAAACTGCCTTACTATCATGGCATTGTGTGCAGGGAAACCATCTTGTTGCACCCATACAGATTGCAGGTCTAAATTAGGAAGAGCTCTAACAGTTGGAAATATATTATCTTGTAACAAACTCAAATATTTTCGAGAATCTAAAGATCCGTCAATGAAGAATGGTTCTATAATATGATCACACAATATTCCAGCCCAGATATTCAGTTTCTGACATATCGATGTTGATTTGTCTGAGACCAATATCGAAAGACAGATGGATTATATTTTCCATGCAATGAAAAAGACGATTCATCAGTAAATAAAGTATTTCTGATAAAATTATCTTCTTAATTCGCCTTTTCCATCGCAGTTTCACAAAACTCCATCTTACGATAAGGGTCCTCAGGCAAAATCTCTTGGTGTTTTTCATATTTAAAACATTTGAAACTGTTCCGTTTCCAAATGTTTGCGACTGTAGCGTTGCTTAGGCCCAGTTCTTCACCAACCTCTCTTGTCGATTTTTTATCGTCAATAGATAGTACACTACAAACTGCTATATCTCTCTCTTCATTTTTTGGTGGGGCTTCCTCATCTTTTTAATGTTAAATTGATCTGGGTGCAGGGTCACAGTGGTTTCGAAGGAAACGAAAAAGCGGATACATTAGCAAAGAAGGGAGTCGGAATTCCATTCATAGGCCCAGAGCCTATTTTAGGAATTCCAAAGACTGCATGTAAACAAGTGATCAACGAGTGGTCAAATACTAAACACCGTGATCACTAGGAAAAAGTACCGCGGCAAGAGCTCGGGAAGGTACTGCTTCAGAGTGCAACAAAGAGGGTATCTCTCGATGCACTGAGGCTGAACAGGATGCAACTGCGGAGGGTTGCCGGGTTCATTACCGGGCATTATCCCAAGCGGATGCATCTGCACACAATGGGACTCCATAACGGCTCCATTGTGTGCAGATTGTGTGGCGAGGAGGAAGAAACATCCAGCCACATAATCTTTGACTGCGAACCTCTGGGTTACAGCAGATACAGGATATTCGGTGCATCTCACCCCGAATATATGAACCTTCGGGGGACCTGATAAGCAAGCTCCAGGCTATTGCCAACTAATAGGAGAAGCGAGTCTCGTCAGACTGAGGTAGAAGGGGGAGCACAATGGACCATAGGGTCGAAGTGCAATAATTTTTACCCCGATATCAATCAATCAATCAATCATCATCTTTTTTGTGGCAATTTTCACAATCAGATAAACAAGCATATATTTCAAAACAGTGAATAATATTCATAACTGTTCGAGTGGTTGGTGATTGTCTACCTTCAAATGCCACAATAAATGAATTGACACATTCCTGTGCGGATTGTCCTGAATAGTACCATTTAACAATTTGCACTTTTTCTTTTTTTGTGTAATAATAACCCATTGTTGTAATGAGATACCAAAAATAAAATAACACGTATTTTCCAAAAGCATTCACATACTAATGATTGCATCAGTGCATACATCACAAATCCCACTCCACAAGCGTCATCTATAGTATATCGTACGTTGTCGTACGTTGTCGTACGATATATATATATATATATATATATATATATATATATATATATATATATACATATATATATATATATATATTTATATATATATATACATATATACATATATTTATATATATATATATATATATATATATATATATATATATATATATATATATATATATATATGTATATATATATAAATATATATATAAATTTTTACGATAGTGATTTTTAACATCTAGTAGGTAGGATCGTTGGACAATTGAAGAAATTTTTACGAAACTCCATCATCCGTACAAAAACAATAGCATCCTTTCAGGAAATTTGTTAAAAAGTGAGACATTACATGTACTAGGATTCGACCCATAGACCTCTATTTATTCGCTACAGTGGAATGTCCAACTATTTATTCTATGATACTTAGTGCGTGTCATATACTTTTTGATGTTTTTGGGAATTTTCTTGTATTGTTATTGTGAACATATTATGAAGGAATACGAATTTTTTATTGTCTACGATAAACATATTTATTTTTAAATTGTAAAATAGATCTTTGACTAGACAATTTTAAAATTTGATGTATAATCAAAACACTGGTAGAGTTTAAATAGTTTATTCGTATATTTGTTAACTACGTAAAAGACAAAAAACACTTTATACTGAAAAATTTAGTGTTTTTTATACTCGGTGTATATATACATAAGGATATACATGTACAAGGGTATATTTAGTTTAGTCCCGACTTTGTGACAGTTAAAAATATTAGTCGGAAAAAAAATTTTTGGTATAGGTGTTCATAAAATGGCCTAATTAGTTCATTACCGCACGTCCGCCGACGGTCCACCTGACCGTAGCGCGATAATGCAATAACGAAAAGTAATGACGAGTGTGTGTTTTACGATTGTGTGTGTGTATTTAAAACTTAGAAGTAGGGTCAAGTTCGTGAATGGCCAAAATCAGACCGTGCTACCCCCGACGGGGAGGGGAGGGATTATCCATTTGTGAAACCGTAAGAGATGGAACAAAAATACCCCTAAAAGACAAAAAATGCCCCTTTTGTTTAAAATAAACAACGCTTATTTGAAACTTTTTTTCCATAATCTCAGTATATACTGTGTATTTAAGCAATTAACTCTTTTTTTATCTTTTGAGGGCATGCGACAGGCCAAGTTGTGCATAAGCACAGCTAGGCCGTTCGACTGTGCTCGGTTGAAACACAATAGAATGCAGTTGAGAAGGGTGGTGGGGCTCTTGACAGGGCACTGTCGATTGAACTACCACGTTCATAACTTGAAGGTGGTATCTCTGATGATCGCACTTGTAGGGCCTGTATAGAGGACGATGAAACCTCCATACATGTTGTATGCACCAGCAGAAGCCTGCAGGGTGTCAGATATAGAATGTTTGGGTCCGAAACTTTGGATCCATCAATCCTGGGAGCAATCCCGACGGAGAAGTTTTGGGCCTTCTGTGTGGCATCTGGCCTCGATAGAATCCTATAGCTTCATCTGCTTAAAATAGCACCTCTTACCCGGGGACGTCTCGCCTTCGGGTGACAGGTTGTTCTGAAGGAGTACACAGAGGACCCATTGGTCTAGGTGCTAGGGACCCGTTTGCGGTATCCCTCTTTCTAATTATTATTATTATTATCTTTTGAGGAAAAGTCTTAACCGTTTATCGAACAAAAAGGATAAATATATAATGCATTTCTAGACTGAGACTGTAGACATTCTAACTTCATATAAAAGTCAACAAATTTTTCATTTAGTAAATTAAACATACAACTTAACAAAAAAGGCCATAAATTTGATTAGATTTTTTCTAAAATTTATTACATATGAAAAAAAACAAACCTATAAAATGTTTAATGCAAAAATGTCAATATACGACTATTTATTACGTCACTATCGACGTCAGTGTACTATATAATACATCTAGTTAATGATTTTTTATCCCATAAATCAAATTCATTTTATGAAAAAAAAATCAATATACTTCATTTACATACTAGCATAGACTAAATTTTAGTTACAGAGTTAGTCTACATAAAGCTATTTTTATAATAACATACAAAAAATCATTAAGTTTGTAGAGGAATGAATTCCATGAGATTCGAAAAACACTAAATATATTTCAGAAATAATAATTTTTCTCTAATTTGGCAACTGTGAATTAGGTTACAACATTTAAAATATTATTAGGAGGGATCAAGGTAAAGCATTGTTCTTTAATGCCAAATGTAGTGGGTTCGATCACCATCCGTAGATGTGTATGAATTTACATATTAAGCATTTGATGTCAAAAAATAGTATCAATGATCAGACCTATTACTTAAATGTCAAATAAAGTAAACGCTAGTCGCTTCCGTTGGTATAATATAACCGAAAGGCAACCATTGGAAATAAATAGACGCTAGTTTACAAAAATCAATTTAAAAATATGTGAATAGTAAATAAACAAAATTAATACTACAATGGCATCAAAAATGATAATGAAAGATCATATGCATAGCACTACCATAACATCTAAGGTATCTCAGTTGGTAGTGTATTGATCTAGAATGCCAGAGGTCGTGGGTTTGATCCCCATCCCTAGATGTATATGATTTTTCATATCAAGCATTTTATGTCAAAAAATGGTGAAAATAACACTAAATACATTTCACAAATAATAATTTTTCTCTAATTTGGCAACTGTGAATTAGGTAACAACATTTAAAATATTATTAGGAGGGATCACTTTTATTTTGACATAAGAAAATAAATTGAATTGAAATGTGTCACTTGTAAGCGGATTACATTTTTTTAATTAAAAAAATAAATAGAAACAAATGAAAATAACAAGTAACTGAAAGAGCTGAAATGCATTCCGGAACAGTGTTTTTCCCGAGTTTTTATTGCGGTATGTTTTCCCAGTGATCACGATGTTTAAAGTCTATCCACTCCTTGATCACTTGTTTGCATACTGTTTTTGGAATTTCTAAAATAGTTCTGGGCCTATTAAAGATAACCCGACTCCCATTTTTGATAAAGTATCTGCTTTTTCGATGCCTTCGAAACAACTGTGACCTGTTATCCAGATCAATTTAAAGTTGTTCCGTTTGCCAGCTCCAGTAATTCTTCTAGGCAATATCTGATTTGATTTCAGTGTCAGACAAGGCTTTAGCCTAGTAGTTAAATAGTCTTTTTTGCGATGGAAATACGGTTAGATATTCGGCGCCCTCAGGCCTGCGCACATGTCTTTTATAGATCTATCCATACCCGAGAGATTTTACACAAATACTGTAACATTCTGTCCTATGAAATAGAATATTGTGATTAAACAAATTAAGGTAGTTTTCGTGATACAATTGTCAAAAAATTGTGAAGCTTATGCGTATACTAAGAATGAAGGAACGCATAGCATAATAAGTCATAATTTTAGTCCAAGACTGTACCGGTAGACAAGTTACACATACAATACTTGTCTATATGTATATACAAATAGTACCTAACATTTTTGTAAGTTGCAATACGGCAACGTCGTGAAATCCGATTTATATTCTGCCAGTTGATATACTGTTTGTTTAGATAAATGTACTCGAATAGTACAGCGTATAGTAATATACAGTGTTCTCAAGTTGTATCTGTTCAGCATGCCGACACGTATATTTATTTATAAAATGCTTTATTTTGCATTGTTATAACTAAACAATGAAACGGTCAATAATTCTCGTTTTTTTTTTAAATGCGCAGAACAAATACAATAATTTATAGCTATTTTTTTTAAAGATTCTTAAGTGTCATTTTTTTATTTTAAAAGAACTGGTAGAAATATTGCTTAAAATGGGTCCTCTCCATTGCTTCCCATGTTAATTATTCGAACTTCAATTAAGTTTCTCTCGAGTTTGACACAGTCAATCGATTACAAAGTTTAAGTGTGAGTTTCTCGAATATTTTTCGAAAATCAGGATTCTAATTTTCGTTTCGTCTCTCGCTGACTTATTCTAGTCTCCGTTTCTCGTAACATCACTAAAGCTAGCGAAGCCGAGAAAATAAAAATATAATACCCTTAATAAGTGTGCAAAAATTTAGAACATTCTATAATTATACCCATTTGCATGAAAGCTACCTTAAAAATTCTTGTTGTACGGTCTACGGATCATAAAAGTATGTCAAATAAGGTAAGGTATTATATAATTTATTTGTATGTTAAACAAAAATAATAAAAAAATTAATGAATAAAAGCAACTGATACCACCAGAACGAACACCTACACCTATATAAAGTACAAACACATTCACCCATATAGCGCACTCACACGGTTCAATCTCATGACCTACCATTACCCTACAGCCATCATCATCAACGATTATATGCCAGCCAGCAAACCAAAACCAAGTTGATTGTTACAGGTAAGTACTTACTACACCTATGTTTAACTGTTACGTTATAGAGAGAGGTATGTACGTTTGTTTCTAAATGTCTGTATGATTGTTACAAAAGTTTTAGATTAGATTTAAACTGTTCAAATTACAGTACAGTTAAATCCAATTCAATGTTTTAATCTAATAGGGTGTGATTCAGTCAATTAACGATTAGAGCAGCTAATCCAAATTATATTTAAATATAACTATAAAATCTTTTTTCTATTCATATACGCTAGTAAAGTATTTTTAGCGGGCAACCTCTCTTGTGTTTATTTTAAATTTCGGTTTTGTCAAAACCTTAGTGTCACATCCATAGATCACATCAGAGATTAGTCACATATTACAAATGCGTTTAAATTATTGAATTACAAATGAATATAATAATAAATATAATATTTTATTAGTTATTTCATTTTATTGAACAAAATGGGAAAAAACTATCAATCGGAAGTGTTGTTTTGTTAATTGTGAAAATACACTTTTTTTTACAACTTTTTTTTAATGTAAGCAATCAGTAAAGCATTTTGATAATAAGTAGTTAATATTTGTTTATTTCTTGTAGTTGATTTTTTTTTTAAACTTACCTCAATTACAACATTATAATAATTAGTATTATTTTTTTAGCTATATTGGCCTGGCGTTTCTCTTAAAACCGTACCAAAAATTCGCCGAGAATCAATGGCATCAATCTCTTCATACACATTAGAAACGTGAAAACTAGTACATAATTTTGTACCTTTAGAAATACTTTTTTTCTAAAAATATCTACTTAATTGTACTTCTTGAAAGCCGCTCATAAATTTTTTTACCTACATTGTATATAGTTAATCCTTTATCGTTAAAATTAAAGTTGACATTTTACATATCTATCCGTATGTTTACTAGTTTTGACAGAACCAAAATTTAAATTAAAACACACGAGACGACGTAGAGGTCGCCCGCCAAAAATACTTTACTAGCGTATAAAGTGCATTTTTTTTTCTAATTTATTTAATTTTATTATATTTTAATTGAAACAATAAAGAAGGCTAAGTATGGAAAAAATTAAATCATTACCACCCAAAATTATTTGCTGTTTTATGATTAGTACATTTTTTCAGATTAAAAATCTATATTGAAAGAGAGCAGCCCTGGATCTACAAGTTTTCCAAACCGGGCAAACACTTGACATTGGCACCCCTTCCCTCCACATTTGGGATTAACGATTTCAAAAAACCTACGAAACAAATATACTGGGTGGTAATTTTTGTGACTGAAAGAATAAAAACCATTAAATAAGTTTGCACTCTTTATTATTTATTCACTACAGCTTTGTACACGTCAAGCTTTTCTTTCCGCGAATGATTCTATAACTTCGTCAAAGTACGTCTCATAGACTATAAGTACGTCTCATAGTTAGACATTCCTGGTTCATTGTTGAACGCAGGTAGATTTTAACTATTTTTAGTATGCCAAAACTTCGCTCGCAGCTTGCAGAAGTCGTCGGTAATGTGTAGTAATTAATGTTTGTGCTTATGCTGCAACAGGTCGCATGCGCTTGTCTTTGCGTTGATTCCGATTACAAGTGGACCTTGCTTTTTTAATACGGATTTGTTTCTGCGAGTTTCTGGCAGAATTCAATTGCGTTTAAGTCTCTGGAATATATCGACATGCGCCGCAGTAATTGTAGTGCAACGTTGCTAAGCCCAGATACCAAAAGTATCAATTTTTTTACTTAAATTTGCTATAATAATAAACTTTTAAAATTGTGTGTGTGTAAGCAGCGATAGTCGGTGCGTGTTTAGCAATAATTTTATAAACGTTTTAAAAGTATAGTTTTAAATTTTGCGCAAAGTTGCTGCTACCGCCCTACTATGCTGCACCCAGCGTCACCCCCTGAAATTGCAGCCCAGGGCAGGTGCACCGGTTTCCCCCTTAGGTCCGCGGCTGAAAGAAAGTACTATCGTCTGTTTCTCGAATATTTTTCGAAAATCAGGATTCTAATTTTCATTTCGTCTCTCGCTGACTTATTCTCGTCTCGTTTCTCGTGGCATCAATAGAACTAGCGAAGTCGAGAAAATGAAAACACTCCTGAAACATATCACGTCAAATATGATAACTGTTCTAATGATTCAGTCTATTTTCTCAGCCTCACAACGAGGGTAGATATTGATATTTTACGAATTTCAGGCACTCATTGTATCGTATTAAACAAATTGTAGAATGAAGTAGCATAAAAAACACAAACAAATAGTATCAGGTAATATACAAACATTTTTAAAGGCTGAGCTTCAGCCAGAAACTGGCTCTGCTATTATCTCAGCTATCGTATATTTGCTATTATCTCAAACTCGAAGTTTTCGAAGTCACTACTCTCATCGTTGCTTTAATCGTTAATCGTTTCTCCAACATAATTGCACCCTAAGAGGTGTTATCGAAACTTCTTAAAGCACCTCCTCTAAGTCTAAGGTATTAATGACAATAGATCCATAGATAATAGATTAGGTTTTATAGATCTATAACAAAGAGTATACTTTGCAATTTTTTAGGTTAATTCAAACTAGATAAACCCACTTACCTTTATATAGAAGAAAAACTTCTACAATTTATTAAATAAGTTTTTGATCGAATAAAAAAAATTCACTTAACCTTCGAGTGGTCGAATGGGGTACTTTTGTACCCCATGTTTACATTTTGTTGTAAGTTTATTTGAAACTTCAACCTTTAGAGTTTTCCTTCTAGGTATGTGTTCTTCGTGAGCCTAGTTACGATTTAGTTAATTATTTTCATATATTTTTCATTAATTCATTTTCACTTTTCGTTTATTTTAATTTCTGAAGAAAGTCAAACAAACGTTGGTATAAGAGTGGGGTATATATAGAACTCCAGTTGGTCATCAACGGAAAATTCTGAACCTGGCCAGTCGAAGGTTAATACAAAATCAATGTAGTATTTAAGATTGGAAAACTACTAACGAACATTGAATGTACTTTAATTTCTCCTAAATATTGCGTGTTTCGTCTCTCTATTATAAAATTATTATTAAACTTTTAATTATTCTATCATTATTAATGATAAAAACACATTACTTTTTTATAGATTAGTTTAGTGTAAGTAAAAAGTCTGTTCAAATCATTTTTATGTTGATGTGTACACAATTAACAGTCAATAAAACTCTGTTAGGTCACTTCCCAGTAAACAATACGACGTCTTTAAAAGTTCTTTAAGAGCTCTTATTAAAGATTTGGACGTCTTAAATTTTTCGTCAAATGGGGTCTTCAGGACTTCATGAGGATGTCCAATGCGCCACCTCAAGAACTACTGACGACTTCATTATTAAGTCTTTATGAACTTTTTTTTCTGACTTCGAAAAAATAGATCTTAAGAGTTCTTGTTTCTGACCTCTTTAAGAGCTTCTTTTGAAGAGATCTTAAGAGTTCTTGATTCTGACCTCTTCAAGAGCTTTTTTTTAAGAGATCTTAAGAGTTCTTTATTCTGACCTATTCAAGAGCTCCTTTTTAAGAGATCTTAAGAGTTCTTGATTCTGACCTATTCAAGAGCTCATATTTAAGAGATCTTAAGAGTTCTTGATTCTGGCCTCTTCAAGAGCTCTTTTTTAAGAGTTCTTTAAGACTAAATTAATATTTTAAAATTCCTAAAAATAGAAGCTAAAAAAATATAAACAATTTTATATTAAAATTACTAAATATTTATTCATTTAATTTATATTTACATTTAAATTTATATTAATAATCATTACAATCATTTGGTTTGCTAAGTCCATGATATATTCCAACAGCAAAAGGTACAGCGCCTTTTGGGTAAATTTCGACTAGTATTGGATAGAGTTGACTCTTCAAACTCTTTGAAATTGGCAAACTGTCAATTGCACGTTGATTTGAATAGTTTCTTTAAACTGGCCCAAATCGATCGCTTTCAGTTGGTCAATCAATCCTTTTTTTAGACCATAATGTAAATATTCTCCTGGTCTTAATTTTTTGATATTCTTGGGAACAGGTTCGAAGATGGGATGATCATCACATTGGCAGACATTTTGGTTTCAAATCTTAATAAAAAATAGAAAATCATGATATTCATTTTTTAAATTCATTTTAATGCGTTAAACTTTAAGATACTTACAGATAAAACCAATTAAAAATAATCCACGTTAAAAATAACGCACTTAAACTGGTTTTAAATACTTGATAACACTAAATAAATAAATTAAATTATAATAATACCTTTACAAGTTCTCCAAATAAAAGCTGAATAAGAATGTTAAATTCTAGGTTATTCAGAAATAAAAACTATAACAAAAATGCGCGAAAAATTGAGTAAAAATATAAAAAACTTGGGAAAAAGACTTCTTAAAGGGCTCTTATTTCTGACTTCTTGCGAAGTCAGAAAAAATAGACTCTTAAAGGGCTCCTATTTCTAACTTTTTACGAAGACCGAAAAAATGTCTACTTAAAGGGCTGTTATTTCTGACTTCTTGCGAAGTCAGAAAAAATAAACTCTTAAAGGGCTCGTATTTCTGACTTTTTACGAAGACAGAAAAAATGTGTACTTAAAGGGCTCCTATTTCTGACTTCTTGCGAAGTCAGAAAAAATAGACTCTTAAAGGGCACCTATTTCTGACTTCTTGCGAAGTCAGAAAAAATAGACTCTTAAAGGGCTCCTATTTCTGACTATTTACGAAGACAGAAAAAAGTCTACTTAAAGAGCTCATATTTCTGACTTCTTGCGAAGTCAGAAAAAGTAGACTCTAAAGGGCTCCTATTTCTGACTTTTTACGAAGACAGAAAAAAAGTCTACTTGAAGAGCTCATATTTCTGACTTCTTGCGAAGTCAGAAAAAGTAGACTCTAAAGGGCTCCTATTTCTGACTTTTTACGAAGACAGAAAAAAAGTCTACTTAAAGGACTCCTATTTCTGACTTCTTGCGAAATCAGTAAAAATAGACTCTTAAAGGGCTCCTATTTCCGACTTTTTACGAAGACAGAAAAAAAGACTACTTAAATTGCTTCTATTTCTGAATTCTTGCAAAACCATAAAAAAAGATGTCTTAAAGACCTCTCAATTGAGAATTCTGAAAAAAGAGGCCATTATGACGTCATAATTGTACTTCCTAATGAAGTCTTCAAAAAGACTTCTTTTTGAAGTCTTTCTGACTTGTGTGTTTGCTGGGTTGTAACCGAATAAATCTGTTCAAATCATTTTATATTATTTGTTGTCTGACATCAGTAAATTATATAAATAATTTATGTATTTAAAATAATTTGGTTAAAGCTATGTTCCTGACCAGGAATAACAGAACCTATAGTATATAAGAACCTATATATATATATATATATATATATATATACTCCCGTACAAAAAAAGAACCAACCTGAACCATAATAGTGGTCCACAGTTTTGATTATTTTTGTAGTAAATGTAGAGGGTGGATCAAACATATTATTTAATATTTATATGTCAAAGGAAGATATAACACTGTACATGTATTTACTTTACATATATTTTTTAGACGCATGTTTTTATTTTAAAAAAATATAACTATCATTTTATATATATATATTTCTTTTTACACTATAATAACTATATATCTCTCTTTGTTTTAATATTACAAGCAAAAATATTTTACTTATAACTGGACAACATCGAAATTTAAATTTAGGTACATATTTCATATTCATTCAGATTTTGAGATTTATACAGAATATTCATTTTAAACAAGGCACCTGAATATTTCTCAAAGGAAATTTTGATTTCGTTTTTTAACCATGAACTTCATGGTTATTTGAAGATCAACTTGTGCTTTTCAAAGGGGAACCTTTTTTTACAAAATGGGATAGCTGACGAAAACAGAACATTCAAACTGAATAATTAGGTCTATATTGGCTAAGTCAATCCATAGAGATCACTCAATTGGTCAATCAATAGAGATCGAATTTTTAAAAAAATATTATTGATGACTAATAGACTAGGCTAATATCGACAGATTGTATCAAAAACTATTCTGATACGATTTTATACTCGGTATAGAATATATTCCAGAGTATATTAAGTTTAGTACCCACGAAACTTTAGTTACATCGAATGGGCAAATTGGACCGTGTTTGGGCAAAATGGGCAAAACTGCCTATCTTTGAAACTAAGAGAAAAAATTTTCCTTTTTTTAAAATACTTTTGTTTGAAAATTCAGTATATACCAGATATTTAAGCAATGAACTCACTTAGTTGTTATTTTCACTTGTTGATATTGAATTTTTTATGTTCCTTACAATAGAAATATTCGGGATTATGGGGTTATCTTTATAATGTTGAATCTAAAAACCCTTCATTTTATAAACGCATTTTGGTGGGTACATTCCAAAATATCTATTTTATTTCAAAACGTCACAAAATCTCTAATGTTTGAATGTAGCCAAACAATATGAAAAAAGTTTATTCCGTTCGAAAACAACAATGTTTAAAAATTACTTAAAAATATTATCTTTAAAAAATTAAAGAAGGATTAGGATATAATATATACATTGATATCAATACAATAAACAAAGTATACTAATACTTAAAAAAACAAATATACTATTGGGATGAAATATATTTGGTGAATAGAATAATAATATTATACATTACCCAGAGCGTAATAAAAGTGAGGAGTTTTATGAATTGTAAGAAAATTAACAATTCAGATTGGTTCATTTTGTTGAACGGGAGTGTATACTACAAAGCAAAAAAACCGCGCACTTTAAAAAATTCATTTTAATTATTTTCTCTGGAATTTTTTTGCATTTCAACTACATTTTTATAAATTTGTATATGTTTTTGTTGATATGGGGGTAAAATGTTAGAAGAAAATCTTTTAATTTACGGGGAAAAAAAATTAAAAAAGATAAATTTTCATAAATTTTAAAATAAAAATAAAAAACATTTTATTTCGAGATTTTTAGAAGGAATTAAACTTTTAACAGTGTATATTACCTCTTTTTGCTCTAATGACTACTTCAAGTCTTGTAGACACGCTTTTAATTAAGTTCGCTACGACATGTTGCATAATTACCTCCCTTTCCTGCACTAAAGCTATTATGAGTCCCTGTGAGCTACCAGGAGGGTTAATTCATCCTCTTATACGTCGAGCAAGTTCATCCCAAAGATGTTCTATTGGAGTCCACTCTGGGCTAAGTGACGGTAATAAGTTTGACATACATACTTTTATTTTTATATAAGAAAAGAAAAATAGATACTCATATATCAGGTGAAAAAAATTCGTTGTGGCAAAGAATAAAGTTCGCATTCGTGAAGCACTTTTCTCTAAACATTGCAATTCAAATAAAATTCTTCACATGCCTGACTACACGAAAGAACCATGAAAAACGACGTCGAACTGGCTCATTTTCGAAAATGAAAATTATAAAAAATAGGCTCCGAACTACGATGACACAGAACCGTCTATCAAAGTTATCTCTACTCAGTGTGGAAAGTGATTTACTAAGCGACTACTAATCACATTCACTTTTGTCTATTTTTTGTATTTTACCATACTTTCATCAGTTTGTTAAAAGCATTTTATTTATGACAATAAATAATTGAAAAATTGTAAAAAAGAGTTTTTTATTTCGTCTGATTAAAAAAATTATCCAGGGCCCCCACTCCTTCGTTTCACAGGGCCTCCCAAACTATACATTCGGCCTTGAATATGTGTATGTCTGTTTGTGATTTTTAAGGCGAAAATTTTAAATTTGAAAATTTTAAGGCGAATTCTGATCAAATCAAACCTTGCCTTTTATTTTCTCTTATCATAATCAATTTTCTTACAAATTTAATATGCTTTATTTATATATTTGCAAAATAAACTAATTTTCTTATAAGGCCATATTCAAGGGAAATTTTACAACTTGAAATGTGCAAAATTAAAAATCTTAATGTCTTCAAATTAAATGTGGTTGTTCAAGCAACCCCTGAAATTTATTCCATAATTTAAGTAACCTATAATATTATAAATGATCGAACAATTTACATTAACATATGGTAATAATTGATAAGAAAATCATGGTCATAAAAATATTGTTGGATTTTTTTTTTTCGGTCAAGTAGGCATGGCCATAAAAGTAGGGATAATTTATCACAATTTTATAATTGATTTGTGTCTTATTCAATTCGGTTTTCGAAAAAATGATTCGAATAAAAGTTGTCGGTATATTTAAAATGAATAACTTCCATCCGAAACATTTTCCCAAAAACCGAATGAGTAAGATACAAATCAACTAAAAACTTTTGAAAAACGAGCGTTATTTTTGTGGCTGATAGTACAAACTACACTTGTATCATTAGTATTCCGGAAAAAATAGATATACAAATATTATCAACGATTAGTATATCCTGATTTTTGTTGAAATAGGCAACCCACAATACAATGTTTTTTTATAATATATGGAGGTTAGAGTTGTTATAATTGTATAAGTGAAAAAATAAAAATGTTTACTTTAAAACAACTGAATAGTTTGCATTCATGATTTTTTTCTGAATATGATATTTTTGATGATAAGGTTGAGAGACAGTAATTTTTAAGCATTTTGCCCAAAAACTGTATAATAAAATTTATTAAAAATTATATTATATTTAATATTGTTGAATTCGTGCTTCAATTTGATTAAATTTAACACCCATATATTCTATAAGATGCCCTTGAAAAACTATATATATATATCCATATCCTAATTTACCCCTAAAATCAAAATTCAACTATGTATACTTTACGTCTACACTTGGGCCATCGCAGTATGCTAAATTTAAAATTATTATGTCGAATAGTTTTAGAGAAAATCACCTATGACCAACGGACGGACATCGAAGTGCTGCCCTTAGTGTTCTGTTTGGCCAAGTTTGGCTGGAACATTAAAAAGAATCAATCTTAACACATTCTTTTTAAAAACACCCTCCGAAATATTCTCCTTTGTATGCCTCGCTGACTCCACTTGAATAAATATTTACCTCTAGAATGAATAAATTTTCATAACAATTAAATTGTAAATAGTAACACAACAATTTGCAACTATCAAATAATTGTTTTATAAAAAAACAATGTATCTACTTACTAACTAAAACCAAAATTTTTAACATAAAAAAATTTATTCGAAAAAAAAAATGTATTGCCATCTATCAATGTCCAGTTGAAAGTTTTTCATTTTTTTCTTTTGGATTATAAAAAAAATTTAAATGTATTTGTATTTCATTATTTATTTCATATGTAAAATATTTCTTACCGTAGAACTCCAATTATCCGGTTTAATTGAGAACGGACCCGATCCGTATAACTGAATAAACGTCCACATATTACGTCATACGCTATGAGGAGGGATGTCTACGAAAATGTGACTAATTGTGACATGAGGGTTAAGGGGTTTCTATAATTGTGTCGACACAAATATCAAAACCGGAGCCCATTGACGGTGGTAACTAATTAACTGGATTACTTTCCACAGGCTTATTAATGTCAACCATCGACTTGAAAGATTTTCTGATTATTCCCGCAATATAACTATGATAAAATTAAAATTACTCTTAATAGTTATTTCTAAGATAAAATTAATATTAAACAATTATTTTGAAGTCAGAAAGGTGACCTAACCAATTCAATTATTTTCAAAAACTATAGAATTACATTAAAATCGTATACAGAGGATATATATTATTTTTCTAAAGGGTTTTCCTTGAAAAGTTGCATCATTTCGACAAATAATTTGTTTTCCCGATTGGATGAAATGCTCTACATCAGGTGGATTGAAATAAAAAATTCAAAAATAATTCTAATTTGACGGTTTACGAGATATCGTATAAAAGAGAGTATACAATCGTATAAAGATGGTATATGATTGAAATGCACTATATAAGATGAAATGGACAAAAAAACAAAAACAAATTATGTTAACTATTCGGGTTACGAGATATCGTATAAAAGAAGGTATCAAATCGCATAATCGAGTGTATTTGGTCCGATGAAATGCACTGCATAATGTGAAATGGACTAAAAACACGAAAATCCCTTCTAATTTAACGATATAGTTGATATGCTGTAGTAATAGCAAATATTATCTCAGTGATTGCAAGACATTTTGCATGTTTATGTGAGTGACGATGCTGCAGATCTTTAAAATATTTTAATTAAAATTCACATCAGACTCGAAACAAGACGAGATATTCAACAATAATTTCTTTTGAAGAATTCATCTGAAAAAACAATTGCAAAAGATAAAAATCAATAATGTATAAATAATATCTCATAAATATTTACATATTTATTTATCATCTTCATTATTTATTCCATATACAATATTTTTATTTATTAATTAATTATAATATGTACAATACATTGATATACACCTTTGAATTATGGAAATTAACTAAAAAAATTTATTCTAAACAAAGTTCTAAAAAAAAAGATGAAAAATAAATTTTCTAATAGTTCTTGAAAAACAAGTTTCATAGAAACAATTTACATCTGTGTATAACATCTGTGAATATTATGTACAACGTTCCATTTATAATAAGAACATTTGTTTTGTTCCTATTTCCAGCTAACTAATGGACATTCTTTAAATTTCTGGTGGAGATATTTTTAAAGGCTTCTTCAGAAGATTAAACTTTTTTTTAAACAGTAGAACGCCAATTATTCGAACTCTCAACTTTCTGAATCGGCAAATATCTGGATCTCTTTGACGAAAATAAAGACCGTATTAAAGTTGTTTTTGCAGCATTGAATATTCGGAAATTCTGTTTCAGGGCCAATTATTTGCGGAAAAGCATAATCTTTAACCGAGAATTCGATAGTCTCAATTCTTTATTCTTCATCGGTATACACAAATTTAGCTTTTTCGTAAGAAATGACCTTTTTTCAAAATCCAATATCCGAGTATTTGATTATACGGATTGGGTCCAGCCCTAATTAATCCAAATAATTAAAATTCTAGTGTAAAAAAAAATTTCTGATTCGTGTTCAGAACAACTAAGTCCTTAGTAAACAAAGTAAGTCAGTCGGTCTACAAAAAATTTAATTCTGAGAATCTAAATTCATCATGTTTCTATCGGGACACACTTATAACTTGTCAGCAGTATGTCCAATTTGGGGATACTCTAATTTAGTGGATTTAAAATCTATATAAATAAAAATTAAATGCTGTCCGTTGGTTACCGCATCACTTGAGAACGGCTGGACCGATTTGGCTAATTTTTTATAAATGTTCGTTATAGTTCAAATAAGGTTTTAATGGAAAGAAAAATTGGAATAGTTGCCCGGAAAATTGAAAAAAATTGAAAGTGCTTATTCTATAGGAATTTGACGATTTTTTATATTAACTTCCTTAAAATAAACAACTTGCAATATCGATAATTGTCCCTTACACACCCACGCCCTCTAGGGGGTTTGAAAATACTAAACTTTAAAACCGAAAGCGATAGAAAAAAATTCAAACACAAAAAAGGCCCCTTCGTTAATAATAAATAACTTGCAAAGTCGATCATTGTCC
This sequence comes from Nineta flava, assembly GCA_963920215.1. Lineage (NCBI taxonomy): Eukaryota > Metazoa > Arthropoda > Insecta > Neuroptera > Chrysopidae > Nineta > Nineta flava. The sequence continues at coordinate 40,848,401 of OY986042.1, forward strand.
CGTACACACTCACTCTCACCAGGGGGTGTGCAAATATCTAACTTTAAAACCCCTTAAGAGATAAAAAAAAAATCCAAAGACAAAAAATGTTCCTTTTTGAAAACTAAACAAGGCCCACACCAGGAGGTGCGGGAGGTTCAGGTAAATTTTTGAAATATCTTTGCTTTTACCCGAATTTATCCAAAATATATTTGCTTTTACGCGGTGAAGCCGCACAGGTCAGCTAGTATGAAATAATGCATGCCATCATGTATCGAGTATACATAAACATTTTGTGTTCTGATTCGTAATATTCAACTAGGTATTTATTAAGTCCACCAAATTAAGGTAAATCCCACAATCTGGCAGCACCTACTAAGCAAAATGGCGTCACTATCTAAATTGTTTACTCTCAATCAAGTGTTCTGGCAAAAAAACTAAGTTAGATATACTTGTTTACTAAGGACTTACATGTTCTGAACATGACCATTATATGTTTTTTTAGGTGAGCAATTTATCTTCAAAATAACACTTATGTTTCGAAAAACCGGTAAGAAACAATTTCGAGATTGAAAGTAGTTTTGATACAATTCTCTAGGTTATTCTGATTATATGGAATTTCTTTTTTTTTTATTGTGGGACATAAATTGTTATTTTAAGAAAAAGCTTTGGTGTTTATCTTTGGAACAGGCTAATCTTTTTAATTTATATATTTTGCTATTTTCAGGACTATACCACAACTAGCGTATTGTGTGCTTCAAATAACATACTGCATGCGTACAAAACGTCATTCTTAGAAAAAAGGGTATAAAATTATGTGAACAAATTTTTAAACATCATGTGATTAGGAATTATTTATTCAATCAGATAAAAATTTATATTGGTTAAGATACTTTTAAAACATAAAAATTATAATTGTAAAAATATATCCTTGTAGTTATCCTATTTAAAATTTTTACAGACTTTTTTACTTATTGGGTCTACAAGCCATGGATTTCATGAGTTAGTGATGATGATCAAATCACGTAGTGTGGCATGGAACCCAGCTATAATCCTCTCCGAATTCTTTTCAACAACTTAAATAAAATACATTTCATTTTCTTTTCATATTATATACATTTTAATTATTAATATTTTTAAATGACTAACAAATTTCCCTCACAAAATGATAATGGCCGTGTTCAGAACAACTAAGTCCTTGGTAAACTAGCTAATTCAGTTAGTCTAAAAAAATTTACTTCCGCATATTTAATTTCAGCGAGTTCCACTCAGGACTCACATACTAAATTGTAAGCTCTGTCGCCATATTGGAGGATTTCCTCTTAATTTATTTGATTTACAAATATGAAATAATGGATACCACCATTTCTTCGAATAAATAAACATTTTGTATTCTGATTCGTTATATTCAACTTGAATACAAAAATTTATAAATACGAGAATCCCAAGAATAAATCATCTAGATTTTCCAATAGGTTTGATTAAATCAACAAAATTTAGGAGAAAATCCCCCAATCTAGCAACACTTATTATGTAAAATGGCATTAAAATCCAAGTTTCCTTAGTATCTGTCAGGTGTCCCGGCAAAAAGCTACGTTAGATATGCTTACCAACTTATTTAGTTTAGTAAGGACTTTATTATTCTAAACACGACCAAAACATGAACAAAATATAAAATAAAAATCACAGATCATTATTTGATATGAGAGAACATAAATGTCTTTTCCGCGGTATTATCACAATGAATTCATAAGTTTGAATATATATTTAAAATAATTATATTTCAAATTTTTTGCCCCTATTCCTAGAACATTTGTTTGTATTTTATAAATACGTATTTCGACTATAATGTAGTCATCATCAGTATGAATTAGCTAATCGTAACTATCTCTGGGATATGGATTCAGAGATATGTTGCTTGATGCTAATTCTTACTCACGTGTGAGACACGCACCAAATTAGCAACAAGCAACATATCTCTGAATCCATATCCCAGAGATAGTTACGATTAGCTAATTCATACTGATGATGACTATATTGTAGTCGAAATACGTATTTATAAAATACAAACAAATGTTCTAGGAATAGGGGCAAAAAATTTGAAATATAATTTCAAAAAAACCTAGAGTTCTCTTTGATTATTTTAATAATCTTTATTTAAAATAATGTTCTTTCTTCAAAAATAAAATTTTTGAAAAGCAGCTTATTATATGTGTGTTCCAAATATAACCCAGTATACTGTCGAGCACTCATGACGTCATGAATCCGACGCCATATTGTACTGGTGTGTCACCACATTATACTGGTGAGACAAGTGCGACTCACATGACAATTCTCTCAAGTCTGTTATACATTTACCGTAGTGAAGTGTCATTTTGGATTTCAACTTGCTCTGTCTACAATAAAATCGTATTAGTACTCGTAAACTGTCATTTGTTACAAGTTTTGAGGTTATGTAAACTGTCCAAATATGAACATGAACTTACAAAGCTTTTTAGTGATGCTTTTTTTGGATTAACTTAGGTAGAAATTAATACAATAAGATTCCTTAAAAAAAATCGAAAATTATTATCGACATTTAAATTATTTAGGTTATAGTCATTCAAAACAAGCGTTGAACATTAAAAACGAAAATTCATATTATTGACCCATGCTAATCTATTAACTAGTAATTACAAAAAGAGGGAAGTCAATCGTTTTGGTAACGACAGAAACGCGTAGATTCTGGCAACAATCGGCTATTTCTTATCTCAATCGAGTAGCTGCGCATCGTTCGGTATCCTATGAAACCATGCATTCATTGCCCATAGTTTTTCTCAATATCCTAAATTTAAAACCCAAGCATATAATAAATACATTATATACAAGGAAGTATAAAGATTAATAGTATTACCTACAGAGTGTCCACAGAGTAGATATAGCGGGTGTTGACACGATCATCAAAGGAGAATAGTTCTTATTGCAAAGTGAGAAAACATATGGACTTATTTGTTATTCTTTGTGTTACTTGCAAACTATTGCAATGTACCATTTAAATAACTACAATTTCTTCGAATAAGATCTACATTAATACTATCGTTAAAATCCTGTCTACATCTCTATATAAACACCGCGAGTGTGACTAGTGCATAACCTCACAAAACCTAATCAATGAAAAACATTTGTTGCTATGATAAGTTTATATAAATCCAGCACCTAAAAAGTTAAATCCTTAAATTGTAAACTAAACCTAAAATAACCCTGATTTCATAAAACAAAAAAGTAAAAGAATCTCTTTATCCGACTAGTACGTTATAACAGCATACTACTGAATTACCATCGTAAGAAAATCAATGAAAGGTAAATCTGTGTACTGCAAATAAACTTAAAACTAATTTCCCGTATACTTAATAATACTTGCCTCATTTAAAAATCTACTTTATACGAATTATATAAATCTAATTTACATTCATTCCATAATAAAACCATCCCAAGACAAAGTAATACCAGCTAACATATATCAGATAAAAAAGGGACACTTTTTTTCGAATCTTTTTGAAGTCATATTTTCGAGAAAATTTGGATTGCGTTTCAATACATTGATCGGTAGATGGTAGGAATTGGAATTTATATATAAATAGCAATTTTAACTAAGTATTTGCATTAAATTATTTTATACAAGTTTGATATTATTTTATTTATTTGCTATCAAATAAATAACTTTTAACATTTGTTTGATATATATTTGCGAATCAACTATTTATTTGAATTATTTATCAAATTAAATATTGCCTGCCATCTAACGATCAATGTATTGAAACACAATTTATACGCAATCTATACTTCCTCAAGGTTATTTAAGACTTCAAAAATTGTGACAATATATTTAAAAGCGTTATTAGGCTGCTAAATATTGAGAAAAAACATGAATCTAAGATATTTCTTTCAATGTACACTCAAAAACAATATATTTGAAACAGTCAGTCTTATTCCAAGCGTAAGTATTACTGCATATATATATATATATATATATATATATATATATATATATATATATATATATATATATATATATATATATATATATATATATATATATAACACTTAGAATATTTCAACTGGTTCAAATTTTTTGAGAGTATATTTTAAATTGTATCGAATTTTTGAATTCTACTAAAAAGCTAAAGGTTAATGAGTTATCTCAAGTAAAAAAAAAACCAATTGATATGCCATAACAGTTTATTTTTTTAATTAATAGATTTCCAAAGCTTCTCTTTTAATCGATAAATTAGATTGGAATATGCTATGGGTATAAAAAATAAACTACATACGACACTATTATTAAACCGAAATCCATTAGAAATGGTTTAAAGGAAATTGTTTCAATGTTACATCTCACATTATAATGTGATGTGTTCCCGTTTTACTTTCAAATTAAGCTTTGATTAAATTAGGAAAAATATAATTAAAAAGGTCCTTACCAACGACATTTGTACATCCTAAATTGTAGACATTTTTGTGATAATAAATTTTATTTCATATACACTAAGCCTTCTTTTCTAAACTTACAAATTTAAAATCAATACTTGCAATAATAATTGATCTTAATTCAACACTTCTGAGACAGTGAGTAAAGACACAAAGCGAGCTTTGACCTTATTTGAAAAAATATAGAGTCATATTTATCTAAAAATACCGTTTTAGCTAAATCCGATCGTAAACTTACTTATATTCACTTAAGCTAACCGGTCATTGATTTAGAAGAGACTTTTAAAAATTTTCCCTGTTACTGTAAAAAAATGTTTGAAACATTTTTTTAGTTTAAAATTTTTAGTTTAAAACCAAAAAGCACATGAAGTACAATTTATGCATTGAGTTTTGTTGAATATTTGTTTTATTCAGGTGTTTCAACAGATTCAGATCGTGTAATAATTTGATAACATGGTCGGCATACTGGTACAGCACGTTGACTATAGTGTCCTGGTAAAGATGTATGATGCTTGTCTATACAACGTGTACAAAATACATCACCGCATCTATAACAGTGATGCTAAAAAAAACAACAATTTTAGCAAATGGGTTATCTGTAAATTAAATCTCTAATTAAGTACAGGGGTAGGTAACATTTGAAGGGCACAGGGATCAAAATATGAATGTCCAAAAACCGCAATTTTGAGATAATTATGGGAATCCATAAGACTCTGACTGGTAAAATAAATAAGCGTCACGATCTACCGCGAATTTAAATAAACATGTTCAGGAAAATAAAAATGAATATCCAGCAGTATCGGTAAATAATAGCGTGTTAAAATTCCCAGTTTCGCACATCGAAATAAACATTAAGGATGTTGCAGCATGAAACAACTTTTCGACAGATTTTGCTCATTTTTTTTTCACAGGCTAAAAATAACGTTTTTTAATAAATTCCGAAGTTTCAGAATTTTTGACCGTTGAGAACGCAAGATAATTAATAGTAAAGTAATCATTCTCTCTCATTAGAATCATGTACAACTTCATGCCCGCCCAACTATTATCTCTTGAATTAAAAAAAAACTCGACAGAATTTTAAAAAAAAAAAAAACTAGGAGAGTAAAAAGATAAATATTTATGAATTAAATTTTTTAAAAAAATCGCGTTTTACCGTTTTGTTTTCGAAATATAAAAGTTTAAAATTATTTAATTATATTAATTTGTATATATGAATATTGAATATGTGTTGTGTATGTGTATATATGTATTTGTTCCATAATAAAAGCAAACCGGTTTTTTGTCCTTTTTATATTCGACCTTAACAATGTTGTATTACTATAAACTATTTAATGTGTATTAAATAAGTTTCAAATATCAAAAATTTTGTGTCTAAATAAATTTCTATAATCTATTTATTAAACAAGTAATGTAACAACTAACTGAGTTAATTGTTTGAATACCGAGTATATACTGAGTTTGTATATCAATGTTTGAACAATTCTTCAAATTCAAAGTTTATAAGATATTAATTTTTTTTCTGCGATCAATATTTTCAAGCGTTACAAAGTCGGAACTAAACTGAATAAACCTTGTATATTTACAAATATACTGAGTATAAAAATAGTATGTATGGATGCTATATACATGTATACCATGCATGCTTTCGTTCACCTATAAATTGTATTTCACCTATCAATTGTAATTGAGTTATTGGCTTCACGGACAGACAGACGGACGGACATGCGGAAATTGACTAATTAGATAATTTTATGAACACCTATAACAAAAATTTTTTTCTGCGATCAATATTTTCAAGCGTTACAAAGTCGGAACTAAACTTAATATACCTTGTATACTTACAAATATACTGGGTATAAAAAGCATTTTACCCATCCCTGATTAAGTAGAATTTAAATAGGAGCTTACAAAGTGTAACATGATGGAAGAAGCGAAAAGGAGACTTAAGATTTTTGTGACGTTAAAGGATTCTGCAGTTTGTATAAGGAATTAAAAAACTTGAACAAAAATATTACCTTGCGGCTAAAATTATCAAACGGTGTTGTACAAACACATTCTTTAACATTTCTAAGTGTTTTCCAATCTAATGCAACTGATTTTAATTCCTCTGTAATTTGATCCATTTCAGGTGAATTAACATTATTTGAATTCACAGCATCCTCTTGTTGTAAATCAGATGAGATTTTTAATGGATGTGAATCATCGGCTGATTCTAATGTTGATTTTTCATATAACATTTTATTATCAATAGCATTTGTTGGATCCGGTGATGATATATTTGAATTTGTTGGTGATTTCACTTTACGTATTCCACTTGCTTTTGATATTAATGATTTTAAAGATGTCACTTTCTATATGGTCAAAGAAAAGTATCTGTCAGGCGTTATGTGAAGTTACACAAGAATAGGCGATTATAAAAATTAATACCAAGATTCCAACGTTTATTAAAGAAGAATTTATAGAAAGTAAGAAATTTGTTTAATATTTAATTTGAAATTTTATTCTGGAAAATTGACGTTGCTTATAAGGCTGGTCCCACATTAGCAAATTAGTTTTAGAAACTTTTGAATTACGAAATTAGAAATTATCATTACATATAGCCGGGTCACATTATTCCAATCGTCGTCGTCTACACTATTTTAAAGCTATTGAATTGTAAACACTAGAGTAACAATGATTTCAAGAAGGAAGCAGTTACGAAAGTGCTCCTACAAGCACTGGATTGGCTGTCTAGACGATTCCAGTCGCGTTGGATTTAAAAGTAAACTGCAACTGGATTCATTGCACTGTACTGGAATCAAAAAGCTCTTCAGAGTATTCCAGTTGCAAACGGCCATTATGTAAGCTAGAGTTTTACCGAGACAGTGTTTAACGTGAATTATTTAAATTTTAAATTAAAATCTCATCTATCTAAGATTACATCAAAAGTATGTTCAATTATTCACTTACTTTAGTTAAATATCGAATATGATCCTCTAACGAACTGCTATGATCACAGGTAGCTAATAATAAATCATTAATTGGTTCACGTGGATGAATACCAGTTTCAAAACGACTATACATTCCTCGCCAAAATCTAAAATAAATAAATTAAATGTATTTCCGAAAAAAAAATCAATTTTAATTATTAGAAAATTTACCGAATCGATTGAGGTGCTAAACATGGTTTAAATACACCAGGAACATCATCAGAATTATATAATGGATTCATATATTCATTCATATGATTCGCCATATAACCCCATAATGAAAAAGTTCGTTCGGCAAGTCTAAAAAATCAAAGAATTATTCAATTATTTTATAAAATACTCGTTAAATGATATTGAACCTTTAATCTATATATTCACAAATATTTTAAAATTAACATTTGCCTCGGCGGGGCAATAGGCTAATAAATTTTTACGTACGAAAATGCTACCCGACCTGAGGGCTTAAATCGTAAGAGTCACTGTCTTAATAAACATCAAATATCATCGTTGTTTTGCTTATAAGTTAAGTATATTGTCTATGATTAATTAAAGAAAGATTCCAGAGAGGCAATCGAGCCTACTTCACCAGCCTGAAACTCCTGAAAAGGAAACTGGTAACAAGAAAGATCAAGCTGAAAATATATAAGACATTAGTTCGACCTGTAATAACCTATGGCAGCGAAAGCTCGACACTCACGCAAGAAGACCAGGGGAAAATAAGAAGATTTGAACGCAAAATAATAAGAAAAATCTATGAAACAATCAAAATCAACTGAAATTCTGAACGGCGAAGACATTGCTAGGTTAATCGAATCTGAAATATTACTTTGGTTTAGGCACGTTCAGAGAATTAATGCCAAGATCTATAAAACAAGGAAGAGAGGAAGACCGAAACTTAGATGAATGGACCAGGTGTTGGGCGATGTGAGTGACCGGTTGGGGATTGAAAGTCAAGGACCGCATCACATAGAGATGAATCGACGAGGAGGACAAGTCCCACCCCGAGCTGTAGCGGCTATTGATTGATTGATATTGCCTATGATTATGATATGTAAAACAACAATAACATTTGATGTTTATTATCACTGTAACGTCACAACTTAAACAATATGACCGGACAGCGTTTTCAACGATTTAAATGAAAGAAAATGATTTTTAAAATTCAATTTAAATAACAATCTTGTATTTTTGTATAGTCCGACATTTATTCTTAGGAAATAAACTATATTAATATATAATTTTTCTAATGAAATTTGCGTCAACTAGCCTATTATACCTACTACACATTTCAAACAAAAATTGACACTTAACACAATTTTAATTGGAATAGCATAGAACAATGTAGGAAGAAATTCCAATTATAACCATGCAAAATGATAACCTGCGTTCAAAAAGTACTATAAGATGGTCTCTCACTTACAGCCAAAACTATAAAGACCGTACGTATTTACCTTAAATCCACACGATCTTTTTCACAATTTCCAATAAACGTACCATATTGACATGACTGAACATGATCATGTAATGTCAATAAAAATCGTTCATTAAATTGAAAAGCAGATGGTCGTTGCTGTGTCAATTGCCATGTGACATCTATGAATTGTGTAAATATTGGTGATACTTCTTTTGAATCACCTTGTATGAAACCACAACGTTCAGTAAATTTGTGTCCAAAAGCTAACCAATCTTTTTCAACAAGAGCCTATTCAAAAACAAATCCAAAAAATTATTTTAATATCTCACTTTTCATATGATATGAAATGACGAAGTAGACTGTCCATAAAAAGGTTTTTTCCTCTAAAATATTATCTATTATCTATTTAGTATTTTAAGGTAAATATTATCTATTTAGTATCCTGCTTTATGGTGTTATATTCTTCTATGAAAGCTTACAAAAAGCTCTTATGAAAGTTTACAACAATAAACCATTATTTATTTATTCTAATCAATATTTCTAAGTAATACAAACATTTAAGTAAGAAAGATATTTAAGTAAGAAAGAGTATTTTAATTACTCCCGAAAAAATAAAAATTTAAAAAATTTTAATGCCGAAACCAGGGACCTTTAGATCTTCAGTCTAACGCTCTCCCAACTGAGCTATTTCGGCACGTAAGGGTTATCAAAGAAAATCAACGAGAGCTCTGAATTTTCGAAGTTATATTTCAAAATTTGCCCCAATTCTTATATCAGTTATTTGTATTTTATAAATACGTATTGCTACTAAAAATTAGTCATCATCAGTAATAATTAGCTAATCGTAAGTATCTCCGGAATTTGGAATCGAAGATATGTTACTCGTTGCTAATTTGGTGCGTGTCTCATGCAACAAAGAGTTATATATAAAACAAACACTAACTTGAAAACCTTGGATAGTCCGATAATATGGATCCAATAATAAAGATGCTATTGAACAAACTTGTGCAGTACGATCCCATCCATCTGAACAATGTACAACCACACTGATACCTTCATCAATTGCTTGCGCTATAAACCATGATGTATCTAAAATAGCTTTGATATGTCGTAACCATCCACTTGATTCTAATCCACCGATAAAACTACTCATTGTAGCATTTTTTAATTCACATGCTAAAGGAAAATTGATTTGAGAAGATTTCACTTTTTTTAATTAACGCAATAACCTAATCACACGCTAACTTGATAATGATTTTTTAAATTCTTTTTTGGCCACACGATTTATACTCGAATCAAAATAATTACAGATTGTACATAATTATTTTGATAATTTTATTATAATTGACCATGGGTTCCAACTTTTTCTTTGATGGAACATTTTGAGAATCCTGGAATTTTAACGGAACACTTTGTTTGTTTGAAAGCGTAAAATTTTTAGCGGCACACGGATCAATGGGGACATTTTACAGTCATGTGAAATGGTATGATGTTCAATAGAATATCAAAAGGCGGCTTTTATGCCAAAATTCAGCTCTCCCCTAATTTTTCTGAAATTTTCCAATTATTATATTTATAATTAATGGACTATTAATCAGAGTATACCAACAATACTTTCAAACGTATATTGGTAGTTAAGCGCACGTGGCGTTTAAAGGCACAAACAACGGTCGGTTTTAATTTTTCTGATCAATCCTTTTGGTAATAAGCGTGGAGAATTGCTATTTTAAGCATTTTACCCGAAAAAAGTTTAAATAAATGCATAAAAAAACATCATATATATCGTTGAATTCGTGGTTTGACATAGCAATCTTATTTGGATGTTGACTCTATACTCCATATGAAACATCTAATACGAAAAATCAGGGCCGTCTTAAGTCACATAGGAGCCCCAGGATACACACGAGTTTGAGGACCCTTTTAGAAAGCGTGTTAAAATACTCCCTTTTTAGAAAAACGTCATCAAAATGTACTCTTGTTTAATCACGTTCAGAACTTTGTTTGCACCTAAACATTCTGTGAATATTTTTCACAATTTTGAAAGAAAATTGGCAGTATGCTACTGCGTCTGAAACATGTTAATATGCTGCACATAGGACAAAAATAGCAAATTCATACAGTTTTTTCTTCATCTTTTATTCTTGCCTGAAAACTAGTATATTTTGAGAGTTATATCATCATAACTCTGCCCGCGGGAAACTTATACTGGAAAATCAAGGCTTTCCAAAAACTGAAAACCGTATCTGCTAAATATTGATGCTCCTCCTAATTATCCTCCTTTTGATCTTCCATAGACAAAAATTTGTCAATAGGCTCTCCGTTTTTACGTACCGAGCAATGAAAGAAAAAAAAGTTTAATAACTTTGTAAATAATAGGTTGAACTATGAAACTGATTCTTTAAAAAAAATTGAATGAAGAATATATGGGTATGGGTTTCGAAATTTGTGGGGAAAGAGGACCCTGCGAATAATACTAATTAAAATTATTATCACGCTAGCATGTGACTTTACAATAACACACATACTTTCCAATAATTTTTGTATACTATTTCGCATCACATGAATATTTTCAATACCCAAAAATTGAAATTTTATATTATCATAAAATGCTTCATTTTCGTACCCTTTACCAGCTGCACGATTTGCCATTGCGTTTATCTAAAAATTGATTTTAAAAAAAGTTCAAGTACTTAATATTTAAACTAGATACAAAAATTCAATACCTTTGGTCTCGTATCCACAACATACATGAATTTTGAATTTGGATTTGTACGTAAAATACAATTTAACATTTGTTCATCCTCCAGACAACGTGCACTAAATCCAGATAATGGTTGACTACTCCGACATATTGATGCCTTATTGTGATGTAAATATGTGAGTACAGGTAAACGTCCCTTTGAACGAAATCGTGAACTTCCAATTAGAACTGTGGTCGTTGCTGACGTTGGTACATAAATATATCGTGGATATGTATCACATAACTAAAAAGTAAAAATAAGCATAAAAAACTCAAATTTCTCGTAATTTGCCATAGTTTTCATGTCATAAAATATTCGACTCAAGATGCTGAGGACGCCATTTTAAAGCACTAAACGCTAATAGTGTCTTTTACACATAAAACTAAGCTTGCAGAACCCAAATAGTGTTTTTTTTAAGTTATGGGATAAAGAACACGACTCTAGACACGGTTATGTCAGAAAGAACACGACTCAAAATTTGAGATTTTTAATCTCACAAGATGTAGAATCAGATAAACGAATAAAAAATTACGACGGTCCGGCGTACGCCACCCAGAGGTTTTCTCAGAAACTATCAGTCCGATTTGGATGAAACTTCGTGAATAGCTTAAGTGTGACACCCATCTTCCTAGAACGCACCACCACCAGAATCTATAAAGGTCCACTAAACTTTTGTACTCCCTTAATAAAGTCTGATCAGGTTGGGCGACAAAAACCGGACAATTTAGCAAATTTTCAAAATTTTTCTCCTTCATAAACTATTGAATCAAATTGGTTGGGAATTTGTAGGTAGCTTGAGGTTAAGGTATAAGCGGTCTTGACAATCTGTTGGGACTTTATTAAGGGGGTACAAGAAGGGGTACAATGCATGGCTGAATTTCACTTACATCATAATCTTTATTTGTTAATGTTAAACACCATTGATCATTTGGTACACGCATACGTAAGAATTCTGATTGTAAATCGAAGAAATTCCATCCAGCTGGTTGTGGTATATCTTCATCACTTGACGTATAGAAAAAACAATACAGTTCTTCAATGTTTGATGGTTGTGATAAACGCTGTAATGTTGTATAAATGTCGTAACAATCACGTTCCCTAGGTACGACAAATGTTACTGATAAGAAATTTTTACAACGAATTTGTAACGGTGAACCAGTTGTTGTTAGGGCTAATTTTTCTACTGTTGCTATATGCCAATGAAGTATCTACATTAAAAAAAATACAAAAGTTTTTATTATGAGTTCAAATTTGCAAAACTTTTGTGTTTCAAAATTCAATATTATTAATGTAGTTATGTTTTGTGATTTAATTTCTATTTTCTGTATTATATTATTATAACAACGTACATTGTTGTCATATATATTTTTCATACACAATAATATATTATTTGAAATTTTACAATAATAAATGAACAACGTCTTCTTTTCAAGTGTTTAAAAGTGAACACTTTTCTGAACGAATCACGTTCATATATATTACTAGGGCCGGCTTATTTTTAAGCTAAGGATAATTTACTTTACTGTTATGATTTCCACAAAAATTTTTATCATCTGAATTTTAAAATTGCACTAATGTAATGATTGTAATCACATAAATCGTAGTTTTTAGGCAGTTTAGCGGGAAAATAATATTTTTAATGGAATCTATATATAATCTTTAGCATTTTTAGTCATATGGTTAATCCGGCCCTTTATATTACTTAGAATCAACGGTCAGTCCAGAAGTTATCAATTCGGTCTTAAGCTAGCGAAATTAAGCATACATACATTTTTAGTGCATTCAAAACCATGTAGAATATATTTTTTTTAAATAATCAGTGTTACTTACCCATGTTTCTTTTTTCGAGTCAGGTCCCACAAATATTAAATGAGTGGTTGTTATAAATAATGTACCTTGAGATGGATTTCGAACATTATACCGATCCAACATTTTAACATTTTCAATCTAGAATGAAACAGAGAATATAAAATTAATTACAAATTTGCTACTATGTAAATAAAAGTTTTGTTTGAAAATTATACAAGGTGTCCCACAATTTAATTAGAAAGCATTATTTCCTTATTGTAGGATATTCGTAAACGCACTTTCCTGCAGAATGTAATAAAATTTTGGGTCGATGTTAAGAATAGCCGTCCCCATGAGAATTGCTAAATTTGAAATTTTCTGCCCATCTAATAAAAGAGATATTCACTATCAAAGTTGAAACTTTTTGCATGGTTTAAATGTACCAGTAGGCTGAAATTGACAAATTTTACATCATAAATCAAAAACTTTTCTATATAATTTATTCAAAAACAACTTATTGATACATTCATGTATGACGAATTTTTTGAAACCAAGAAAACTGTTTTTGACCTATTTGTTGAAAAGATAAAGTCTCTGTACTTTACAGTATCTACGAAAATTATGGAACACATCACTACTGATGTCACAGACATTTTAAGTTATGAGAATGCTACCTTAGATAGATTGTAGGGGCTGCCCTGGACGGGCTACACTTCGACCATAAGGTCCATTGTGATGCCTAAGGATGTGAGTGGAGTGGAAGAAATTTTTGTGTGTAGACTAGGAATTGGTAGGATGTGCGGCTGCAGCCGACTCTGATAGGAACTATGCCGATCATCTGGAGTTCGTGAAGGAAACTGCATAAAACCTCCACAAACATAGCCGGTTACTTAGACAGTTTAGTCAAATAACTGCATTTTTGTTTCTTAATAATTGACAAACTGCCGATGTCGGGATTCGAACCCATAACCTCCCAATTCCAAGTAGACATAACGCCTTAGACCGCTCGGCCACTTGGACGGTATGCTACCTTAACAGATAAATGGGAGATGGAAATACACCAAATTAGCTCTTATGCACCCTTAAAAAAATGTGAACATCCTGCGTACGCTCATGAGTATAGATAGGTACATTCATTTTATTTATTTATAAAATCATAAAATAAAATATCAAATAACATCTCAAATTACGGAAGAGAATATAAATACGTAATAGATTTAATTAATGTATATAATTATTTCTTACTCCTGTTTCAACAAGTAATGTAATTAAAAATTTACTACTATATAAATATAAGTTAGGTTCAAAACAAGTCAAAACAACAACTAACTGAGTTAATTGCTTAAATACCCGGTGTATACTGAATTTATGAAAAAAAGCTTCAAACAAAAGTTGTTTATTTTTAAAAGAGGAACATTTTTGTTTTTAAATTTTCGTTCTATCAAACGGTAGAATATTTGGAATATTTGACAGTTTGGCACATTTGGCACAAACATGGTCCGATATTGCCAACGAACTTGATCTTACTTTCTAGCTCCAGAAGACACATACAAAATTTCAGCTGGCTATCTCTTTTCGAATTGGAGTTATCGTGTTTACAGACAGACGGAAGTCGGGCGGAAGGTTTTGCGGAAATGGACTAATAAGGTCATGAACACCAACATAAAATTTTTCTTTTCCGATTAATATTTTCAACCGTTGCAAAGTTGGGACTAAACTTACTATACCCTGGTATATATTATACAAATATACAGGTTAGCTATCTGTAATCATTTAGAAAAATATACTGCTTCTAATCACGCGACCACGGCCCATTTTATTTTAAGTTAAACCACGTTCAGGTATTTCCAATTAGTACACTAAAGATAAACTATTTACAATTAGTTTATCTAAAAAAAAAATGATATCAGTTTTTCTATCAAAATTGAATTCTTTGACTAAAACTTAATGGATTGGAAGAAAAATTTCATCAAAATCGAATAAAATATACCCGAGATAGACCAAAAACCATTTTTGTCTATCACAGCTAAATTTTTTCCCGATTTTAATGAAATTTTATTTTGAAACCCACTATCATTGAGTTGTATTTACCATTTCTGGAATATAGAATTGTCTGTCAAGATTAAAAAAAGAACTATCATGTACAGGCCAATTCAAAAATAGACACCTTGGTTTTTTATCAAAATTGAATTCCTTGACTAAAACTTAGTGAATTTGAAAAAAAAGTTCATCTAAATTGGATAATAATATGCCTGAGATGGGACAAAAACCGATTTTGTATTTTGGTGATGTTGCCAGATTCAAAAAATCAATTTATCTACTCACACACATCACGGCTAAATTTTGTCCATATATGAATTTAATATATTTGTCTTATACTAGAGTCAAATTAGCTTCAAAAATGGGTTTTCAGGCAGGTTGTTGGGAACCGCAATTTTTTTTAATTTAAATCGACGAGTTTTGACGTCCTGAATATGACCTTAACTCGCACTCATTTAGTCGTCGTCTGAATGAATATACAAACATATATTGTAGAAATTTCACTATGTATTGCTTGTATATTCATTCAGACGACGACTAAATAAGTGCGACATATATAACCTTTAGTAATAGTAACATTGTGTCCTCTTTTAATACAACTGTCTATTAATCATTGAATTATTATTTTCGAGCTGAGAACTACGGTTTTTATCCTGCTTTTCTTTTAGAATTAAACCATATTGCTCGGTAATTTTTTTTTAGTTTAGAGTTAGATAGGTAAGTGTTTAAGCTTTCGATTAAGCCTTATAAAACCTAAAAATATTAATTTGTTTAGAAGTAAATTAGCAAAAGATAAAACATATGATAATTCTCTTAAAAGTTAACGTATCGGGATTTTTTTTTTAAATTAAAGGTTCATTTTTGCCACATCTATTTTTATCGTTTATTTGATTTATTTGTTATACCTATAGTCCAGGAAATGGGTAGATTTGCATGGCACTTCTCCGTAATATTTGCGAATTACATATTCTTGTAGGGCTGATAGCCCAGACGAAGACCTACTATTTTTCAACTACTGATTCACCACCCATTTTTTTTGCCACACATTCAAAGTTGGCGAAACGGAAAAAAAGAGCGATAGCGACGAAACTGTCAATTTGACAGAAAAAAAGTAAAGGAACCATTTTTAGGTATTAACAAGACAAACAATTTGGTGCATCGGAAATTAAAATCGATGAATTAGTTCTCACGCAAAGTAATAAAAACTAGCTGAAGAGGTCATTTCTGAAATAACTAATTATTAATGCAATAATGCATGTACAGCTTTGAAAATCTCGGATAAAATGTCTCTTAGTATATTTTAATGAGTATTTCCAAAAATATATGCATTTAAAATAAAAAATTTTGTGCCTTATGCAATGTGGGGGTTTTGCCTACAATCAATTTTCGTATTGTTCAGAACGTTTTCTTGTAATAAATAAACCATCTTAATATTTAAAAACGTTTAGTAATTATTTTAAACACTATCTACTAATTGCATTAATAATTAGTTATTTCAGAAATGACCAGTTCAGCTCGTTTTTATTACTTTGCGAGAGAACTAATTCATCGATTTTAATTTCCGATGCGCCAAATTGTTTGTCTTGTTAATACCTACAAATAGTTTCTTTACTTTTTTTCTGTCATATTTACAGTTTCGTCGCTATCGCTTAAAAGCCACTTTTTTCCGTTTCATCCACTTTGAACGTGTGGCAAAAAAAATGGGTGGTGAACCGGTGGTTGGAAAATAGTAGGTCTTCATCTAGACTATCAGCCTTACAAGAATATGCAATTCGCAAATATTACGGAGAAGTGTCATAAAAATGCCTCTTTTTGAACCCATTTCCTGAACTACTACTATTGAGATGAACTGTCATTTTTTGACAAAAAATATTTAAACATCTCTCAAATGCGTGCACATTATATTCTCTCAAATTTGATTTAACTGTTTACGTCCTTTTTTAAATAATTGGTAAAAATAATATTTTGCCTTTCTTGTATAATTTTTACAATTATCCTATTTTGCGTATGCTATAGTAATGTATATATTTTTACTCCTTCTAAATTTAAAAATCTACGCGTATGAAGAAAGCAGTTCCATTTCTAAATCCATTGCCTCTACCTCTGATTTATAAGGACTATGTAGTTTCTTGGTATTTTTAATGTATTCCTTGTATTTATTTACAAGCGTAGTTAAAATTATAAATAACTCAAAGTTAACAAAATTCAACTCTAGTTAATTTTAATTGTTACATAAAATATACTTTTAAAATGGGAAATATTTCACATTTTATGTGAATATGAAGTACTCGAAATATAATTTATTACATTCTTAGGATATAGAATTCTTCATCTCTCTGTCTTTGGATGTAAACTAGGTAGGCGTTCATACATAAACATTAAGTGGCGTAACTAAAGGTCTTCAAATAAGGTTCCATCAACGTATACCTACTGGTAGTAGTAGCGGAGAGGAGGTTGAAGCCTGGCAAGTAGTCCTTTCTAGGCTTATTTTACTAACTCCTAAAGGACAATGAATTTGTATGTAAGCTAGATATTTGGTAGGTAGCCCACTTTGATAGGAACTATGCCGATATTCATCTGGAGTTCGTGAAAGTAAACTGCAGAATATTTTCACAAGTAAAACCGGTTACTTCCGTACGCCGACAGTTTAGTCAATTAACCGCCCAATTATTTTAATTAACAAACTGCTACCGTTGGGATTGATCTCGTAACCTCCCAGTTCCAAGCGGAGGGCGTTTGACAGTTCGGCCACTTGTACTGTTTTTGAAAATTGATTTTGCCCTGAATGAAACTAATCAAGAAAAAAATTTTTTTTGCAAATAGATTACCTCACAATCTAATGATTGTATGGTGAACAATTTTTTCCTTTATTTTGAATATTAAATATCGACTTCAAAAATTAATCTCTGTTACGAATCTATGCGATTTTTTTTATTATTTTAAAATTGTTAGTATTTTTATTACGAATAACTTTTTTTTTAAACATTTTTTTGAAAATCAAATAGACTATTCGGTACAGGTCGACCGTAAAAATTGGAAAAATAACGCTACATTAGGAGTCGGTAATACAATTGAATTCAACATATTTCAGAGGAATGTTAGGTTAAGTTAGGTTGCAGTGGCTGTCATAGAGTAGGCAAGATAATATATAGAGTAGGCAAGCCGAGTCAAAAGTTGTTCCTCAGATAGAAAGAGAAAAAGAATCGCGTAGGTTGAGCTATCTCTTTTTAATGACTAATATTTAGTATAGAGATAATATATACTCTATGATATATAGTCATTATATATCATAGAGAATAAATTATCTCTATGTTATATATTAGTCATTAAAAAGAGATAGCTCAACCTACGCGATTCTCTTTCTCCTTCTATTGACGGGACGTTTCCACTTACACGCGCTCCTATGAGTTGCCTACTCTATATATATTATCTCTATGGGAATGTTACCATTGACAATTATACCACAGGCGTGTATACAATGGGCCGTAGGTTTAGACTCGGCCTTGCGCACTACCGTGCTCTAGATAATATGACAGTTTTTATCTGACTATTTAAATTTAGTGATATATTGTGTTTAAGTATTTCTGTATGATCCCCTTCGAAAAGTGGGGCTGTATATGCGCTTGTCGCACTATGTATCTCTCATGGTACACATGGCCAAACAATTGACGTTCTTTTCTCGAAATCGTATAATCGATTTATGCCCAGTCTATTTGATATTCGGAAAAATGTCTCGAATAAAAATTGTTCGTCCAAAAAATATTAACAACTTTTGTAAAAAACATTTTACAAAATAAAAACCGAATGGATTCGACAGAAATCCAAATGCTATGAAATTTTGAAGAAAAATAAACGCCACTTTCGTGGCCAAGTGTACCTACGGTACTGAATTTATCACATTTATTGGAACGTGAGGAATTTGAATTTATATATCTTGTTATAATTTTATACTCATGTCAAGACAGGATTATAGTGAAAAAAGAAAATACTACAGTATTTAGCTCCATATTTCCATATTCATTATGTACCGTGAAGCTCAGTTTCACAACAAAATTTTATTGAAATAACATATCCGACAAATAACATTCAAAAGTAGTGAAATCTAATCTTTGTAAGGACCAAGTTTTTTAACAAAAATCATAAAATAATTGGTATATATTTATTGGGTAAGTTTCTTAAGTGCAGGATTTTCATATTTTACTTGACAGGTTGTCAGATTATTTCTTTGTATATTAAGTGTTATCAAATCAAGTGTTACCCAATAAATATATACCAATCATTTTCCTATTTTTGTTAAAAAGCCTGGTCCTTACATAGATTTCACTACTTTTGAAGGCGAACATTTTTGAATGCGCTAGGTTATCAATACTTTTTATGTGCGAAAACTTGGTCCCTCTCTCACATTTATGTTTTTTGTCGGATATGATTACTTTTTGGAAAGTTTTTAAATGCTTACTGCATGTATGATGCATGAAATGTATTATATTTATATTATCTAGATATTTTAGAGAAGAAGAAAAAATATAATGTAGAATACCTCTCTTAATATTAGAAAGGTCGAAAAATGTTTGAGATGTAAAGTTGCAGAAAATCAACTTTACTTCAATTCATTTTTTTTCAATCTCTAATATACGGTGCACAGCAAAAAAAAGGCGCACTTTGAAAAATTCATTTAAATTATTTTCTCTGGAATTTTTTTATATTTCAACTACATTTTTATAAATTTGGATATGTTTTTGTTGATATGAGGGTAAAATTGTAAAAGAAAACCTTTTAATTTACGGAAAAAAAGGTAATTAAAAAAAACATTTTATTTCGAGATTTTTGAAAGGAATTAAACTTTTAACAGTGGATATTACCTCAATTTGCTCTAATGACTGACTCAAGCCTTGTAGGCACACTTTTAATTAAGTTCGCTACAACATCTTCGGTGATTATCTTCCTTTCCTTCACTAAAGCTATTATGGGCCCCTGTGAGCTACCAGAGGGTTAATTCATCCTCTTATACGTCGGACAAGTTCATTCCAAAGATATTTTATGGAAGTTCATTCTGGGCTACGTGGTAGACATCTCAAAATTAGAATTTCGAACGTTTTATTTGAATATACACCATTCGGGGTTTTCAACTGCTGAAATGCAAAAAAATTCCAGAAAAAATAATTTAAATGAATTTTTTAAAGTGCGCCGCTTTTTTTGTTGTGTAGTGTATATAAAAGATATTTAAAATTTTAATTTTAAATATTTCTTAAGATATAAATCGTAAATATTTCTGTTAATATTAGAGTAACATGAAAAGAAACGAAATTGTAGTAAAATTAATTATTTATAACTTTGCTCCTAATACATTTTAACGTAGGTAGATATACAGAGGCTGTTTCAGTACGAAATGAAATCGCGAAAGCTATTGGCCCAAAAAAAAATCACCCTGCTTTTTTATCGACGGAATATTGTTTGTTTAAGTATCCGTAAGTGCCTGAATTTTTTCTTTCCTTAATATTTAATGGGTTAATAAAAAATTGTTTTGTTCAAGTGTCGGAATCAATCAATTAAAATTATAAATATTAATGGTACAGTTCGGGGAGGTGAGACTTTTTTTAAGGAAATTTCCTGCTCTTTAAGAATATTTTTTTCTATTTCCGATATCTGCAATAGTTTCTGAGATATTTGAAAAAACAAAACTCCCTCTTTTTTTTTAACCCGACTTCAAAAAAGGAGGATGGTTCTCAATTCGTCTGTATTTTTTTTTTTTTTAATGTTTGTTACCTCAGAACTCTGTCATTTATTAACCGATTTTGAATTTTTTTTTTGTTTTAAAGAGTTTGATTCCCGATTGGTCCCATTGTCACCAAATCACATTCTGATGAGGGAATCCCCGGGAAATCGAGGAAAATCCTCAATTTATATGTGATAACCGATTTCTGCGAATTTTTTTTTTTTTTTGAAAGGGTATACTCATTCATAATGGGAAAATAAGAAAATTTTTTTAAAAACCGACTTCAAAAAAATTTTTTACAAAAAAAAAAACCGACCCCAAAAAAAAAGTTTTTACAAAAAAAAAACAAAATGCTTGTAAAAAAAAACTGAAAATCTGTTATAAAAAAATGCACTAAAAATTATATAAAAAAAAAAAGTGTTATAAAAAAATGCACTAAAAATTAGTTGGTCGTTTAGTAGGTCTACCCATATTTAGACAAATAAAATCAGTTATAGAACTTCAAAGTCACTAAAAAGCGAGAAATAAAACCTATTTTGACAAAATGGAAACCCGACTTCTAAAATCAAATATTCTATAACAAAAGATGCACTAAAAAGTAAAAAAATAATTGTATATTCTTGTGCCAATTTTAGTTCACCAAAGCAAAAATTTTTAAATATATATGTACAATTATTGTTATTTTTGGAAGCGGTGTAAGCATAGAGAAATTCACATAACTTTTGGACACCGCCTCCAAAAATAACAATAATTGTACTTATATATTTAAAAATTTTTGCTTTGGTGAACTAAAATTGGCACAAGAATATGCAATTATTTTTTTACTTTTTAGTCATCTTTTGTTATATAATATTTGATTTTAGAAGTCGGGTGTCCATTTTGTCAAAATAGGTTTTATTTTAAATTAATATAACTTTTGCAATTTTTGTATGCGGGACTTCAACTCTGTCAAAAACTTTCTAGATGCAATTACGAATCAAATGACACCTTAGTTATAATTTTCAGAAAAGGCGAAGGGGAATTCGAAAAAACGACACATGTTTGTACACATGTGTAAAAGTAAAATAAACTGCACACGCATTGATAATGGACTCAGTAAATATAGGGTATTAAAAGAATGAACTTAGTTGTTACATACAATTCTTGTTTAATGCCAAGTTGAAGTAAATATGTTATTTAACTAGAAGCTTAATTCAAAATCGTTGATGCTTTTGCTACACATAAGAGGATTTTATTATCATTTAAAGCGTATATTTTCTTCTTTAAGCTTTACATTATGGTAAAAGAATCTTCATGGAAAGAAATAAAAAGAACTCTCTTCAATTATCATTTTATTTACCTCTATATACAGGACTACAAAGTAGTTTGTAATATAAAAATAAAGCATTCGATATTGGAAATCGATGTTTTAATTGGGTCTGTGCACTTCGATGTCCCCGCAACTACTGTTTTATACACGGTATATATAATACTAGTTGAGGTACCCAGCGTTATCCGAACTTCAAAAAATTCCTTATCCAGAATGTATTTCAATTTTTCTCAAGGAAAATCCACACAACTAGGCAGTGGACACAATTTTTTCACCCCCTCATTTTCACATAAATATGGACACATCCCTTAAGTTATATTGGTATAGCAAGTATGACCCGAAAGTTTGACCCGAGGTAAAAGCTACTACTGCGGAATTACGTGTTGTTAGTCCTACAGTTCATTTTTTTACCAGTATTTTCAATATACAGACAGGACAAAAAGATAGCGTTTTATTTTTTCGGCTTGTCTAGTTTCCCTGAGCCTAAAAAATTTTCAAAAGTAAAAAAACCGGTTTTTAAATTTAAAAAAGAAAGTTGACGTCCAATCTAAAAAAATTAAATTTAGAAAGTTGTACGTCTTAAAAGTTGTAGTTGTAGGTCTGTTTTTCCAGTTTTTCTCGGAAACTACGCATCCAATTTTAATTCAACGGGCGTCATTCGATAGGTTTTTTTAAGATCTACAACTTTCTACTTTAACTTTTTTAGATTGGACGTTTTTTTTACTTTTGAAATTTTTTTAGGCTCAGGGAAACTAGACAAGCAGAAAAAATAAAACGCTATCTGTTTTGTATTATATTTTTCTACATAAACATATTTTTTGTTTTCTGATAACAATTATGTCAACTATTTCGTAGGTTAATTGGATTATTGTATACAACAACTCTAGTGTGTACAGAGGTTATGTAGCGATCATATCATTTTTTTTTTAAATTTCATATTTAAAAGATCAAAAATAATGATAAATGATTGTACGTACATATCTTTTGATGTCATGTCTTATTATAAACGATTATAAAAAATAAAATAAAATCGTGAAAATTCATAATATATAAAATATTTATGTGATTCGAAAAGTTCAAGGTTATACACAGAAAACTAGAAAAACATTTACCTATTTCATTCTCTAAGGGGAAAAATAGCACGATCTTCTTCGTTTTTTAAACAGTTTTCTCGTTAAATATTTAAAGTATCTAGAGCACGGAAGTGCGTAAGACCGATTTTTTATTATTAGTCAGTAAATTTTTTTAAAAAATAAAATGAAAAACGGAATTATAAAAATTTCTGAAGGTAAACTTATTTAAGTAAATATACTTTAAATTAAAATTAAGGTTACAGGATATGTAAAAAAAAAAAACATTTAATATTACTTTTTAATTATTTAAATAAACAAAAGTAAATTTTAATTAGAAATTTTCAAATATGCTGATTATGTTCTTTTGTTTCCTACTTTTTACGTGCGTTACGTACCCACGTAAAAAACATATAACAGATGAATAAATTTGGGCATTGTTTGTATTAACTTAACTGAAAGGTTTGGTAATTTTATAGATATTTAATTTAAATATTGAAATGCAAAAATTAACTCATTCACCAGGAACCGAACCCGGACATCTGGATTCTAAACCTGTATGCTAATCGTTACACCACGAATGACTCTGGTAAACGAATCGATCTTTTCATATCATTGATAGGATTACTTCGTTAAATGAATGATCACGTTGGCATATATAATTTTAAACATTTCACCTACAGATAAAATTGGTGCCAAAAGCTTTTTGAAGTAAATTCCAGAATATTGATATAAAAATTAATTTATCCAATTGTTCCACATTATTGCCATTCTAGCGTCAATGATTGCAGGTTTAGGAACGTGTCACAATTTTAGAGGTTCCAGGGCACAAGGGCGTTGATGGCACAAAATGATAGAAACGGAATCCTTCTTTGAAGTGCCTGGAGCTGACTACAAGGGCACATTAACATCTTGAATGGGCAATCACATGGCTCAGTTCTGGAACAAAACTAACCAGCTCTAGACAAAGGCAGGCTAAATTATCCACTCGTCGAGGCTAAGATAATCCTGTGGCTCAGCAGACCAGACATTAAGATCATTACCGAACTTCTATCTAGACTTATCGAACTTCTATATCCTCTCGAGAATATAGCCAAAGTCAAGAGTTATACGTGACGCTTTTAAGATGATGCGTCGGAAACAACCGGTGATCTAGCTGTGAGGCTACTGCCTGAAAAAGTATGAATGAACTAATGGAGTTTTCCCTTTACTAAGTGATTTGAAGCAACTTCAACTCCAGGTAAAATCCAAGATTTCATTACTAGCCTCGTACTTATCTAATCTTCCTATCTAATCTCTTATTTATAGTCTAAAATACTCACCCGCAGTTTATTATTTTCATGTTAGAAAAACAATGGTTCATAAAACTAATTCAAAACAAACCATGCGGAAAACTTGAACACTTAGATATTATACACTTAAACATAAAAACAAATTGTTTTTGAAGAACACAATAGAAACAAAAAAGAATATGACTACAAACATTATATATATATATATATGACTATATATATATAGTCAAAACCGGATATAAGGACATTGAACGGACCACATAACTAAGGACGCTATATCCGATAGTCGTTATAAGCGATATACATATGAAAAGTCGAGCTATCATTGAAAAATTTTATAACTGATTTGTACTTTATTTATTTGCTTTTCAAAAAATGTTTCGGATAAAAGTTCTTCATTATAACTATACTAACAAGTTTTATTTTACACTTTACTTGTGTTGTTTTTGTACGTTACAGGCAATGAGCGAATATTCTTCACTTTTCCGATCACTAAAAGTTTTTCTTTACGCGATCCAGTCATGTTTGCAGCAACCAACAATGTAATTCTTTTTTTTGACAATTTCCCACCCTTGCATTGCTCATCTTTGAATTTAAGTGTCTTGTGTCTTGTCATTAAAGATTGGGTTGTAACCTTCGGGCAGTGCAGGCCACTTATTAGTGGTCCCTTCACTCACCACAAACTTTTCCAGCCACAATGTTATGACGAGCGCGGAAACGTTGTACCCAAAAGGACGAGTACTCGAAATTGTTTTAAAAAAGCCTCTTCTATAACTTTATGTTCAGATACTATAACCTCAACCGTTTAATTTTCAAAGAAATGTTTTCAAAAAGAGCTTTTATGTTGTCCTTAATCTTCCAAATCGTTGATATTGTATAGTGTGAGACGTCACATTTCTTTGCAATATCCCCATTTGACTCACCATTTTCTAATCACCATATAATGTGTGATTTTTCTTCAATATTAAACACAAATTAAAACGATACGTATGAGCTGCGACTGTTACTATTCGCAAGTCGTAATACATGCAAGGTCAAATGGCACAGAGCGCGCAAGAGGCTCGAGTGGAGTGCGAGAAAGTGCATAGCTAATAATAAGACAAAATAATCCTTATTATGGCTTATTTCATTAGAATAAGGTTCAAAATAATGTTTTATTTTTCTGAAAAGTATGACGGTTGGTCGTTATAGCCGATGAAGTATATATATATATGCGTATGAGAAATTTTCGTCGCTGTAAGCGATATGTCGCCTTTTCCCACGTTGTTATAAGCGGTATGTTTATAATGTTTATATGAAGATTCAGCGGGACCTTGCTATTTGGTCGTAATAACCGATCCGGTTTTGACTGTATAATCCGATGATCCTATATATATATATATATATATATATATATATATATATATATATATATATATATATATATATATATGTATATATATATTTATATATGTATATATATATATATATATATATATATACAGGGTGAGTCGAACCAAGTGGATAATAGCACACACCTCCACTTCCTTCCACGATTCTCTCATTTTTCTACAACATCCAATAGAATACAATACATTATAACAAAACAAAGACCACCCAAAGACATGATATAATTCACAACCAAAACATCTGCGCACAAAAATAAAGCAGGCGAGCTCCTTTTCAAATTCAAAATAATCAAATCCGGGAACGTAAGCAGCGGTGGGCAAAAAAAATTTAATTTGAATGATTAGGGAAGCAGAAAACTTATTAAATACTTGTTAATATAATACTTATTAAAAACAATAATATATTTTTATTACAAATGCTATGATTCTCAAAAACTCCAGGGGCGAATATAGAAATTTTTCACTAAGGGCGCATATATCCAAATATGGATATATTATATATGGTAAGTTGTAGCTTAAGGAACAAAGTTAAATTTTATAACAATTAAAAGAATAAATTAATATTATGGTAAAACAAATTAATAATATATCTCCTTTATTTTTATAAGTCAAAGTCCAGTTTTCGTTGTTTTTCCTTAGAAAAATATGTTTTTCTTTTAAATATACTGACAGATTTTCTAAAGACAGATTTTCTTTGTTCCTTAAGGATGTTCCAGCATACCCCCACTTTTCGATAGATTTTCTAATAAATCCCGAAGTTTCAGAATTTTTGACCGTTTAGAACGCGAGATAATTAATATCAAAGTTATCATTCTGTCTCACTTTCTCTCATTTGAAGCATGTAAAACTTCATGCCCGCCCAACTATTATCTGTTGTATTAGAAAAAATACTCGACAGAATTTAAAAAAAAAAAAAAACTAGGAGAGTAAAGCTAAATATTTATTATATAAATTTTTTTTTTTAAATCGTGTGTTACCGTTTTGTTTTCGAAATATAAAAGTTTAAATTTATTTATTTTCTTCAAAACAACATTATTTTGTATATGTGAACAGTGTATTTGTCTACGTATTGTGTATGTGTGTTTATGTGTTTGTGCTATAATAACATCAAACCGGTTCTTTGTCCTGATTATATAACACAGTGCTGGAACGTCCTTAAGCTACAACTTACCATATACAATATATCATATTTGTATATATGCGACCCCAGTGAAAAATTTCTTGATTCGCCCCTGAAATACTAGGGAAGCATAGTAATAATATAAATCTATTTTTGTTTGTTTTTTTTTCAACACTAAAATCACAATTAGTCTAGTCAATTTACTAAAAAAATCACCAAATAAAAATAAAACTTATATTCTATATTTTAAAATTAGTTAACATTTTCTTTGGGTCTTCTTCTTGAACATATCCAAAAGACCCATATGGGGGTTGGAACTGCGCGAATTTCCTACAAAAAACGTACAAAAAGTTTTTTCTAGCTTTAACCGTTTGGGGGATATATAGATGTATAAACAGAACAAGTTCCCTCATTCCTTAGGGAAACAGTTTTATTTTTACATGCTTTTTCAGGATGTGACACTACTTCAGCTACATACAACCATGAAAAATAAAAATAGTTAAAATAGTTCAAAAAAAACCCTCAGCTTTTACAAATTCTACCTCTGTTTTACAGCCCAACCAGCATACCAGAGGTCCTGCCTGAAGGTGCTGATGATGAAATGTTTCTGGCATTGTACGAGGCTCCCCCCACCATGAAGACAATAAACCTTTTGACATGCTTGGTTCCAGTGCTCAGCCAGGAAAATCAAACCAGACGTCACTTCTCTCCCCCCACTAAAGGTGTAGTTTATGTTTTGTTTTTGTTTATATGTTTGAGTTATTTCAGTATGTTTAGTTATTAATTAGTTATTTGAAATAAGAAAAAAAACTTTCAGAAGCGATTTTCTCCCCTCGTAAACTAGACTTTCAGGACTTCTGCTTATACATCTATATATTCCCCAAACGGTTAAAGCTAGGAAAAATTTTTTGTGCGTTTTTGTAGGAAATTCAATGAGCTTTCATATTATAAGTAAAAGTGGTTATGAAAAAGTTGAGATTTTTTGAGATATTGAAGAAAAACCCATAAGAAAGGTCCTAAAATTAAAAAATGGCGGCCTATTGCGCAGCCCCCTCTCATATGGGTCTCTTTTTTTGATATGTTCAAGAGGAAGGGCCAAAGATAATTTTGACTAATTAACCCGACTTCAAAAAAGGAGGATGGTTCTCAATTCGTCTGTATTTTTTTTTTTATGTGTGTCACCTCAGAACTCCGTCATTTATGAACCGATTTTGAATTTTTGTTTTAAAGGGTTTGGCTTCCCATTGGTCCCATTGTCACCAAATCGCATTCTGATGAGGGGATCTCCGGGAAATCGAGGAAAATCCTCATTTTATATGTGATAACCGATTTCTGCGAAATTTTTTTTTTTTAAAGGGTATACTCATTCATAATGGGAAAATAAAAAAATTTTTAAAAACCGACTTCAAAAAAATTTTTTACAAAAAAAAAACCGACCCCAAAAAAAAAATTTTTACAAAAAAAAAACAAAATGCTTGTAAAAAAAGCATTGATAGTCGGTATACTCGAATGTAATAAAAATGAACAAGTTAAATACAATTTAAATAAACTAACATATATGGTAACTAATTGACATAGCAGCAAAAGAGGCATATCACAACCCAAATACAACTATCACTAAAATCACAAAACAAGGCCTAAAAGCTAAATATAAAAATAATTTTCGAAAATAAACGTACACAAACTGGAAATAAACTGGATAATAAAAAAAAAAGAAAAAAAAATTACAGGCAAATTGAGAACCATCCTCCTTTTTGAAGGCGGGCTAAAAAGAAACATATCACAATGGCAAACACTATATTAAAATAACAGAAGGAATGAAATCATTCTCACGTGACTGAGAACTGGGCATACAAAAATAACACAATCACATCTCATAAACAAAACAGTCCAATCAATTTGTCCAACCTGCCAAAAACCGATCACCGTCGACCACATTCTGACTACATGCGCAAAACATAAAAATCAAAGAACAAAGACAAACCTACCAAAAAAAATACCTACCAATTATACAAATTCTAGCAGATGATCAAAATACCGTGCAAAAACTGCTTACCGTTCTAAAACAAACAGGCACCTTTAGAAATAGATCTAGCTATTCGTGAAACGAATAGCTACAGCCTGAGCGACTGCCCAGGTACTGACATTTAAACTAGTAATTAATTAATGTTAGAATCTTGCCCACCAATATTATACTTTCTAAATACAGTCAAACCCGGGTGAGTGAGAACTTGATAAGCTAGAAAACTCTACAAGTGAGAGTAATCGCTACGTATCATCATTTTAACCCTCGAAAACCTCTACAAGTGAGAAACAGAATCCTCTATATGAGAGAATCGATTTTCACCCCTGGACCTCTATAACTGAGACTTCCACTTACCTCATACTTATATAAGGCACTTGGCCTATACTTCTATAAGCGAGAGTCGAGCGTATTTATTATCTGTTATTTATGACGCTTTCTAAATTTTGTGGAATTACAATAAATATAAATAAATAAATCGTTACGCAGGAGCTGCTTCAACTTAGCGAATTTCTTTAGAATACATAAATCACTCTCTAGCAGTCATAATTTTAGTGTGATGAAAAAGAAATATCATATCTGATATGATTTTAGTATTTGAATGGCCAATTTTATTACTAAATGGCATAGGTCATGGGGAAAGAGGGTATAGAAAAAGAAGAAAACATAAAATATAAAATATCTCTCTTAACATTAGAACAATCGAAAAATGTATTAGGAGTAAAGTTGTAGTAAATCAAGTTTGCTACAATTCATTAGCATTTTTTCCAAACTTATGTATACAGAGATATTTAGAATTTTAACTTTCAATCTTTAATTGTAAATATTTCTGTAAATATTAGTGAAACAGAAAATTATAAAAAACAAAATTATAGTAAAACGACGTACCTACAACTTTACTCTTTATAAATTTTTCGATTTTTTAAATATTAAGGCAGATATGACAAATTTTGTATTTCCCCTCCCTCTAAACCCCCCTTTCCTCTTGCCCATTCTCGAATTTGACCTTTTGAATACCAAAAGCGCCTCAAATACAAAATTACATTCCAATCGGAATAAAAGTGTGACCGCTAGAGAGTCCACAGACACATAAACTTATGACATTATAAATATCTTATATTATAATCAAAATCTTACGGTAAAATCAAGTGCCAATATGTCCATCTCTCTCTAAAGATGTCAAAATACAAAAACGTGTTCACTGCGCAAGGCATAACTCAGCACCAATCAGGTGCGGTCTTAGAATAGCATCTAAAGTCGGGCGAACATATATAAGTAGCGTAAAACCAAGATAGTTTGTGAGACTGTCCCAAATTAGTTACAAGTAACATATCCTGCGACAATATAAGAGTAATTTTAATAAGAGTAAAATTAACAGAAACAAATGTGAATGAAGGAAATTTTACAAGAGCAATTTCAATATAATTTAAAATTTATTATATTTTAAATCTAGTATATTTTAATCTAGTTAATTTTCTATTTATTTTTATTTTTGTCTGTTGATCTCGACTTTATATCTATCTCTAATTGTCAAAGAGTAAAGTACGACTAACTAATTTATA
Source organism: Nineta flava (assembly GCA_963920215.1). Classification (NCBI taxonomy): domain Eukaryota; kingdom Metazoa; phylum Arthropoda; class Insecta; order Neuroptera; family Chrysopidae; genus Nineta; species Nineta flava. The sequence goes on from OY986042.1 coordinate 40,879,276, forward strand.
CTGATGATGACTACATTGTAGTCGAAATACGTATTTATAATACAAAAAAACTGATCTAGGTAAAGGGTAATATGTATTACATAAACTTATAATATATATATATATATATATATATATATATATATATATATATATATATATATATATTATAAGTTTGAATTTTTGTCTGTTGATCTCGACTTTATATCTATCTCTAATTGTCAAAGAGTAAAGTACGACTAGCTAATTTATACTGATGATGACTACATTGTAGTCGAAATACGTATTTATAATACAAAAAAACTGATCTAGGTAAAGGGTAATATGTATTACATAAACTTATAATATATATATATATATATATATATATATATATATATATATATATATATATATATATATATATACATAGATATACATATATAAAAATTTTAACGATAGTGATTTTTAACATCTAGTAGGATCGATGGACATTTGAAGAAATTTTTAAGAAATTCCAACATTGGTACAAAAACAATAGTTGCATTTCCTTTGAAGGAAATTCGCTAAAAAATGTATTTATATATCTATATCACTGTTTCCTGTATGTTTTTATACCTCTGTAAGTGAGAAATCCGCTTCTGCACCTCTATGAGTGAGAAACTTGGTAAAGTGAAAAACTCCCATAAGTGAAAAAAAGATTCCCATCCCTTGAACTCTCACTCTTTCAGGTTTAACTGTAGTACTAAATTCCTTATTAGCTAAAAAATTTTAATTTGCGGGATATAAAAGATCTTCAGAGAAACCAGTTATTAAATTTGAAATGGAGAAGAGCAAGCTTGTGTTACATAATCTTAAAAGTTACTCTAATTTGACTGCACTACTGTATTACTTGATCGTAACCAAGAACAACGACGTCTAACCGTATGTATACGTAAAAGGATAATAAAATAATTATACTGTGACCCTGGGATGTTTGCAAAGTGGATGAAGATATATTCTTCAAAGCACCCGTTCTACATTGGTGAACGTGTGATAATGACGATGTTATTTGATTCTTTATGTAATAAACATGTACGGGAAAATGTTATATTTTTTATACTTTATTTTTAGGATTCCCTATTCATAAGCCTTAACCAAACCGCATCTCGTCGTTGTATATGTGCTATACCGGATAAAACTGACACACATTTTTCAAATTTTTGTATCTTATTCATTCAGTTTTTGGGAAAATATTTCGAATCAAAAGTTATATATTTATAATAAACAACTTTTATCCGAAGCATTTTTTCGAAAACCGAACAAGCGAAAAACCCTAACAGACGTGTAACGTCCCACTTTCACAGTCTATTGAGGTCGATAGGCTGATGATATTATATCCAATGCCTTAATAAAATTTAAAAAAACAATGAATCGTGCGTGATTCGGAACGCAGCGAAGTACTTAGTCTCATAGACGATATGTTGACACGTTATGTCACATTTTTGTCAACATATTATCTGTTTCTTTTTGGCACTTGAATACTTGTATTGGAGAAAAGAGATGACTATTCGTTGGGTGCGCATAGTCATCTACTAATTTAAAAGTACATAATCGTCTACTAATTTAAAATTAAGCGTGTGTTGTATGCACATATACAATGTCGCCAAAACTTTTCTCACGCAACCAAAAATCTTGGTTACATGCCTCAATGGCACAGGAAAGATTATCCGGGATAGCTCTCCTAAATATACACAAAGATGTGAACCTGGATATCGATGAAATTATCAACGTTTTCGCGAAAAAGACGCTGAATTTGTAATTTAAGTAAGCACCTAAATAAAATTATTTAATGTAAAATGTTTACTAGCGTTTAATTTAATTTGATATCCTTTGAAGTTGTAAAAATTTCATCAAAATCAGTGTAGTAGTTTAGAGTCTAAATGTAACACTGTGATGTGCAAACAAACACACATTTACTTTTGTAATTTTCGTGAGCGAACAAACTAACATTTTACAGGTTTATTAATTTACTAATGTTCGCCCCACGGCTTTGCCCACGTGGAACTATACACTGTACAAAATCTTGGTCAGGGCGTCATATATTTTGTAAACATCTCCTTTGTAGGATTGCACTATATCGATCATGAGCGAGTTCATGCTCCGACTCGTACGTGGCCGATTTTCAGGTGGCTGTGACCATAACCTTTTTTGAGGGCTGGATCCGCGCCTGATAAATAAGGCACAAATTGATTATAAATTTTTGAAAAATGTACGCTACTTTATTGGCAATGATTTCGCATAGTTCAGAGTTTCTTGGTCTTAAAAGGAAGGTTGAATTTAATATGTAACACCGGTCAAGAGTGTATTGGGATCACGCAATCAGTGTTCTGTACCAGAATTTTTACAAGTTGTCTGATATCAGGTAGAGTGAGCATAAAGTTAACATAAAACACTTATTTTTTCAGTAACTTTGAAGCTGACGGATAAAAAGACAAATTTCCTGTTATCATGACTTAATGCATAACTTAATTCTGATAATATCGAAATTTGACCTTTAAAAAAAACAGTACGTGTACACGTGCGCTGTAGAATTTCTTTAATTCTTTGGCGTTATTAAACCATACACATTTCTTCTGTTACAACCCAAAAAACGATAAAGTCGAAACTGTAAGTAAATATTTTAACAATAATAAAATTGTAAATTATACGAGTCCTCTGTTTTCGGAGGGAATCTAACTCGCACTTGACCTATTTTATTTCCTGTAGGTAACTGCACAGTTACTATACAACAGTATTTAATAACTAGAGAGCGGATTTTATGAGCAAAAAATTTTGTCTTTTATTTACAGAGACGTATAGAAAACTGAGGGCGGAAGATAGATACGGATTCCCATATAATTGTATCTTTAAAATATATGTCATTAAGAAATATTTACGTACACTTTACGAACTTTCTGAATTGAAGAATCAACTGTCTTAGAATGGAAATTTCCTTATTATTATATTCAGTATATATATAGTAGTGATGTAACAAATATTCGCATTCGCGAATATTCGCATATTTTTTGACATTTGCATTCGCAAGGAACGATGCAAATATTTGGCGAAAGTATTTTACAAACAAAAAAGAAATTATATATGGATGGATATGGAATTATAATACTGATAATTATAACCGATAAGATTTATATATTTTTCATTTACTTATATTTGAATAAAAAAATGATTATAGAACAGTTTTGAGGTAGGCAACTAAATTAGAAATACTTTCTTGCTTGTTTTTGTTAGTCACTTAAAGATATTTGCTTTAGGTCGGTTTTGGTACATTGTCGCGAAGAGGGCGGGAAAGAATTAATTTAAGCAGCACCTAGCTTTTCATTTTCTAGTCATTTTATTTTGACATATTCATTTTTATGTTTAGCTTCTAGGTGATTTCACATAGCACTAGTGGTCCTTCCTTTGCGAGAGTATTTTTTATCACAAAACATGCATTTCACATATTCAGCGTCATAAATTGTGAAATGAAATAAGTCCAAACTTCGCTACTATGTGATTCATGTTTTTATAACACTTTGTCACTTTTGAATAACAGTTAAATTTGACAAATGCAATAATACTAAACTAATCTCAAATCAAAACAAGTCGAAGGAACTTGTATTGTGTGACTAACTTCGCTCATTCAACGTGTATCGGCTCGGCTGTGTTGGAATTAAACATAACACGAAATGTCAAACCTGTCTAAAATTTTGCGCACGCTTTATTTGAAAGTCAACATTCGCATTCGCTAATATTGGAGATAAATATTCGCATTCGCGAATGTGAAAAATCCAACATTCGTTACATCACTAATATATAGCACGACAATGGGTAGGCCGAGTTTAAGAAGGTGTGGTCTGCGTACGTGACAATGATATAACTACACGAAATAATAGATCCAAAATCGAGCCCTTGTAACTTTTGAACGAAAAGAGCTGCAGTGCTGAGGATGATTACGGAATTATAAGATAAAAACCTCTTTTCGCTCATCGTTAGGAAATAAATAGTTAAAAAGATATATTAACTTCAAAACCCCAAAAACCTTTACCACGCCCCAGATCTTTGGCAAACACAATCTATATTCCAGGGCCTACACCGTAAGTCCTTTAAAACTGATTTTTGGCATACAGTTAGGATTAGTACCCAAACCGAAAGGAAAATTATGAAACACCAAAATGTCTATCCCGAAATCGAAAATTTTTGCATATTTTGTTTTGATAATTTAACATTGTAAATCCATATACTTAAATACTGCTATAAAATTTCAAATTCGTCCCATTTACCTAGATCAGTTTTTTGTATTATAAATACGTATTTCCGTGAAACTGTCACCAAATTAGTAACAAGTAACATATCCTGCGACAATATAAGAGTAATTTTAATAAGAGTAAAATTAACAGGAACAAATGTGAATGAAGGAAATTTTAAAAAGAGCAATTTCAATATAATTTAAAATTTATTATATTTTAAATCTAGTATATTTTAATCTAGTTAATTTTCTATTTATTTTTATTTTTGTCTGTTGATCTCGACTTTATATCTATCTCTAATTGTCAAAGAGTAAAGTACGACTAGCTAATTTATACTGATGATAACTACATTGTAGTCGAAATACGTATTTATAATACAAAAAACTGATCTAGGTAAAGGGGACAAATTTGAAATTTTATTTCAAAAACCTAGAGTTCTCACTAATTATCATTCGATAATATAATGTTTAAATACTGCTATGTTATTTATCATGTTAAATGTCCATTGGTTAATGATAATAATTATCTTATTATTAGTTTAATGTTTTCTACATGGTATTTTTAATATCATATAACCCAGAATTTTTGAATAAACAAACATTTAACATGCAACCAACAATTATTGTCTCTGATTGGTTTATAATAATGGTGCGATTTAATTCGTTAACATCATGCGAGCTAAGCTTTTAAAAAACTATATAACTAAAAATTACTTTGTACGATTTGGTCATTTTGTTTGAGAATAGCAAGTTACATTCACTAAAAAAAAATTTAATATAGCTACATTTTCTTCGAATATTCGCTAAAAATAAGATGTTTTTTTTTTTTTCTTTTTTTTTTACGAATTTTTGAAAGCAAATGACTAAAAAAATTCAAAAATTTTTGCAAAGTTTTATTAATTTCATTGAACATGGAATACTTTTTACCCGACTACGACAAAGCCAAAAGGAACGGTTATATTTTTAGCAGTCTATGTATATTTATATTTATGTATGTTCCACCGTGTAGCACTACTTTGATGAAAGATATGTCGTTCGCTTCGTCTTAGTGTTCCACATGCCATAGACTACGTAATACGCTAGCCAAATAATTCACAAATGTATCGAGTTTGGATTCAAATAAATGGTTTTAATTCACAGGTTCCGAAAACGTGTAATTTAATTTTACTCGACTACAGAAGGATATTATTTTAGCAGCCTTTAAAAGTGATGATATGGAATAGAGGACCGAATTATTTACCAAGTGTGAGAAATTGAATATAAATTTGTTCTAGGAATTAGGGCAAAATTTGAAAAGTACAATATCAGTTATAAAGAAATTATTGATAGGAGTGTTTCATTAAAAAATAACGTAAATGGATATTTCAATTACGTATAAAGTTTTTCGTGATTTACATTATTGATTATTGATATTTTTATTGATTTTTTTGTAAACTCAACGTCTACCCATCCATTGTTAGTATGAATACCTTACAGTTATGTTTTACTTTAGACATCAATTATCATACCCTCAATGGTGGGTTCGATACCCACTAAAATGTGTATGATTTTTTATATCTTAAGTATATAGTTTTTTATTTTTTATGATGATTTGAAAATTAATTGTTTCGTGCATATAAATCCATTCTCTGCTACTAGGAACAATACCTCTCAATAACGTTGCATTTGTATTTTCTTTTGTTAGCAAACGACCATCTTATCATTAGACCAAGCTACAGAGATTTTTTCATGTAAAGAGTGTTAGAAGAAATAAACTGCGCCATTGTTGGGAGAATAGTTTTCCATATGATATTGTGAGATGTTTTTCATTCGACTTTATTATTTATAACTTTTTTTTATTAACAATTTTATGCAAAAAATCGCTGTTATTTTAGTTTATTGCTTATAAAATTAAAACTATCAGAGTAATCATGATGGTGTCAATAGAGAAATTGTAGAGAATACGAAAAAAATGAGAGGTCGAACGACTCGATCGGACGGTTAGTTTCGGAGAAAATCGTGAAAAATCGGCCAAAGTACATTTTTTTCAAAAATTCATAACTCGGTTATTTTTTGAGTTGTAGTAGATCCTGCGACCGTAGTATTAGTTATTGATCTTATGCGTAGTTTTTGATCTGTGGCCATTTGAATTTTTTACTATGCAATTTTCCAGCAGGCCTGAATACTACAAATACGGTCCGATTACAATTTACAAAAACGATTTCGAAAGTAGAATTTTCGTACTTCAAAATGTTCATCTCGGTTTTGAATTAAAACGCTGAGAAATATGTTAGAAATGAGCTGAACATCACGAAAAACGACCGAACGCGCGACAGTAGTTGAAGAGTGGGAGAGAGCAGGCAGCAGGGAAGGAGAAGCATGTACACTCTCGTTCAAAAAAAAATGAACAGACCTGAACCGAATCAGTCTCTCACAATTTTGATTATTCTTGTAGTAACAGATACAACATTTTATTTTATTTTTATACGTAAGATTTAACACTAATATGTATTAACATTACATATATTTTTTAAATTCTCGCTCTGTCACTGACACTGTATACCGGTTGTTTAGTTTACATCTTCGCATAGCAGATCTCCCACGAGTATGAGAGAGTACATATGTATACATTAAGCAATGTGTATGAGAAGGAGGTCTTATAAGTTTGTTTTCTTACTTAAAGTTACACTGTTGTGTGTTATGAAAAGATCAGTTGTTATGATTTGTTCTGTTGTTCAGACTTCAGTATGCTATAACATGTAATAAGAGTTGTATGTTGTTGTAATAAGGTATAATTATTGTAGTTGATTTAATAAGACCTCCTTCTTAATAAGACATACTCCTGACTCGAATCTAATCTAATTAATAGGTTTTACGAAAAAAACACAAGATACTTTTTTTGCTTAAAAATAACCCGAAAAAATGTTTCTCTACTATTATAAAACTGTAATTGTCTGTTTGTTGGTTCGAGCAGCACGCAAAAACTACTGGCCCAATTTTGATGAAACTTAAATAAAACAAATATTTAAAATTTTCGTAAAATCACTATATTTGACTAGTTGTCTAGTTTCGGAACACAGTTCAATAAGATCATTTCATTTTTATTTCTGAAGAAGGAACTGTGTTCCTAAACTAGTCAAATACAGTGATTTTACGAAAATTTCAAATATTGGTTTTATTTAATAATTATAATGGATTTTCATCAAGTAACAACCCATTCAATACAAAATTTGATGAAACTTTTGTGTTTCGTATTTATGATTAAGACTTAAAAACTGGTATGTATTTTATCTCGCTACGATGACGGGACCCGGATATATAACAATAAACGCGTGCAAAGCCGTGGGTATAAAAGCAGTGTATTATAAATTTTTATATCAAAAACATTTCATTTTCTTATTTGTCTATAAAAATTGTTTATCACCAATTTATCTTTAAAGCCAAGTAAGTACCTTCGAAAATCGCGTTCAGCAGATTAAAATACATAGAATACATTTTGGTGCAGCCTTGGACCTCAATCGGCTACAAAAAGTGGCTTGGCTCCTGTAGTAGTAATAACAAATTATAATTTGTATTTTTTTGTTGTTGCTACCCACATTCTAATATGAAAAAAATAAAATATTTATTAAATCTCAAGTGATTCAATCCAAGTTCTTTTATAAAACGTAAACAACAATATTAGAGTGCTTGGAGACTACTTATTTAAAGAAAAAAATGTTATCCAGGGAAGAAATTTTATACCTGGTTATCCAAGTAGATACTTTTCTTATTAATTTTTATTAAAACTGTCTCTATATGCACGTTCTTAAAAAATATGACTACAAAATTCAAGTGAACATAGTATTTGTGTGTACTTAAAACCAGGGATGTTGCGGATATTCGCATCCGCATCCGTAATGTAGGAACTTCCGCATTAATTTTAGAATCCGCATCCGAACAACGCTGTTTACGGATCTTTTGCGGATGCGGGTGTTGTTTAATTTGTCTAGAATTTCTGATTTAAAAAAAATCACAACTTATTTTTAAATGGTTTTTTGTAAACTAGCGTCTATTTATTTCCATTGTTAGTATGGTTCCCTTTCGGTTATATTATCCCAACGGAAGCGACTAGCGTTTACTTTATTTGACATTTAAATCACAACTTGTTTCGACGTGTAAGTGTTTTTATTTATTTCAACAATTTACAATATTGTTTGAGTGTTTCGTCTTGAATAATCTATTTGACAAGTGAATCAACAATGCCGCCAACAACGCAAAGAGTGATTCAGTCTTATTTAAAACTAGATGAGCATGTCCAAGATAAGTCTCAGTGTAAAATATGCAATAAAACATACTTTCGCAATGGCCGTCCAACCACGTTTTTGGGGAATCATCTAAAATCGATGCACTGGGAGCAGTTTAGCCTGGCTCTATATTAAATATAATGCACCAAAATTTAAATTTTCGTACTAAAAATTTGTTTATTAAAAATGATTACCATCTTTTTTCTTTATTCATGTACCTAACTTAAGGACGTTCGAAAGAGAGAAAAAATGCAGAGAAGTTTCTGTAAATTAAATATGTTATAAAAAAAGTCAATACGAATTCATTGGTATGCTTCAAAATGTTAGTTCAAATGCATTTTTTCGATATTAAAAATAATACTTTTAACATTGGATCTTATGGAGAAACTACAAAATTTAATCTTTATAATCGAATAAAACATAGTTTAAAATGCAGAGAAGTTTTTATAAAACTATGTAAATTGTTGTTAAATAAACAAGAATTTATTCGGGCCAAAGATGAAGGTATGTTCAAATGCATTTTGGGAAGTAATAATGAATTATATAAGTAATTTTATCATTTTAGAAGCAAAACACACGTGGATGTCAAAAATTTTACATCCCAGTTTCCATTTCCATTTACAATGCCAGTTTCCATTAAGGTTAAGAAGATGTATAGCTAGATGAGGCAAGATTAATTGAAGTAAATAATCGGTTGAGATGTGAGATGACATAAAACTGGCCTTTGGGCCAGTTTTGTGACATTGATTTTATTACCTCTAGATGCGTATTATTTTTGATACTGAAAATCGATATTTAGATTTTATCGAATCTTTACGTTTTGAGGTCCGTTGATACTAAAAAAACTCATTTTTGGCCATTGATGGTTGTATAATGTGTGCCTGTGAACAAGATATTTCAAGAACGGAAATAGCGAGAGGTATGAAACTTTAAACTTAAGTTTAATATTGTCGTGTCACGCGGCCGCAGTGTTTTGGCGGAAATATCTAAACCGGAAATGATTCTTTATTCTGAATGCTTTTCAGTTTTTTGAGAATTTCTTGAAAACGATTTCGAAGTTTTTTTCTTAAACTTTGTACACTTAGCCACAAAAGTTGATGTCAGTTTTTTTAAATTTTATAGTTCATTTGTGCCTTATTCATACTGTTTTCGACAAAAAAATTCGGATAAATGTTATTACTAGATTTCTAATGAACAACTTTTATCCGAAGGTATAGGTAGATTGTAAAGGCTACCCTGGACGGGCTACACTTCGACCATAAGGTCCATTGTGATTCCTTAGGATGTGAGGATGTGAGTGGAGTGGAAGGAATTTGTGAGTAGACTAGGAATTGGTAGGATATGCGGCTGCAGCCGACTATGATAAGAACTATGCCGATATTCATCTGGAGTTCGTGAAGGAAACTGCAGAAAACATTCGCAAGCATAGCCGGTTACTTCGTTCTTGTCCATACGCCGACAGTTTAATCAATCAACCGCCCCTTTTTTTTTTTTATAATTGAAACTGCCGATGTCGGGATTCGAACACATAACCTCCCAGTTTCCAAGTACTGCATACTGCGCAGACATGACGCCTTAGACTGCTCGGCTACTTGGCTGGTAATCTATAAGGCACACATCAATTATAAGTACCAGTCTAAGCTAATCAGGTGCATTATGCTGTACGGTTGAACTAGCTGGCAAAACTGTCCGATTTTGCATATACAGAATGAGAAAGTCATGAAGTTTTTGGTGGATAGGGGATGCAATTCTAAGATGAAAAGTTCTTGGACATTTTTGTACCTGACCCACGGTTAATTAGATATTAATTAAATAAAGTAACCAATTAGAGAAACGTGTTAGCGGAAAAAGAAATGGTGGGGAACTAACGCAGCGAGATACGTGAGGGGAGATCCGGTACAGTTTTATAGTAGAATTTTAGAAAAATCTAATTAACTGAGTTATTCGGTTATTATTAGATTTATTACGATGAAATTTTACGGCGGCATTTGACGTTGTTTTTTTAAAGTTAAGAACTGATTGGATTTTGGAATCGATTGATTACTTTATTTAATTAATATCTAATTAACGGTGGATCAGGTGCAAACATGTCCAAAGATTTTCATCTTAGATTTCATCCCCTATCCACCCTTTCAAAAAATTCTATAACTTTTGACTCATCCTGTATATATTGTGTGGTCCATAGTACCACGATTACACTTAAAACCTAGATTTTCACGTACCTATCACTATTTTTTTAGAAAGAGCAGTTTACTTGTGACCAAAGTAACAATATTTTTTAGCTACAAGTACAAAATCTTAAACATAGATATTATAAAATTTTAAACATAGATATATGTTAAAGCCATTTGTTAAACGCTGTATATAGATGCCATGTAAGTGTTTTACACCAGTTTTCTTTGTATTTTTGTCTTCAAAAGACCGCTCAATGATACATTCAATGGATTCGGACAGGCAAAAAACAGTGAATTAATATTCTAGTCATACCTAATTATGTATCGATTTCTCTCTCTGATTCCTGATACCTACACTTAACAAATATTTATGAAAACTTTTCCTTCAAATTATTTCGCTAAATAATTCAGACACAAAAAATATGAAGAAAAATTGATAAATAATAAATAATAAATAAGGAGCATAAATATAAAAAATATAACAGTGAAAAATGGCAAAACATAAAACCTGGATTTTCATCTCATTTTTATTTTTAACATAAAAAATATTTCACATTTATTCTATTTTATTTATTCGAGCATACATTTTTTTTTCTCATTCAAAATATATAAATAAATGTTTTCATAACAATCGATAACAATTTTATCAATACATAGATTATATAAATGATAAAACTGATCCAAGTGCAGTGTAGGGTTCTGTAGTTAATACTAAAATTATAGTTTGTCACAAGTGGAAAATATCGATTATTCACAATCGAATACAATTGATATTAGACAATCGATATCATTAATTAATTGTCCATGAACAATCGAAAAATCGATTCTTTCGAAACGAAAAAGAAAGTTTTTCTTTCATTGACCGAAACAAATAGTATTTTTACCTCTTAAAAAATCCAAATGAAGATTTTCCAACGAAGTTCTTTTCATTTTGTCTCTTTGATAACAGCCATAAAGTCCATAACGAAATCGGGATTGCAAAAACATTTACTGAAGATCAAAGTTCGTAAAAATCAGTTTTTCTAAAATATCTCGTAAACTATTAGTTTCACGTTAACAGAGGTCATTATTAAAATTATTCCTTAGCTTTTTTTATACTAAAAATATTCTTTACAAAATTCACGTAGCACCTATAGTTTTTGAGATATGATGCTGAGAAAAGTTGGGTGGAAGATACATTCAACTGTTAAACTGAGTGGTATAAAAACTATTTAACAAAAAATATATCCGACGAAAAGAGAAAGGAACTGAAAAATGAAAAATAAAACAGAACCTTTTTAGTCTAACTATGTCTTACACTAATGTAAATACATAAATAATTTTGAATCGGCGCCAAACAAACAAAATATTACAAAATGTAATATTTTGTAATATTTACTTTTAACCGAAAATCAGATTCATCCTTCGCCGATTTCGATGGAGATTTTTTAGCGCCGACTCAAAATTATTTAGGTATTTACATTAGTATAAGACTGACTTATTTAGACTAAAAAGGTTTTATTTTTTGCTTTTTAATTCCTTTTTTCGAAGGTTTAATTTTATGTTAAAAGTTTTTATTTTTCACTTTTCAGTTCCTATCTCTTTTCATCGATTCTATTTTATTGTTAAAAAATTTTTATTTTTCGCTTTTCAGTTTTCGCCTTTCTTTTTTCATACATTTTATACATGTTAAAGTGTCATTAGAGCTACATAAGTGTGCCAAGTTTCAAAAGAATCAGTTCACAGATGAAAATTCAGTGAGGGAACAGTCAATTTTTCCCTTTTTTTCTAACCTAAGGAGCTAATTTTTTTTTCAAATTTATATAGTACCAGCTTCGAATTAGAATTACCGAAATCGGACAACTTTGTAAAAAGTTATGCGTGGTTAAACATAAAAAAAAAATATACGGATTGACTTCAGAACCCCCCTCCCCCCCGTTTTTTTCGTCGGTTAAAAAAACATTTAATTTTTTCAAGGATATTGAGTGCTTTCAAATAGTACACAATCGATATAACATTTTTTTCTTTAGTGGAAGCGCTGGGAAGTCAAATAACACATATGCTTTAAAGTTATATGCTTTAAAGTATATATTAAAACAGTAACCAGCGACTCCACTCATAAAATAAAAGTTTTAAAAAAAGTTATTTTTGACTTTTTTGTGGCTAAAATTTTTTTTTTCAAATTTATATGGGACTCACTTTGAAGTATACCCTATCCAACAAAAAAAGAATTTTCAAAATCAGACTACTCTGTAAAAAGTAATGTGTGATCATACATAAAAAAGAAAAAAAATATACAGGTTGAATTGAGTACCTTCTGTACCTTCTTTCGGCGGTAAAAAAGAGATAAAATGTGTCGTCCAATACGTCCAGGTTTATGTCGACCTTTAGAGTTATAATTCATTTTTTTTATAACACATAATTTAAAATAAGAAGGTATGTAGAGGATGTATTCAAAAAAATTTGTTTCATAATTTTTGGACTTCATAAATATGTGTAACCATGCAAAATTTCAGCTTCTGACGCTAATAGTCTAAGAGTAAAACAGCTGTGACATATAAACGGTCATGACGGTGACGGTGAACGGTGTGCCGTCAAATTTTAGAAATGTATATAGTAAAGTATTAACCAACATAAAAACGAAAAAAAGATCGAGACTGTTAAATGCAGAAGACGATATGAGAGTAGCATTGTCATTTTTACGACCAAATATAAATGAAATTATCAAAAAACACCAATCTCAAATTTCCCATTAAAAGTATTCTTATTGTTATATTGTACTGTTGTTTTTGTAGTACATATTATTTTATTTTACATTCAAGATTATTATCATAAACTATTTTACACAGTGTATTATAGGTAAGTAAACAACTTTTAGTTGAGAATCACTGCTCTAAGGGTTCTTGGTTTGACTATAGAGTCCTAAAAAACATATCTCTAGATAAAGGTAGGATGAACAAAAAATATTTACTAAATTATTACAAAAGTAATTCATTTTCGAGGACAAAATTTTCCGATATATTATTGATGTTTATGTTATATAGAATGGTCCGCCAAAAATAAAACTGATAAAATTATGATGAAAATAACAAAAAATTTGTGCATTTGGGTGTGTGAAGTTTCATAGGATGAATTCATTAAGGCTTAGTATACTTTATTCATATTGTAACGTTTTAGGGCGTAATCTCTATACGCACTAGATTCTCACGAGTAATAATTTAAACAGTTACGATTTATTGGGTAGCAATAATGAACAATAATTGAACAAAAACACATCCATATGCACGTATATAACACAACAATATAACTACAATAATTGAATGTACAAAATCGCTTTGAATCGCTTGTTATCTTTGTGGTATCACATGTAGAATCCAACTTGCTGTCACTCAGCCGCCCGTTTCCATTATATACCCTATAAACCTTTCTAGAGCATCATTCTCGAATCTTCCATTTCTCGAATACATCAAATGTACACTGTTGACTACCAGAAAAATCTACGAAAACCAGTGGCGGTAGCTTCTTGTACATCCGTTACAGTATTACAAAAAGGGCAACTTTGTAGGTAATAATTAAAACTTTTCTTTATAGGAATCCTCAAGCTGTTATATATCTTTAAGGTAAGGTATAACCTATTATAACCTATGCTGCTCTAGTATGGTGGCCAAACGTTAACCTGATAACAGCATTCAAAAAGCTATTCAGGATCCAAAGACTGGCCTGTTTGTGCATTACTGGATCCATGAGCAGTACACCCACAGCTGCCATGAAAGTCATACTAGGGCTGATTCCGCTAAGCATTGTAATAATAGCGAGATCTAGCGACTATAGACTGTCTAGCAATAATAAAAGGATTTAAAAAAAACATGTTGGACATGCAAGTATCGTGGGAACATCAATCAACTAAGACCCAGTTTTTGAAATGGGCACAGATAGGCTTCCCAAAATATACTCGTTCTCAAAACCTTCACTGTAGTCTGTGATAGTGCCATGTGGACGGAAGGAGAACCACCCTATCTCAAGAAAGGAATAATCTGGTATACAGACGGATCCAAAACTGAAGAAGGGACTTGGGCGGGAATGTACGGTGAGAGACCTAAAGCAAACATAAGCCTCAACTTGGGGAAATATGCCACGGTTTTTCAAGCAGAAGTCTACGCTATATTGGATTGCGTCCATGAAAACCTACGTAGAGGCTACATAAACCAGAACATATGTATTCCATCGGACAGTCAAGCTGCTCTAAAAGCCTTGATTGGAACTGAGTTCACCTCAGGGGTAGTCAAGGATTGTCTGGAAGAACTGCTGGAGCTGGCAAAACGGAACAATGTTAAATTGATCTGGGTGCCGGGTCACAGTGGTTTCGAAGTAAACGAAAAAGCAGATGCTTTAGCAAAGAAGGGAGTCGGAACGCCCTTCATAGGCTCAGAGCCTATTTTAGGAATTCCAAGGACTGCATGTAAACAGGTGATCAACGAGTGGTCAAATGATTAACAACGTGATCACTGGGCAAAAGTACCGCGGCAGGAGCTCGGGAAAATACTGCTTCAGAGTGCAACCAAGAGGGTATCTCTCGATGAGAATGAGGATGCAACTGCGGAGGGTTACCGGATTCATTACCGGGCATTATCATCTGCGGAAGCATCTGCCCACAATAGGACTCCATAATGGGTTCATTGAGTGCAGATTGTGTGGCGTGGAGGAAGAAACATCCAGCCACATTATCTTTGACTGCGAACCTCTAGGTTACAGCAGATACAGGATATCGGTGCATCTCACTCCAAATATATGAACCTTCAGGAAGACCTGATAAGCAAGCTCCTGGCTATTGCCAACATATGGGAGAAGCTAATCTCGTCGGACTGAAGTAGAAGAGGGAGCACAATGGACCATTAAGTCGAAATGCCATACTTTATAGACCCCAAGATGTATCTATTTATCTATCTAAGGTAAGGTCTTAAAGAAGATTTCAAATCTCAATTTTCAAATCTCAAAAAAGAAGTTTTGAATCCCAAGATCGTTCAAGTTTTTGAGATTAATTTCGATAATCTACATTTTAGAGATAATGCTTATAATATGTAATTCATGAATATATATCATCACAGCCCCATCCTCATACATCCTTTTTTATTTGGACCAACAGTACCAGTTGACTAAAATGTATAATACTTTATATGGGCCACCCCGTATAAATATAATATTGACTTTGCGCATATAAATATTATTAGTATTTTTTTACGCCTTGAGGTTTAACGAGAAATTGATTCGAAAATATGTAATATTTGTGAAATCAAATTTATTAATTGTGCCTCAGGAGTTATTTTCAAAATATACACTGTAAAAAATCAAATAATCGACCCAAAAAAAAAGAAAAACTATCATTAAAACAGCTTTAAAATGATTAACCTATTATTAACCTATATAGATAATTTAGTACCCAATTTTAATGATAGTTTTTCCTCTGATATCAGATACTGTCAAAAGAAATATGAGTTCGTATTTGAAAAACGTAATTAAATCTTGAAAATGATCTTGAACGCCATGCGGTTGAGGTGAAAATTAAAATCACCATAAGATGCACCCCTCCGAACAGAACAACTTTTATTCGGAACATTTCCTCGCTTCACAAAAACGCTTCCTTGATCAGATGCATTGTTTAAAATGAGTCACCCTGTATATTAGCCGCACACCGTTGGACTGCATTTTGAAACACCTATACTATAGAAAATCTGCACATGACAATATTAGATCGTATCACATATGAATACGGTTTTATCACTCTATTATTGCATACATACACATGGATTAGTTGTAAATCTAATTAGGTCGCAATTAAAATAATGTATAATCTGATTATTTATTCATGACTTTCATCGTGAATTCGACGTGACAATTGTCGTATTTGTTTGCTTATTTACAGTGTTAAAAGTTCCGGAAACGATCGAAATAAACATCGAATCAACTAAAGATAAAACAAGACTCTAATATACTCGAAAGTTATTTAAGGTTGCCCTAGCACGAACATTCTCAAAGAGGTGTTCTCACTTCTCTTCTGAGAGGTGAGAACTCTCACCTCTCTGTGAGAAAAAAAAAAGAAATCTGGTCGTGTTATTATGGAGGAGACATCTGCTTTTTAGTGAATTTTCTAAGAAAATGTACTATTGAGATTGTACCGATGAAACGATTTTGCAAAAATTTCTTCAAATATCCATCAATTCTACATAGTAGGTGTCGAAAATAACCTTAATTAAAAATTATACAGATCGTTTTCAAAAGCATTTCTAATAGAGAATCAATGTTAAATAAATAAATAAAATATTAACTATAAAACCATACATACACATACATACTGAAACTGAATGTCTGGACTGGAATATTGGGTGACCATATTATAGGACCATTCTTCATTGACGGAGCTTTAGATTCTCAAAAATAATTGCGTTTGTTACGATATATCATTTTGCCAACTGGTATAGATCTTCCTAATTTAGACCTGGAATCTGTATAGTTCCAACAAGATGGTTGTCCTGCACACAATGCCAGAATACTAAGGCTGTTCCTGGAACAAACTTTCCAGGAATGTTTTATGAGTGGTTTTGGAACCTTCAAATGGCCAGCCAGATCGTCAGATCTATCTCCTAACGACTTTTTTTTGTGGTGTTTTCTCAAAACACAGATCTATTCGCGGATTACGTCTGAAAATTTTCAACAATTAAGGCAAAAAATTATTGACAATTGTGCGAATATTTCTCCTCAAGTGCTAGAAAATATCCGGGTAGATTTCTACAATCGACTCGGATATTGTTTAGCAAATAATGCAGGAATATTCGCACCGTTGGTTTAACTTTTTTTTTTTATCGAAATTCTATTTATTTTTTTCTTTTTGGGGTTTTATTTTTCTTATGATTTCTGTAGATTGTTGTTTTATGTTATACCGTTAATAGAATTATATTATTTATTTTCAAACATTCCACATACAAATAATAAGGGATATTCAAAAAAGAATTTTCAATTGTTAGAAGAAATGCTAAGCTTAAGAAGAAAACAATGAACATATTTAACCCACTATCATTACATGTTAATGCAGTACAAACAGTCCGAATGCGAGAGTTTTTAGTCGAAAATAGTGAAACGCAGAATGTAGCAGTTTGATACGAGATAGATAAATGGAGCAAATTAACAATGAAAACGACAGGGATATCCTGGTAGAAAATATTGGTGCAGAAAAAAAATTTTGTTATAGGTGTGCATATTATTCTAGAGCAAAAAAGTAAAGTCAACTTCGTTAATAGGCAAGATCGGAACGTGCATATTTTCTCCCGCCAGAACGGAAAATATACATCTTTGAAACCGTAAGAGATAGAAAAAAAATTTTTTAACAAAAAATATTCTTCTTTTTCAAGTAAACAACTTTTGCTCGAAAATTTTTTCCATAAATAGTTTTCTCATAATTTGAGCTCAAAAGTTCCTCAGAAAGCAAAAAATATTCCCATCTTTAAAACCATAAGAGATGTTTTTAAACTTGTGGGACAATTCAAAAATTGTTCACAATTCAAACATTGATATACAAATCAGTATATACTGGGTATTCAAACAATTAACTCAGTTAGTTGTTACATTAACTGTTTTTTTTTCTAAAATTTGTATATGGTATATTCAAAATAGATCAGTTTTTACTTCCGCTGCGATACTTACGTGGAGATTCAATACTACCACAATAATAAAACTAAATCTAATGTCAAAACAACCTTAAACTTCGATTAGTATTGTTGTTACAATGTAAATATTAGAAAAAATATAATATGAAAAAACTTTTAAAAGAATACAAATAGCATTTATATGAATTGATACATTTTATGTAGGTACTGAAAAACCGGATGAGCATTGGCAATAAACATGAACATGATATTTTCATGTTAATTTATATAATGAAGTATGTATACCTCAAATATACAAACAAAAAGAATCAATATCAGATACAGTGGCGTAAGTGACGAGGAGACAGTAGTCATCCCATAGGCTGGGCAAAGGCCTCCTCCAGAATACACCATTCGTGTCTTGTCCAGCAACCACCAGCAATTGATACAAGCTCATCACGCCATCTTTTATTAGGACGGCCTTTTTTCCACGTAAGATTATACGGTGTCCATAAAGTAGCTCGTAATGTCCATCTACAATCTCTAATTCGCGCAATGTGTCCTACCCATTGCCACTTAAGTCGCTTTACACTTACTACCACATCTTTAGCTTGTGTTTTATTCCTAATTTCGCAGCAGCGAATTTTCTCGGCTCTCCGTATTCCTAATATTGGACGCTCCATACTCCTTTAGCAAGTTAGTAGTTTGCGAGCCATAGATTAAAATGGGCAGGATGCACGTATCCAGAGCTTTTATTTTTAGACTTAGAGATAATGAATTGTTTTTAAAAATGTGTTATAGAGCCCAAAATCTCCTCCATGCGTTGCTTGTTCTTGCTTGTATCTCTGTCTCAGTCGCATTTTCGAAAGATATGATCTGTCCTAGTTATTTAAAATTTGTGACGTTTTCTATCGGTATTCCGTTAAGCTTGATGTTTGTGCCCGAATTTGCATTTGCCATAGCCTTGGTTTTATCGATATTTATTTGCAAGATGATTTATCATGGTTTGGAGCTGATTTTCGTTCGTTGCAAACAAAACTATGTCATCTGCAAATCTAAGATTTGACAAATAAGCTCCATCAACTCTGATCCCGTAGTCTTTCTAGTTTAACTGGTTTCGAATACAAGCTGGAGCACCGCGTTGAAGAGCTTAGGTGATAGAGGATCAACCTGTCTCAAGCCTCTTTTAATAGGAAATTTGGTCCAGCAAGTTTCCAGTCTTAAGTGTGCTGTTGTTTTGGAGTAGATATTTTGGATCAGACGGACATATTTCTCGTGAACACCGCAACTCTCCAGTGCGCGCCAAATGTGTAAGTATTCGACAGTATCGGATGCCTTGTAGTAATCGATAAATGCCATAAGTATTGGTATATTGTACTCTCTACCCTTTTCTATAATCTGGTTAAGAGTTTGTAGGTGGTCGCTGGGGTTTAACAAAATTTTTGACGAGGAGACACACGAAACATTAATCCCTGCGGTCGATCATCGAATATAGTCCCCTTGAAATCAATCATAATTAAAAATAAGTTAGGTTAGGTTACGTTTTAACGACGTACTTGGAAAATATCGCAGTAATCAAAAGATATTTTTTGTTTCAGATATGGAATTCACAAAAGCAATTAAAATTTAAAAAAACCCAACGCAATATAATATGAAACGTAATAAGAACTTCCCGTTGCCTCCACCAAATTTATATGTAAAATGATAATGTTAACAATAAGCCTATACATCAACTTGGAAAAGAGCTGATAATTTTCAAAAGACTGTATCGATCAAACATAGATAAAAATCATCGCAAGGAAACGAGGTATCTAATAAAAAACCGCATTCAAATCGGTTCACGTGATTTAGACCTACGATGTCAACGACATCGTAGGTCTAAACACACATACAGACAGACAGACATACAAACCCGTCAAACTTATAATACCCCTCTTTTTACGTCGGGAGTTAAGAAGGTTAATTGGATCCAGAAAACACAAAATTTTTTCTAATTAGAAGATTTCGGTGAGCGGTTTAGGAGATATTGTCTGAAATCGCGTAATAGGAAGCAACAATAATAATTCTGGTGGAAGCAGAGATGAACATGTAATGTACTCGATTCTATTGTCGATCTAGTCTCCTTCGTAGTACAGTGCATATGTTCCTGAGTTACAGTTGTAACTACCAACAAACCCACAAATTATTATTGAATTTCGAAGCTAAAATAAACATTGAAGTGAAAGATAAACATGAAAGTCTATAAATTCTTATTTATAAGAGGTCCGAAAGGTATCCGACCTACTTTTAAATCTTCGCGCCAGAGTGTTCGAGCGACCTCAGCGAGGCATAAACGACAACAGTAAAGCCTCGCGAATTTATCGGTTACTCGCACACACCTATAGGACATATAGTTCAGGCGGACCGTGTAGACAAACCTTTTTTGTGTTAGTCGGATTTTGTTATTGTTAAAAATGACTCAAAGTCCGTTCAACGAATTTGCATCAAATTTTGCTTCAAACTCGGAAAAACTAGTTCGGAAACTATTCAAATGATGCAGAAGGCCTTTGGGGATGATTGTATAGGCAAAACACAAATAATAGAGTGGTATAATCGTTTCAAAAGTGGTCGCACTTATGTTGATAGGGATCCTCGTTCTGGCCAACCTTCGACGACAACAACACCGGATAATATAGAGCGCGTGCGACTTGCGATTGAAGAAGATCGATGTTTGACTGTGCGCGAATTAGAAGATGGTTTTGAAATACCAAAAACTACAATTTGGGAAATTTTAACTACAAATTCAGAAAGTGGATGCGTTGGGAAATCTCATCGAATCTTGTGCAGCAGTTTTTAGCTAAACACAATATCGTACTGTTTCCCAACATAGCCCCTTGTGACTTTTGGTTGCTCCCGAATTTAAAAAAACCGCTCAAACCGGTTCGACGACAAAAAGACGGTTGAAGATAATGCAACGAGAGCACTCAAGGATATTCCAAAAACTGACTTCTAGGACTGCTTTGGAAAGTGGAAACACCACTGGGAGCGTGTTATTCAATCAAATGGGGACTACTTTGAAGGATGCCACTCGCCCGATACTTTTCGGACAGACCTCGTATAATCTTTCTCTCAGATTAGGTTTCAACCAAATATACCAGAATATCTTGGTATGTTCAACAAATTTCCGATGCCGGGAATCGAATCCGAGCCTCCTGGGTGACAGCCAGGTATATTTTGGGGTAAAAATAGATCTAGCTGAATGTGAGGCGTGGTTTTTTCTTAATTTGAGGGCATATCCCCAAAGTGTGTAATTTGGGCCCATAAAAATAGTTAACCTCGATGGAAGCGATTGGAGATATACTCGCTCAGTTTTGGTATCTATACCGCAGTCCACCTATAAGACGCTTAATGTACTGCTGCCAGTCCATATATAATGTTATATCAATGATATCCATTAATTTATAGACAAACAATTTAATGTCAAAAAAAATAATCTGTCGAAGTGAAATGAAATAAAAATCATTGAATATATTCTTGTTGTGATGATTTTTCTGTGGTGAATTTGTTAATTGTGATGGACAGGAATGAAAATTATGGATAATCGTGGAAGATGAAGTTGATGAAATAATTACAGAAGTATGTGTCGGATTTATTATGTGTATTTTATTTTATTGTTCATTGAAACTATAGTAAGTACCTAACCAAAGATTTTCACCAGATATAATTAGAAAAATATTTATTTAGAAGGTAATACATGGTCCAAAAATAAAACATTATTGCGACCTTTAACATCACGTTACATTTATTCATGATTGCCACAACTCACTATACAACATAAAATAATTGGTTGTCATATTTAAATAAATTACAAGTGTACCCCCTTTTCAAATCATTCTACTTATGTTCCAGATTGTCAATAACTGGATAAATCCAATATACAATATAAAAAATGATTTGCGAAGAGGAAAAAAGAAACAAAACAGAGAAGGTCCTTGGTATGCTCCAAATTCCAACCGAACATTCTTTTAGTGATACATCACGAACAATTATACTGTTCCCGGGACAAAATTGGACGCGTACCCCAAGAATGGTTGGTTGTCGAACATAGCAAGTCCTTATAGTGAAACGAAACTAATAATAAAATAAAAAGGGTATTCTTATGACTATATACATGAAAGGTTTGTGTATCTTGCTAGCCAACGAACCGATGGTTTGATTAATTTCAACACACTAGTCATTTAAATATCACTTACATGTTCTTTTTCGCTGAATTTCACCCGAGAATGGACTAATAATCCACGTGGCACAGAACACCGGCGATGAGACGAAAATTTAGCTGCGATCCATCTTAATGCGTTGCAACAGGAAAAAAGCCCCTGTTAGTTGATGTCGACCATTAAGGTAAACTATTGGCGCCGATGCAGGAAGAGGGAGAAAGTAAAGGGGTGTGTCTGCGCACTTCATTTCACCAACATATGAGCAGGTAAATATTAAAATGTTCAGGAACGTATTATGTTTTTTTGAAAAATAATTTTAATAAATTAACTTCACATGAACACTTTTTTTTTATTTATCTTCTATTTTATTTGTTATTTGTCTTTTTTATTTATATCCTTAAATGAAGTGAAGATGTAATTTTCGCTTCAGTCTCCCCCGCTTGTTCTACACGATGGTCAATCGTGACCGCGTTCGTAGAATGGTCGAAGATCTTCAATATGCGCTCGATATTTATCCTCTGGGCTATCAACATCTTCCAGTTCACACGACACCGGACTAGTAAATCGCACAATTTTTCGCGGGCTCGACCAACGAGGGTGAAATTTTCGCACATCCTCCAGATCATTTCGGTGCTGGTATAAGCGTTGGAGAACTTTCTGTCCTACCCGAAATGGATGACGATTGGGTCGAAAGCGATTATGGTACTCACGAATTTTGTCTTGGTTCCGCTTTAATGACTCTCTAATTTCATCCCGAGTGGGTTTTGCTTCGGCCGAGCAGAATCGGCTGAGGTCCCATATCAAGTCCAAGGAACTGGGTACTTCTCTATTGAGAAAGGCTTGCGCCGGAGAAGTCCCTGTGGCGCTACTAACGGACGAATTGTGAGACAGTGTAACAAAAGGTGTAAATTGGTCCCACTGTTTATGGGTCACACAGTATTCACTCAGAATGATACTCAAACCAGATTTGATGTTTCGATTAGCTCGCTCTACGAGGTTCCCACCGGGTCGGTAGGGTGTTGTATTAATGTGTCGGATGCCCCATTGCATACACATATATTTAAAGGCTGCGCTGGAGAAACTCGAAGCATTATCTGATACGAGATAATTTGGTGGGCCGTACCTAGTCCAAACCGTGATTAACTTAGCTATTGTGGCGGTGGTTGTCACTCTTTTTACTGGGATTATTTCTAGCCACTTACTAAATCCATCCAAGACTACAAGGGCATATCGGTGTCCAGATGCCGTTAACGTGCCGTTAACAAATGTTTCACATCTGCGACGAACAGATATCGGTCGCCCATGATACCATAATGAATTATATTGTATTAATTGGCGTCCAAAGCTCTAAGTTACGCTACTGGTATTGTATTGTAGTTCAAAACACATACATCGGTGTATGTGGCTAACATTTACATTGTATGTAGACAGCTCGTATATATTAGTAATCATTATTTCTAGGTACATTTTACGAAGGTACTCGTTTGAGGAAACAAAACTGTTTGCAATCTACAAAATACAAATGTTTTTTTGTTCAGTCGCCCACATACAGCGCTACTGGTTTGTAATTTTGGTGGTTAAAATTGTACATGCTTAACTGTTTGGTAATATGGCATCCTTAAACCAGACTTTTTCTCTGGTGGAACACTTTGATAATCCTGGAATTTTAACGGAACATTTTGCTTATTTTGATGGGGAATATTTTATAAACGTCTAAAAAGTATGTAGGGGGATGGAGGTAAAACCATAGATTATAGAGTTATGAGTAATACATACTACTTTGTGAATTCTGTATTATTTCTGCAAACTTGTTTCCTCATCGGTATGTTGAACACTTAACACGTATTTTAAAGTTGCTGTATATTCAGAGTTATGAAGAATATATCAGCAATACTGTCAATCGTATAGGTTTATTTAATAAGAACATAAACGGGAAGGAATGAGTAATATAACTGCACAGTAAAAAGAATGGGGTAAATTGTAAGTAATCGCAGTTCAATCGCATTCAACTACACGGCGGTTATGAAAATGTGGAATCGAATAAATCAGTTCTCTGAACTACGCGGCGTAGTTGAAAGAATTATACTATTATTATTATTATTATTAACCCGACTTCATAAAGGAGGATGGTTCTCAATTTGTCTGTAATTTTTTTTTTTTTTTTAATGTGTGTCACCTCAGAACTCCGTCATTTATGAACCGATTTTGAATTTTTTTTAAAGGGTTTCCCATTGGTCCCATTGTCACCAAATCGCATTCTGATGAGGGGATCCCCGGGAAATCGAAGAAAATCCTCATTTTATATGTGATAACCGATTTCTGCGAAATTTTTTTTTTTTTGAAAGGGTATACTCATTCATAATAGGAAAATAAGAAAATTTTTATAAAAACCGACTTCAAAAAAATTTTTTACAAAAAAAAAACCGACCCTAAAAAAAAAAATTTGTACAAAAAAAAACAAAATGCTTGTAAAAAAACTGAAAATCTGTTATAAAAAAATGCACTAAAAATTAGCTGGTCGTTTAGTAGGTCTACCCATATTTAGACAAATAAAATCAGTTAAAGAACTTCAAAGTCACTAAAAAGCGAGGAATAAAACCTATTTTGACAAAATGGAAACCCGACTTCAAAAATCAAATAGTCTATAACAAAATATGCACTAAAAAGTAAAAAAATAATTGCATATTCTTGTGCCAATTTTAGTTCACCTAAGCAAAAATTTTTAAATATATATGTACAATTATTGTTATTTTTGGAGGCGGTGTCCAAAAGTTATGTGAATTCTCTATGCTGACACCGCCTTCAAAAATAACAATAATTGTACATATATATTTAAAAAAATTTTGCTTAGGTGAACTTAAATTGGCACAAGAATATGCAATTATTTTTTTACTTTTTAGTGCATTTTTTGTTATAGAATATTTGATTTTTGAAGTCGGGTTTCCATTTTGTCAAAAAAAGGTTTTTTATTAAGAATTATTATTATTATTATTATTAAGTTTGAGGCAAACTTAAAAATTTGTTAACTAAAAGCATAGAGATAATATATATAGAGTAGGTAAGCCGAGTCAAAAGTTTTCCCTCAGATAGAAAGACAATCGCGTAGGTTGAGCTATCTCTTTTTAATGACTAATATATAGCATAGAGATAATATATACTCTATGATATATAGTCATTATATATCATAGAGAATATATTATCTCTATGTTATATATTAGTCACTAAACTCAACCTACGCGATTCTCTTCCTGTTTCTATTGACGGGACGTTTCCACTTACACGCGCGCCTATGACTTGCTTACTCTATATATATTATCTCTATGATTAAAAGTGATTATCACTTGAACATAAAATATATATTATTGAAATTAAAAGAAAACAATTATTAAATAAAACAAATATTTGAAATTTTCGTAAAATCACTTTATT
The DNA here is from genome assembly GCA_963920215.1 of Nineta flava. Taxonomy (NCBI): domain Eukaryota; kingdom Metazoa; phylum Arthropoda; class Insecta; order Neuroptera; family Chrysopidae; genus Nineta; species Nineta flava. Next base: position 40,905,178 of record OY986042.1, read on the forward strand.
TTGACTGGTTTTGGAATACAGTTCCTTCTTCAGAAATAAAAATAAATATGAAATTTTCATTTATATTTCTAAAACAGGAACTGTGTTCCTAAACTAATCAATGTAAAGTGATTTTACGAAAGTCTCAAATCAAAACACAGTTTGGGAAGCCCTGACATAGAGAATAAAAAAATATGTTCACATCACTCAAAATTGAAAACATTTATCCTAAATCGATCGTACATTATAATACACTTATAGTATTGTAAATTATTAAACCTACAATTTTTTATTGTAACCAGCAAAATTTTTCATTATTCATACGATTGTGGTGTTTTATTTTCGACAATGATAAAACACATAATTTCTTTGATATTTATGTACTCGTATTGGTTTTTCAATTATCACGACCCTTCTTTAACGATTTTACATTCAAATTATCCTTTTGATACTGACACTAAACATATGTTCTAATAAATTTTTAAGCATGTATACTTCGTCACAATTTCGTCAATATGGACAGGTAATAAATTGTAGTAAAATTTATTTACTACAACTTAAATTTTAATATATTTTTTACTAATATTAACACAGAAATTCAAAATTTATGTTACCCCTCTCTAATCCCCTTTGAACCTTTGACCGATTTTGAAAATTAGTTTCTATTAAAAAAACTTTTTTTTAAACAAGCTTTTTATAGTAAAACTAATTTTCTACAACTTTACTTATGTGTTTTTCGATTTTTTCAATATTAAGAGAGATATACCAAATTTTGTGTTTCCCCTTGTCGATTCTTGTCATGCTTCAACAATTCAACTCCGTAGGATAAGAGGTAGTGGTTCTAATTCAGCTTGCACGATTTGACCCGAACATGCATACATACATACATACATACATATATTGTAAGATAATTAAAAGCTTTAAAAATAGACAAAATTGCATAAATTTTTTAATTTTAAAAAAGCATTCTATTTCGAGGTTTTTGGAAGGTAATATACTTTTAACAGAGGATATTACTTCTTGCTCTAACAACTCCTCAAGCCATCTAGGCAGACTTTTAATTAAGTTCGGTACGGCATCTTGGATGATTACCACCCATTCCTGCACTAAAGATATTATGAGCTCTTGTGACATATCAGGAGGGCTATATCATCTTCTTATACGTCAGACAATTACATCCCAGAGATAATCTATTCGATTTCACTCTGGGCTACGTGTTGGCCATCTCAAATTCTCAATTTCGTTTTATCTCAATGTACATATTTCGGAATCGTTTTTTTACTACTTCAAAGACTGCCCAGAGGATCCATTTATAAAGGCACAAATTTATAAAATTGTAGTTAAATAATTTTAATGAATTTTTCGAAGTGCTTCACTTTTTTGGCTGTGCAGTATATATGATATCTACTAGGTAGTAGGTTCAATGAACATTTGACGAATTGTTTTCGAAATTCCGTCATCAGTACAAAGACAAGCCAATAAAAAATTCCCTAATAACCTAAATTAAAATTTAACATACATACATACCAAAGATAAAATGTTCGCATTACTCCATTTCTGAATGTCCTGAAAAATGAAAATAAATAACGAATTGAAATTTCTTGAAGATAATGGGTATAATCGGTCCATGTATCTCCCTACAAAAATTTATTATATAAAGTGTTTTTCATTTGACACCTTACATTTCACATATTTTTAAGTTGTTTTTGTGTGTAAGCTAACGTCTATCTACCCATTGTTAGTATGGTTGCCTTTTGGTTATATTATACCAACGGAAATGGCTAGCGTTTACTTAATTTTACATTTCAGTGATATGTCTGAACATTGATAACATTTGACATCAAATAATGCTTGATATGAAAAGTCATTCACATATAAAATGAGAATAGACACGACCTCTGGAGGTTTAGTACTGACATGCGTTATAATAGTACCTATTATGTTGGCGCTATCATAGTACCAGTAAACAAGGAAATTTATTTGTGTTTTATAGACTACAGTAAAGCGTTTGATAATGTCAACCATGTAGCTCTGATTGAACGGCTAACTAAACTAGGAATCGACACCAAGGACATAAAATTTATTTCAAATTTATATTGGGATCAAAAAGCCAGAGTAAAATATAAAAATAATAAGTCAGAACTTTTTTCCATACAGAAAGGTACACGGCAAAGCTGCGTTATGTCTCCCGGTATGTTTAACCTGTATAGCCAGACAATCTTCGACACTATAAAGGACATGCGGGGAATCAATATTGGTGGAATGAATATCAACAATATTAGATATGCTGACGATGCAGTGCTCATGAGCGACGATCCGGACGAATTACAGAACATGATTAATAAAATAGTACAAGAGAGTGAAGTTCTAGGTTTAAAAATTAACACAGATAAAACAGAGTGCCTTATTGTAACAAACAGTAAAACAAAGACAGACTTTCAGTTCACTATGTACAATAAATTAATAAAAAATATAGATCAAGCTAAATACCTAGGTGTTATTTTAAAAAAAGACGGGAAATGTGACATCGAAATCAAACACAGGATTAATCTCGCGAAACTAAACTTTAACAAACTAAAGTCAATCTTTACCAACAAGAATATAAGCCTAAGAACCAAATCCAGAATATTAAAATGTTATGTTTGGTCAACAATGCTCTATGGTGTTGAAAGCTGGGCAATTAGCAATGCGATGTGGAAGAGAATAGAAGCAGCAGAAATGTGGTTTTGGCGTAAAATTCTAATTTCCTGGACAAATAAAATAACAAATGTGAAAGTTCTACAGATTGCGCATACATCGCGACAACTAGCTAACAATATAAAAAAAAGACAGCTTGATTTCTTAGGTCACATAATACGTGAGGGAAGTGTTGAAAGTGTAGTGTTAACTGGAAGCATGGAGGAAAGAAGAAAAAAGGGTCGCAGAAGAAATAATTTTCTTCAAACAATTAAAAGTTTCACTTTTAAAAACTGTCATGAACTTGTATGCTTGGCATATGACAGGAGTGCGTGGAAAGCCGTGGTAGTCAACGCCTGTTCTCAGGCATGACACTCTCATCATCATCATCAGAGTACCTCTTATCGATAGTATCTTTGAAAGACGTTATGTTTTAAATGCTGACATATAATAGCGTCTGGCACTATTATATTTAACATTCATGAAAAAACTATGAAATATTGTTATGTTGGTAACAATCATAGATAATGTATCTATATAATTTATATGGAATTATAAATATTGCAGCTTTATAGATGTTTTTTTTAATCTGACGATTTTGTAAGGTTAAAAATTTTTATATTCAGAATTTTAATTGCATTTTTTAATTTGAATTTTTTAATCTATTTACATTTTTTTTAATTTTTTACATTTTTATTTTTACATTTTTAGTATTTAGAGGTTAGTTTAAATATATTTAGAGTTAGTTTTAGGGCTAGTGTTAGTTAGCGAAATATCAAAACGAAACAAAAAGGTTTCATAGCAACCAAAATTTTTTATTGTGCAGTTTATGGAGGACCACCCACAGTTATTACAAAACTGTCCCCGAGTTTACATTTTGAAAATGTTGATGTAAATAATGTCTTAAATCATTTATTAATTCCGCAACACAAGCCTTATTCAATCTAAATAGTTGAACAAAATATCGATCGCTCAGATCACACGGATTCGACTGGCCGCGAAAGATTCTGTTTCTCTTTAATCGCGCTTGTTGGCGCCGTTCCATAAAAATTAATTAAATTTACGAAATTCACCACAAAGTTTGGAAAAAAAATAGCTAACCCTATATTATTACCTAATAACTTGCCCTAAATATTATTAAATAACTAATCCTTAATATATTTTGAACAAAACTAGAAACTAAATTGATTAAAACAATTTTTTTAAGTATTAAAAACTATAACTAATATAACCTTAAAAACTAAATTAACGCTATCTAATTGATAATTAATATCTAAAAAAATTTATAAAAAAAGCGATATAAGAAATTTGAATAACAAATGTCAAGAAAAAGAACCTAAAATATATATACTTTTTCATAACTTGTACCTTAAATAACAGCATAGCGTCTGGCAGTACTACCATTTTTTAAAAAAAGTCCTATTATAGAGCGTGACATCATGTCAGTACTAAGCCTCCTGGCATTCTAAACCTACGCTCTAAGCCTGATATTCTAGACCACGGCATGCTATTGTAGTGGAATGCATATGATCACTATCTTGATGTCAATGTATTATTAATATTTGTATATACTATTTTCATGTTTCGTCATCTTACACTATGAAATGGTTAGTTATCAACCAAAACAGACTTCATTACCCATTTTTAATGTTATTTTTTTAAATATGGGTTTTAACACAAATAATCTAGTAGAACAAAGTCAAGGTCAGTGCCAAGGTCCGCATAAGATGTCCCTTTCGAACAAAACAACTTTTATCCGGCTCATTTATTTTCAAAAATGCTTCCTTGAAGAAATTGGTGTGCATTGTTTAAAAAGAGACACCCTGTACAGTTAAATTTCAAACCCTTATATCCTTGTATTTATTTTAGAAACTACCAACCTCTAACAGACCAACAGAATTTTGAATGACAATATCCTCACAAAAGTTTGAATACCCTACGGTGCTTTAAAAATGGTTTACACACATTCGCGTTCGTTTCAAGAGTTCATTCGTGCCACCGCTAGAGTTGAAACATACATAGTTATGAGTTCACTTTAGAAAGATACACAAATAACATTATTACCTAGATATATACTGCACGTGTTGCTAGCCTAGCAATATCAAATTATATCAAAGTTTCTATGTATACAAACGATGAAATAAAATTTATTTTCTATGTACGAGTAAATATGTTCAGTCGACATATTTAGAAAAGTTATATATTCAAAATGAAATAGCAAAAAATATATAAACATAATAACTAGAAAACTTGCACGTAGATTCTATTTGTACACACATTTTAAGGTAGTACACTCGTAAACTTATTTTTCATAAGAATTTGATAGAATTGAAAATGGCCAAGGGCGAGTAATATTTTAAAGGTTCCTTTTTATACCTGCTATATGTAATTATACAAGGGTATATTCTTATACCCGGTAGGGGAACCCGGGGCAGAACGGGGTACGAAGTTGAAAATATGGTTTAAAAGTATCAATGGATTTAGTAAGAGAGCTGCAAATTTTTCTATGAGCACACTAAAATGTTATAATCACAAAAATACAATAATATTGTAAGAAAATAAAAGGAAAATATTTATTTTTTTTAAATAGAAAATTATGTCATTCTGGCCCGTTCTGCCCCGTGCCCGAGGTGGTAAGGACAGGTTAACACATATAAAATATATTGCTATTTATTCCCGCAGGTGAAAAACGAAATGAAGAGACTCTGTTGTCAATTGACATCCAAGAGCACCCAGGAGTAGTAAAATTAGGTTCTTTACATGAAGACCTATCAAGTTTGATGTAAGTTGTGTCTGCTGGAAGGGAGTGTGAAACATTGCGGCAGAATGGGGTACCCTATTAAGCAGAATGGAATATCTCATTCCACCCCACCCATTCTGTTACAGAGACACGAATCGAGTTAGGAGGGTAGGTTCACTCGAAAAAGATGCGTAAAAAAACATTTAACTACACCAAACTAAAGACACTTAAAACTTCAAGCATGTACTAACTGTAGTTGTATTGTATGTATACCTTATCTTGATTACAAGATCCATCTTGAGTTGCAATACAGGAGTAAAAAATCACAAAACGAAAATTTCACGCACCTACGACCAAGAAAACTAGACTAACATGAATGTCGTAGTTGAACAGCCACAGGTTGATCAAGTTCTACGTATTACCGCTCGTTAGTAGCACCCCTTTGACACCGAAAATCGCCAAATTTCATTCCACCCCGGTACCCCATCGTGCCCCCGGGTTCCCCTATATGTAAATATACCAGAGTACATTAAGTTTAGTCCCGACTTTGTAACGCTTGAAAATATTAATTGCAGACAAATATTTGGAATAGGTGTTCATAAAATGACCATATTCGGCCATGTTCATCCGTCGATAAGCCGTCTAATTAAGCAGTTAACTCAGTTAGTTGTTATTTTCACTTGTTAAATAGGTATTTCAAATGTAAATGACATATATTATTACGAAAATGTGAAATATTTGTTTTAATAGTTATAATAGATTTTCGTCAAATAACGGCCCATTCAATACAAATTATTTTGTCTTGTTAGTAGTAGTAGTAGTAGTAGTGGAAGCGATTATCCGCCCATTACTGTCCGGACAGATCGCACTGTTCTCCAACCTCATAAGAGATATACGCTTTTCTAGCCTGCAGTGACCGGTAAGCACCTCCAACCAGAAGGTTTATCTCTTTCCGGTTTTTGCCAATAAGCTAGATTTTCTTTGCGGCATTGTACCAGCTATCATTTGTTTGGCTTGTCTGCAGCCTGATGTTTCTTTCCATTTCCTGTACATAGACTTATCCACCCATTTATTAAAGGCAGAGGTAGTGTCCTGATACCACAAAGTTACCTCTTTCGTCGTCACCAGGCTTTCTAGTGATTCTGCCCATTCAGTTTATTAAAAACTTATTAAAGCTAAAATTAACCTGAAGCCTTAAAAGTTGTATTTATGAAGAAAAAACATCGATTTTTATAATTTTACCCATCTAAAACATGTATTACGTGATTTTTATCGCAAATTCCGTATAATCCAAACTTTCGGTCCGATCTCATCTAGTCCGAATTAAAGAGACTCTAATGTATATAGAAAGATTCACGTGAGCGAAGCTGTAGACATCAGCTAGTTATAAATATTAATTGAACGCATAATCAACATTTTCAGGCTCATGTTAACAATATTTAATTAAAATTGACTCATTAAAATCATGTGCAGAAAATACAAAACCATAGTCGGTACAGGGTATTCGTATACAAATGCTAATGATAAAATTTGAAATAATGAAATTTTTATTATTCAATTTGAATGTTACTTATTATAGTTTTTTTTTGCTTTTTTTACAACAGTAATATTTCAGTGATACCAAGGTTTATCCCTGTTTGGTATAAAATTTTTTGTCAGTGATTTTGATACATATAATGCTCTTGAATAATTTTTAGCGATTAAAAATGAAATCCAATTGCAATCGACGACAGACCTATAATTTGACTTTTCATAAACATCAGGAATAAAAATTGTTTTTAACTTCTGCTACATTCATAAATTTTGAGTTTTTTAGTATTTCTTGAAAAAAATCGCAGAAAATTTATTTTTGAATGGAATTCACTATGCACGGAAAATTAATCCCAAAAATTCGAGCGTCGTGTCATTTGACGATTTAATAAACAATTTACGAGGTATATGGTTTAAAAGGGGGAATAAAATCGTATACTTATGGTATTTTTCGAAAACTATTCTTTAAATTAACTTGACGGTTTTGTGTTATGGGTCATATATAACCTTGTAAGCTAATTTTCATACAAATCGATGACTTAACATTTTTGATGATTTTTTCGATTCTTTCGGAGAGTGCTTTCACAAAATCGAAAAGTTATACCCCGATTTGAAATAAATTCACTTTATTAAGTATATTGAACGTAAAAATTAGAATAACCATTTAATTTTTGTATTTCTAAATGTATTTTTCCCTGGAAGGAATACGAAAAAGCAACAAACATTTTTATAACATTGTTTTTGATAAAAAATAGTTTTAGGATTAGTAACACTGAAAAATTCACCGATATATCGAATAGTGACTCGTATTAGGTACACCTAGTATACAAAAGAAAAGGTTTAATTTTTATATCATAACATAGATAACTAGTATCTTGTTTTATTTACTCTTCGCAACACTTGTCTGAGGTAAGCTATAGAAATATTTCTGTTCTGTGTACTAAGGCAGTTAAAACATTTACATTACTCTCAAATACACAAAATGCCACGCGTTTGTGTTAATTCTCTTAACTTATTTGAGAGGCGTATGGGAACTAGCCATATTTGCAGACTTCTGTTGGTACCTTCAAAGGGATACTGTGAAGACTGGCTAAAAGCCATTGGATACAAAAAATGTATCTTTTTTAATAATATATAAAATTTTCAGGTTTCATAATTTTCTCATTATGAACCCTAATGCGAAGTAGATATTCTATTTATAAACCTTAATTGAGCTAACGGTAAGATATCATTATAACATAATGTGAACCCAGTGAAAAAACAGGTATTTAATTTGTTAGTGTTATGACCGGAAATATAGATAAAAATTCGTTACGAAGCAGCTGCGTCAACTTAGCAAATTTCCTTAGAATACATATATTACTCTCTAGCGGTCACAATTTTAGTCAGATCAAAATTAAATGGCGTATCTGATATTATTTTGCTATTTGCAAGGCCAATTTTTGTAATAAAAGGCATAGGTCAAGAGGAGAGGGGAGCATAGAGAACGAAGAAAACACAAAATAAAAAATATTTCTCCTAATATTAGAAAAATCGAAAAATGTATAAGGAGTAAAGTTGTAGAAAATCATGTTTGCTATAATTCATTATCTCATTATTTTTTCTCAAACTCTAATGTGTACATAGACATTTAGGATTTTAACTCTTATTCTTTAATTGTAAATATTTCTGTAAATATTAGAGTAACAGAAAAAATTATATAATAAACAAAATTGTAGTAAAACTAATTTTCTACAACTTTACTTCTTATGTTTTTTTTCGATTTTTCCAATATTAATGGAGATATACCAAATTTTATGTTTTCCCCTCCCTCTAAACCCCCCTTTCCCCATGTCCGATTTTTCCAATTAACAAACTTGGCTTTTCAAAAACCAGATTAAAACTGTGACCGCTAGAGTGGCTACAGACACATTGCTATACATATATATATATATATATATATATATATATATATATATATATATATATATATATATATATATATATTAATATATAAATTTTACAGCTGGTGATTTTCGACACCTACTAGGTAGTATCGATTGACATTTGAAGAAATTTTTGCGAAATTTTGACTTTGCTCTATTTCCTTGAAGAGGAAATTCGTTAAAATTTCAATATCTTAATCCATAACTTGAAAATTAAATGAACACTTTGTACACCGTGTACACTCAAATGCCATATTTGAATCCGTAAGTCACATTCTAAGCGTAAATAATACTGTATACAGATCGTTTTCAACAGCTTGTCTAATAGATAATCAATGTTAAATATATAAATGACACATATACTAACCATATATTATACACATACTTACATGCTACTTGTGGAATCATGTTTGTTTGATGTCATTTAAGAGTGGGGGATTTATTGCTGCACACTCAATTGATAATATTATTATTCATTACGTATGTGAATGCATACATTTGGTTGTATTTTATTTAATGGTATAATCGTATTCCAACAATGGGTTATTACACAACAATAGAAAAAGTGCAAATTATTAAATGGTACTTTGGGGGACATTCGGCAAAGGAATGAGTCAATTTATTTATTGTGGCATTTGAGGATAGACAATCGCCAAGCATTCGAATAGTTACTCATATGATTAGCTGTTTTGAAAAATGGGGTTGTATATCTAGTTGCAAAGACTGCCACAAAGATAACGATGATGAAGCCCCACAAAAAAATGAAGAGAGAGATATAGCAAATTGTAGTTAATTATTTATTGACGATAAAAAATCGACAAGAGAAGTTGGTGAAGAATTGGGCCTAAGCAACTCTACAGTTGCAAACATTTGGAAGCGGAACAATTTTAAATGTTTTAAATATGGAAAAACCCAAGAGATATTGGCAGAGGACCCTTATCGCAGGATGGAGTTTTGTGAAAGTGTGATGGAAAAGGCGAATCGAGAAGATAATTTTATCAGAAATATTTTATTTACTGATGAATCATCTTTTCCATTACATGGGAAACATAATTCATCTGTCATGCGATATTGGTCTCAGACAAATCAGCATCGATATATCAGTATCCGAACTCAGTTTCCACAGAAACTGAATGTCTGGACTGGAATATTGGGTGACCATATTATAGGACCAGTCTTCATTGACGGGATCTTTAGATTCTCAAAAATATTTCAGTTTGTTACGAAATAATATATTGCCAACTGTTAGAGCCCTTCCTAATTTAGACCTGGAATCTGTATGGTTCCAACAAGATGGTTGCCCTGCACACAATGCCAGGATAGTAAGGCTGTTCCTGGAACAAAATTTCCAGGAACGTTTTATGAGTGGTTTTGGAACCTTCAAGTGGCCAGCCAGATTGCCAAATCTATCTCCTAACGAATTTTTTTTGTGGGGTTTTCTCAAAACACAGATCTATTCGCGGATTAGGCCTGAAAATTTGCAACAATTAAGGCAAAGAATTGTTAACAATTTTGCGAATATTTCTCCTCAAGTGCTAGAAAATACCCGGCTAGATTTCTACAATCGACTCGGATATTGTTTAGCAAATAATGGAGGAATATTCAAACCGTTGGTTTAACTTTTTTTTGTCACAATTCTATTTTTATTTTATTTTTTTGGGATTTTATTTTTCTTTTAATTTGTGTGGATTGTTATTAACCCGACTTCAAAAAGGAGGATGGCTCTCAATTCGTCTATAATTTTTTTTTTAATGTTATACCGTTAATAGAATTCTATCATTTATTTTCAAACATTCCACATACAAATAATAAGGCATATTCAAAAAATAATTTTCAATTGTTAGAAGTAATTGCTAAACTTAAGAAGACAATAATGAATATATTTAACGCACTCTAATTAGATGTTTATGTAGTACTGACGACTTTAGACAGCAGGTAGCCAGCATTATGTACATAACACATCCCATACACCACAGAGTACCCCCACTATTTTTATATCTTTATGCATTGTGTATAGTTATTATAGTAAATAATATATAACATTGATTTCCTATAGGAAAAGCTGTCCAACACACACGGTATAATATAATATATAATATTAAATATAATAACGCTTAGAATGTTTCAACTGGTTCAAATTAATTGCCGAAGAGTGTAATTTGAGTAAATGAAAATTATAATTAATAACGTAAACATAGGTATGAGAGATAAATATTTTCATAACATAGTCCATGCGCTAGAGTCAAAAATACACCAGCACATTGCAAATTGTCATACCTCCAAAACAAGACACGACGACAATTGCTAGGGTGTTTCTTCTATTAAATTTTCTACCCCGTATTAACAATATTTTTTCTACCCCGTCAAACGGTACTATGCCAAGTACAGTTTAATAGGCTCCGAACTACGATGATACACAACATCTTATCAAAGTTATCTCTACTCAGTACCGAAAGTGATTTATTCCAAGAGCTGGATTTCACTGAAATAGTTAACGATTTTTCGTCAAAAAAAGCTCGCAAAATTCCATTCGCCTAATAATACTACATACTAATCACATTCACTTTTGTCTATTTCTTGTGTCTTACCATACTTTCATCAGTTTGTTAAAAGCATTTTATTTATGATAATAAAAAATTGAAAAATTGTAAAAAAAAAAAAAAATACAGACGAATTGAGAACCATCCACCTTTTTGCAGTCGGGTTAAAAAAGGATTTTTTTCGTCTGATTTCATAAACTATCCAGGGCCTCCACTTCTTCGTTGCTCCAAGGCCCCCAACCTTATATATATATATATATATATATATATATATATATATATAATGGGGTTAAACCTCCGTTTTTTGAGAAACGAAGGTCTATAACAGAGGCCACCCACATCATTATTTTTTTACTTTTATTAATTTTTACTTGACATTTTTATGATGTGAGTGGAGGATCAGGAATTCGTATGCAGACAAGGAATTTGTTAGGTGTGCGGCTGCAGCCGACTTTCATAGGAACTATGCCGATATTCATTTGGAGTTCGTGAAGGGAAACTGCAGAAAACCTTCACAAGCATAGCCGGTTACTTCTTTCTTGTCCATACGCCAACAGTTTAGTCAATCAACCACCCCATTAATTTTAGTTGACAAAGTGCCGGTGTCGGAATTCAAACCCATAACCTCCTAGTTCCAAGTAGAAACAACGCCTTAACACGCGCGGCTACTTGGCTATATATATATATATATATATATATATATATATATATATATATATATATATATATATATAAATATATATATATATGTATATATATATACTCAGACTATACAAAGCATGCGCGGATCTAGGTGGAGGGTATACGGGCGCGTTTACGTCTTTGTTTAATTACAATATAAGCAGCAATAAGTTATTTTGTGTGTGAAAGCTCGGACACAAATTCCGTACATTTTTATACATTTGTGTCTGGATAGTGTCCAGACACCAAAAATATGTTGTAGTGTGAACAGTAATGGAATTTATGTCTGACATTTGTGTCGCAACTTATGTCGTAGTCTAAACGAAGCCTAAGACTGAGTTAATCTAAGACTAAAACTAGATTTAATTTAAATTGTAAGATATTAAATAAAAAGTTGATTTATAACAATTAAAACTATTTTTTATTTTACTGAATAACTTTAAAAAAAAACACTGTTGACAGGTCCGCACTGTTGACAGGTTTTCACACTTCTTGTCCTGGTTGCCAGATTTTAGAGATGTAAGTGCAGCAACAGCAAAACGATCATTTTTCACTCAACGACGTCTTGAAATCCATATGACTGCAAGCGAATATGGTGAAGCGACTTACCGGTCTCGCGTTACTAAATATCGTCACTATGACGTCATTTGTAAAAACAAAGAATAGTAGATAAAAATTTAACATTTAATAAAGTTTATAATTTTTTTTTTCTGTTCTAAGCTATATTGTGTTTCAATTTATTACTAGAGCTGAATTAATTTGTTTAGACTATTATATGCGCGTAAGGGGAACTTATTTAAAAGTAGAAGGGCAACTTATTTAAACCATATTTTAATCATATATTTAATACTTAGTATTAAATATATGTTTCCTCCCCGTCATTTTGAAAGTAGACTGATCCACTTAAACTGTGACGATATTCGAGGCTTCTTTACAAATTAATATACTTCTGCTACTTTTTAATTATCGTAGAAATATCTAATTCTCTTTTGATTTTATTTTTTACTAGCTGATACATATATATATATATATATATATATATATATATATATATATATATACATATATATATATATATATATATATATACATATATATATAAATATATATATATATATATATATATATATATATCGACCCAGCTCCGCAATGTTTTTGATTTTTGAACATGCGAGAGCGAACGAGGTTTTTCAAAATTGAAATTATTGCAAGGAAATCTCAGAACGTGCATGAGGCAAGATAGATTAACGAGTTTGACTGTCATGAGCATGAAATCTGATCTACTGAGAAAATTAAATTTTGATGACATTATTGATGGTTTTGCTGAGCAGAAAAGTCGGAAAATGATTTAAAAATAATATTTTTTTAAATAGTATCGATCATTTCATTTATTAGTAAATAAAAAAATTTTCAACTAAAAATCTGGTTATTTTCCCGATTCTATCAAAAATTTTCGTTTCAAATAGACCCCCACAAAAACTCCGCCTATGGGCCTTAGAAAAGTAAATCCGGTACTGTACATATATATATATATATATAAAGTGTACTTTCTTTAATTTAAATTTGCCCAGCTTCACATACTATGCGTAGCTGAATCATAGTTGCTTGAATGCATAGTTTATTTCCATAGTACTTGGGTGTGACTGTTAGAATTATTAGAAGAAACACGAAGAGTAAAAAGTGTTTGTATAAATTCAAAAGAGAATAATATTAGATATTAATTATTAGTGAGTGTAAAGAAGCGGTAGCAGTTGACTTTAATTGTCGTTTCTTTATCTACAGAAACAAATTTTAGTTTATTGCTAATTAAATTATTGTGAATAAAAATTAAGTATAAATTTTTCAATTATTGTGTTTTGTCTTACAAACCGACAATTTTGTCTAAAAATGAACAAACTACAATTTAAATTCCGTGTGATAGCTTCGCCAGCAGATTCTAAGTCAAACACAATAATTGTATCCTCAATAACTTCAGAGAACGGAGATACATATATAATACCAGAAGATTGTACGAATGTAGTACATCATCCTGAATTAAAGAAAATTCGTTACGCAGGAGCGAACTTAGCGAATTTCCTTGAAATATATAAATCACTTTCTAGCGGTCACAATTTTAGTCTGATCAAAATGAAATGTCGTATCTGATATGATTTTATTATTTGCAAGGCCAATTTTATTAATAAATGACATACGTTAAGGAAAAAGGCGGCCATAAAATAGGAAGAAAACACAAAATATAAAATATCTTTCTTAATATTAGAACAATCGAAAAATGCGTAAGCAATAAAGTTGTAGAAAATCAACTTTGCTACAATTCATCACCTTATCATTTTTGCTCAAACTCGAATGTGTACAGAAATAGTGAGGAATTTAATTTTCAATCTTAAACCGTCAATATTTCTGTAAATATTAGGGTAACAGAAAAAATGATTAGAAATAAAATTACAGTAAAAGTTAGTACCTACAACTTTACTTCTTATAAATTTGTCGATTTTTCGAATATTAAGGGGGATATGTCAAATTTTGTGTTTCCCCCTCCCTCTAAACCCACCTTTCCCCTTGTTCGATTTTACCCATTAACGAACTTGACCTTTTGAATACCAAAAATGCCTCAAATACCAAATTTCATTCCGATAAAATGAAAACTGTGACTACTAGAGTGATTACAGGCATATATATATATATATATATATATATATATATATATATATATAGATATATATATCTATATATATATATATATAGATAGTCCATAGATATATATATATATCAATTTTACAGACGGTGATTTTTGACATCTACTAGGTAGGATCGATGGACAAAATGAAGAAATTTTTGCGAAATTTTGACTTCGGTACGGGACCAATAGCTCTATTTCCTTTCAGGAAATTCGCTAAAAACGGAAACCTTTACCAAATTAAAGGACAATATTAAAAGACACGACAAAAAAAATGTGTGGATTATTTTAAGGAAAAATTAAGGGAAATTTACATGGATGAAGCTGGTAATATGAGATTTAAAAATTACTTTTTAGATAAAATGGAGAAAGAACAAAAGCATGAAACAGAAATGAAAATGGTGATGATTTAAAAAAACTGATAGAACAACTAATAATATCAAACAAAACACAAAATAATAGTCCAAAAGTTTTAAAGAATATTTCAGAGAAGTTTCTATAGAAACATTTGAAAAAGAATGTTGAAGATTCAACATTGTGGAAGATGATAAGACTATTTTTAGACAAGTCATGTACTGATTAGTATTATGCCACGGTCGAAAAGTTAGGACAAATTAATAACTGGAAGGAATGGAAAGAAAGAATTTTGGAAACATTTGCAGATAAAGGATGGAATGCATGGAGATGATATGCTCTTTTATTTAGATACAAAGAAGGTTTACTTATTGATTATGCAATGAGAAAAGAAAGATTACTGATTGAAGTAAATAAAAAGATGGATTCAACAACATTAATAGCCATTATAATTGCAGGTTTACCAGAATTCATAGCAGATAAAATAAAGATAAAGTGACAGACTCGACTAGTTTGTTTAATGACATTAGAAAATATGAAAATCTGGTGTCAAAGAAGAATTATATGGCTAGAAAGGATGGTAAGCCGGAATTTAGAAGGAGATATGTTGAAAA
This sequence comes from Nineta flava, assembly GCA_963920215.1. Lineage (NCBI taxonomy): Eukaryota > Metazoa > Arthropoda > Insecta > Neuroptera > Chrysopidae > Nineta > Nineta flava. Next base: position 40,920,894 of record OY986042.1, read on the forward strand.
AAAAACCCTGTAAAACATGTGAAAGTGTGGACAAGGGTGAAAGATACCGTCCTGAGGAAAAATGTTGGTTTAAAATAAATGATGAAAAAGATAAAAATAAGAGAGGAAAGATAGCAAATAGCAAGCAATACAGTGTTGGAAGTAGATTTAAACACGTTACAAAACGAATGATATATATATATATATATATATATATATATATATATATATATATATATATATATATATATATATATAAATATATATATATATATATATATATATATATATATATATATATATAATATATTTATTATTAGCAGTCCCGACAGACATTGTGCTGTACACACGCCTTAAATTTAAAATTTTTTTTTTTGACCGAATTGTGAATCTAAACCATTCACAATTGAATTGAACCCACTGGAACACACACACAAAATTTCATCAAAATCGGGCCAGACGTTTAGGAGAAGTTCAGTCACATACACACGGACAGAATAATTATATATATTAAGATAAATATATAATATATAAAAATAAAAATATCTTCCTTCAATATATATATATTGAAGGAAGATATTTTTTTTAGATAAGGGTCAAGTATCTAAGGAGTAAAATAAACAAAATTTGATCAAAATCGATCCATTAGTTTTCATTCGCATGATGCACAACGGAAAACCTCTATCATTTTATTTATATAGATAGAAGATAATATGTTCGATGATGAGTCCTTAACTCTAAATCTTTAACTCTAAATCCATGCCTGATACAAAGACTATATATTAGCTGTGAATTTACCCATATCGCATGGACTATTTAATTCACTATACTATGAGAAATATTATAATTACATACACTTTAACGCCCATTCATTCATTATTTGTTGTTTTTTTTTGTTACATTATTCAATGAATTCTGTTACTTTTTTTAGCGTAAATAAAGTTACAAAATTATTTTCTTATTAATTAATTAATTTTTTACTTTTTAAAAGCAATTTTAATAAATACTTCTGATTCGAAAAACATGAGATAATGATTGTAAGACTATTTTCAATGAATTTAAATCTTTATTTTTATACCATATATATAGGATGTTTCATTTAAATTGGCACAACCATTATATTTATGAGTATTTGTTACATAAAAGCACCGTAAATTGTATGTATACTTAACGTATTAGTAACAAAATATCATCAAAAGAGTGACAAGAATTAACAGACAAATGTGTGATGAAATGCGGACGAGCAACGGAGAATCTACCAACGAAGGCAGAGTGACAATGACGATATCAGGGCGCTCGCATCAGAAGAAAGAGGCCGCACACGCGAGTTGTGGCAAAGACGATGGGAATCATCGCCAAATGGAAAATGTACGTATCGCCTGATTCCAGACATAGCGACATGGTTCAATAGGAAGCATGGAGAAGTGGACTTCTATGTCACGCAGTTGCTGACCGGACATGGTAACTACCGAGCCTACCTCAACAGGTTCGGTTTGGACTTCGAACCACCATGTCCAAGTTGTCCCAATGAAGAGGAAACGGCGGAGCACATTTTCTTCTCGTGCTCCCGTTTCGCGGCAGAGAGAGCGGAACTGGATGCAATTCTCCAGTGCCATGGTACGCCAGAAAACCTCGTCGGCCTGATGGTGAGCTGTGAGGAAAATTGGAAGGCAGTGGCCGAGGCAGCGGCCAAGATGATGAAGATTCTCCAGGGAGATCGACCAAGGAGACGCCCACAGCGAAATTAATGAAGTAGGCAGTAGTTAGCCAGTCCTCCCCGGACGAAGTAATGCCTGACGGCGGTTCCGCGCGGAGTACAATGGAGTATCCTCAAGAGTTTAGGGTTTTAGCGGGTATGTTCTAGACATGAGAGTCTAGTCCGAGCCCCGCACTCGGAAAGTCAGGAGACTTTTCCGATTAGTGCGGCAATGCATTTCCCCCTCTTGATAACAAACAAAAAAAACAAAAATACACATATATATATATATATATATATATATATATATATATATATATATATATATATATATATATATATATATATTTCAAGAATTTCTGACTCTCATGTATAGGGAAGATAATATATATTTGGTATAAGGAAAGAAGTATCTTGACATCTATAGTTTTGACTTGAGAAAATTATCTTAACTAAAGATAAACTGACTCTTGACTCAAGAATCTCGAATGTCTCAAACTGAAACGATGATTTCTTTGGACCAAGCAAAAATTTCGGACCAAAATAAACATTTGTTTAATTTAAACAAATGAAACTTTTTAAAGAAGTAATGATATACTTCAGTTAAATATATATACTTCAGTTTAAGAAACTGTATCAACTTTCTCTTCTTGAGTTTTTTATTTGATTTTTTTAAATAAGATAACTACATTTTTTTTACAAAAACTTCATTTTCTTCACTTAACAATCACAAGAGTATTTGGCCAAGAAAGACTCTCTTAGGCCAAGACTAACGAACTCTGTTTAAAAAAAACTTTAAACACCGTTCAAGAATACCAGTTTTTTCGCTCAACTCAACACATGTTTTTGGTTCGACTGTATAGTCTTGACTGAAAACAAGGGTTTCTTTATTGAAGCAAATATTTTGAAGAAAATATATTTTCTTGAGGAAATAAATTCCTTCTACCAGTATAGTAGAGAGGAAACATACCTGTTGAATGTAAATTTTTAATAAAGAAGTTTAAAAAACTTATATCCGACTACGAAAAAAGCACGAAACAGTCTTGTAAATATTTCTCGTAGTCGAAGGCCGGGAATTTTTACAGTTATGCTTTCTGCATCACAGTTAGGTCTTCGACTACGAGAAATATTTACAAGGTTCTTCAAACTTGTTTCGTAGTCGGGTTTTAGTTTTTTAAACTTATTGTTTTTAAAGCCATATCCGCCATGTTTGATTTAAATGACGGTCACATTCACATAGCCTATGACAAGCAGAACTCTAACAATACCTCATTTGTCAAAATGTGATAAGTAGCTTAACACATATCATTTCAAAATTTTATAATTGACATGTGCCTGATTTATTCGGATTTCGCAAAAATGTTTCGAATAAAAGTTGTTAGTATAGTTATAATGAACAACTTTTATTCAAAGCATTTTTTCGAAAAACGAATAAATAAGGCACAAATTAATTATATAATTTTGATGATAACTCGACTTTTAACGTTATTTGTACATACATAGACTGTTGAACAGTAACCCTCCGTAGTCGAGTAAAAACAGAGGTTATAGAGCTTTAAAAAAAATTAATTGAATTGAAAAAAACTTACGGATTTCAACCGTCACGTTTGGTTGGACCCCGGCCCACTCCCCCTCTCCGTCACATATTGTCTAGTAATGAAATTGACCTACCTCCCTCCACCCTATCAAAGCTTGAAAGTGACGGCTTAGAAGTAAAGTTGATGGGTAAACAAAGACTCAATTTTAAAATGATTGGCCGTTAGATTTAAAATCATTTAAACATCCTTAGCATTTTTGAATTCATTATTGAGCCGTCATAAGAGATAGAAATTGAAAAATTCACATTTTTTATTATTTTAGACCAATTTTACAACATTTTATTTGCCCAACTGATTAATTATATATATTGCCTAATTTATATTACTAAAATAATTCATAACAAAAATCGAAGACGCAATTTTTCAGCAATGTAAGCAATAAAATTTAGATAAGTGCAAATACCCAGAAAGTAGCGTTCGGTTTTTACAATTAATTAGTGCCTTATTTATTCGGTTTTCGAAAAAATGCTTCGAATAAAATTTGTTCATTGTAAATATACCAACAACTTTTACTAGAAACATTTTCCCAAATTGAACAAGAGACAAATCTACCATAAAACTTTGAAAAAACAATGCTGATTTTGTGGCCCTTAGTGCCATTTAATTAATGTAGGAGAGTAATTGAAAAATTTAATTATTATTCATAAATCATGATATTCAAAAATGATTTTAAATCAATAATTCTCACACGAAAATTCTCAACAATAAGATGAAACAATTAAAATATTTTATATGGATAAGAAAATCATGTTTACCTTACGATTAATTGGATTCCCTCTAATAAGTTCCGGTGACACTTCCGATTCATTTAATATCCACGATCGTATACGCGCATAAATTGATGGTGATATTGGAAAAATATAGTTTGGTGCATTTCCCGACGTACAATCATAATTCCATGAATTATCTATATTTTCCTCCATTATTTATTTACAATTTAAATTTAAATTCAAATACACAAAAAGTTTGTTTTTGTTTTTTTTTTAGTTAAAAATCAAATCATTTTGTAAATTTCAAAAAAAAAATGAATGTCAACGACCTGAACAAATTTTGAAGTAATTTAAAATATTTTTATTTATTTATTTTTTAAGTTTTATTATAAAATTTCTTCACAATTAATATTATTAACTAATTATATTAAATTGGTTTATATGTAATTCAATAAATTCAGCTGCTCAAGATAAGATTACAATTTCATTCCAATTTTAACAAACAAATATAAGATCTATTTTTAAATCCAATTTTAATTCAACTGATAAAAAGTTTTCTTAAAACATAAATATTTATACTATCCGTAATAAAAACTTTATTTAAAAAAAAAAAAAATTATTTATTATTAGTTATTAAATCAAGCGAAATTTAAATAAAATTCATTTATCATCAAATTAGATAAATTCAATTTCCTAATTAATTTCTCCGTTTGTTTTCACTGTACGGTTACAGCAAACAAGTGATCGACAAATGCATTCGGTTGGTTTAACGCAGCTACTATTATTAACATCAATGAGATATGAGCATCGCCCACCCATATAATTTTCCCGTATCAACAATATACAAACGAAATTCTACTATACATGCGCAAATGAAAATTCAAATCGAAAATTGCATTAACATATTTTTTTGAAAAATTTCGAAAATTTCTTTTATTATTATTCTATAAAGAATTACAACAATTAAATTCCTAACATACTTTATTAATGAATCTGTTAATTACCTAATTATCTTACCCAGTGATGTATTCAATCCACATATATGCGTTTATTGTATTAATTATTGAAAAAAGATTTAGTAATTATGACAACAATTGCATAAAATTAATGTAAATTTTTGTAAACAAACAAAAAATTAGAGCATAAATTGTTTTTGATATATTTTGTTTTAATTAGTCTCGATTAATTGAACAATAAATTGCTTACCTTTGCTTTTTTTATTAATTCCATAATGATAACTAAGATTACACTTGATGCGATAAAAACTGACACGTAAAACCAAATTAATTATTTTCTAAAATTTACTTATTCAATTTTACTATTACAAAACATAACCTGATGTCTGTGACAGTTTATTGACAGCTGTGTATTAGAAAACAGTTGTATTTTTTAGTTGTTTTTTTTTATAAAAATGGAACACCCTAGTCTGAAACGTCAAAGAAACAATGCACAATATATTTATGGTACACTAGACGAACCACTATTAATCACTCTTTCAAAAACAATCTTCATAAGAAAATAATTGCAAAATGTTACTATATAATTTTAATATTCAAAAACTTGCGAAGATTTTATGAAAATTTCAAATATTTGTTAACATTAATTGTAATGTTTTCTTTTCTGCTACAGTATTTTAAATTGTTCATTTCATTTTATTTCTGAAGAAGGAACTGTGTTCCGAAACTTGTCAAAATAAAGTAATTTTACGAAATTTTCAAATATTTATTTTATTTAATACTTATAACTAGGCTCGGCTAGAATCTAAGGTATATTTGAAAGCATTAAACATCTGTTATTAGAGCATTATTTAATAATTATATTTTTGATATAAAATACATTTGAAAGTATCGTAAAACATACTCGAAATTTCTAGCCATAGAAAAATATTTGTCTAAGTTTCTGTAGTATTAAATATATGGTTTCTAGCACGAATAGGTTATCTATCTTCGTAGTTTCTATACATGACTCAAGCTACAGAGTCTATCATTTCAATTTTCGATCTATCATTTCAACAATTTGTGTTAAACTAAAAATATTTTTTGTTAAACTATACCATACGAAATTGATAAAAATAAACCAATCTGTTTAACATAAGTTTCACTCGTTCAGTGCATAGATTTGTTTTTAAATGTTGGACTATGTACGTTGAGTTGACTATAGCTATGATAATTTTGTCTTAGTTACTTTTAAGTTTTTGTAAATAATCAAAGGGTGCCAACAAAACTTAACATTGATTTGATTCATTTGATGACAAACTAGTAATGTTAAAAATGAATTGTATTCAATCATTGAACACTAATTATTAGCACTTTTCATTTGTTTAAAAATTATAAACATTTGATATTCATATTATATTATGTATAATATATAATTCAATACTATACATAATACCAATTCTAACTATGGCGAATAATTCATTACATGATGAAAATAATTTATTTATCAATGAAGAAAACATTAAACTTGAAAAAGAATTGAATACAGAATTCAAAATTAAAGAGGAAGCCCTGGACGAAAGTATTACATTAGCACAGGAATTCATCAAAGATGAACTAGTAGGTAATGTTGCAATGGAACATGATCTATATGAAGATAGAATACGAGAAAAAAGTGTTGTAGTGGAAGATGTACTAATTAAAAATGAAAATATTTCAATGAAACAAGAACAAATTCATGGATATGAACAGTTATCCATAATCAATCACGAAAACATTAAACTAGAAAAGGAATTGAATACGGAGTTCATAATTAAAGAGGAACCACTGGATGAAAATGTTTCAGAACATCAACAAATTGACACTGAAGAAAATACTTTTATTTGTTATGTTTGTAAAAAACGGTTTAAACACCGAATGGATTTAGTTCGACATAGGCTAACTCATCCAAGTACAAAACCATTTTCATGTGATATTTGTAATAAAACATTTACTGAACATAGCAGTTTACTTAGACATCAACTTATTCACACTGAAATAAAATCATTTTCCTGTGATGTTTGTGATAAAACATTTACTGTACGTAGAAGTTTAAATAGTCATAAACTTACTCATACGGAAGACAGACCATTTTCATGTGATATTTGTGATGAAAAATTTAATCATCGCAGCAATTTAAGTAGACATAAAATAATTCACAAGGAAGAAAACAGATTTTCATGTGATATTTGTGATAAAAAATTTAATTATCACAGCAATTTAATTAGACATAAACTAATTCACACGAATGTAACACCCTTTTCATGTGATGTTTGTGATAAAACATTTACTCTGAATCAAAATTTAGTTCAACATATAAAAAAAGTTCATAAAAGTTAGAAATTTAATTCAACAGCTAATCACAAAAAAAAGTAAAAATGAACTAAGTTAATTGTTTAAATATCCTGTGTAGACTGAATTCATTATCAGTGCGTGAACTGTTCTGGTACATATATCAAGTACTATATACATAATTATGTAGTGAACGCATACTTCTGTAATCTACAGGAATTACATATGTTTGAATTAAAACTATTCAGTTTATTATAAAGATTATTAAAAACAATCAAAGAGAACTTTAGGATTTTTCAATTTTTTTCAAGTTCAAGAATACGCAAAAAAAAATTCAGCACGCTCTCTCATAAATAATATTTTTATGTAACTTTTTTTTAAATGAGAAATCTTGTATGTTTATCAGAAACTGTTAGTAAATAAAGCAATGTTGGCAATTCTAGAAACATGTTTTGTGTTTTATTTTTAATAAGCCCATTTCCTTATAATTGTGGAAATTTTTACTTATAGAAAAAAGCATTAATCATTATCAAGTTCTCTCTATGCCCAAACATTTCGATAATAGTAAAGTATACTGGGACCATAGACAAAATGACTGGGACCAAATGTTCTTTTTGACCTTTGGTGAAAAATAATCAAATTTTTTCCGAATTTAAGATGAGTTGCGATAAAATTAAACGCTAATAGTTCCCATTTCTTACAGTTATAACAAGAAGAAACATGATTTGGACTCCATTTGAACTTTAAGATGCAATTTCATGTTGACGTTTGACAATCGTCAATTATGATTAAGCGGTGAAATTTTTAATTTCCCACCATATGAATTCATCAAAACTAAATATTGGGTTGTTTAGCGTACGTTCATTCTAGTGTTTTTCTTATATGTTTTTAATATCAAATTTCATTTTAATTTTAATTAACCGAGTTATGAGTTTTTGAAAAAAACAGCACTTTGGCCGGTTTTTCCTGAATTTCTCTGAAACTAACCGCCCCATCGAGTCGTTCGACCTCTCATTTTCTTTGTATTTTCATTCTTTACAATTGATACAATACATTGATTTTCTTTGTACTTTCATTCTTTACATGTTGATACAAACTGACGCTCTCAACGTCCAAAACGAACGATATTTTCTGATCGATTCTAAGCGTTCGTAGGCCAACATGAACACCAATAATTTGTGTTTGTAAGCGCTCAAAGTGTGTGAGCGTCCAAGACGAATGCACCCTTAAAGAAATCGGAATTTTTATATCTTCACTCTTTTTTTTTCAATTTATCTTACTTGAACCATTTTTTATTGAATCACGAGTGTTTTATAATAGACAAAATATACAGTGTATACAAATATCAGACGTGGATGAATGAATGCAAATTGAAAACGCTGGATAGTTTAATAAAGCTCAGGAATGTTGAAATTTTTTGGCCTGGCGCTAGCGCCATTCACTTAGCCATATGGCGTCATTTTCCGCTCTAATCGAGCGCCGACCCTCAACCATGAAAATATAACTTCACCGATTACATTCAACGTACACATATCAAATTAAAATCAACTTATTTATTTAATAGCTTGAATCATGTAAACAGGTCGCTACATTTTTAGCATCTCGCACATGGAGTCTAGAAGATCTCGCATCTCATTTAGTCACCTACCTCCACCATTTATAAAGAATGGTGGACGTCCTTGCGTTATACCAATGATGTTAGATCATTACACATGTAGTCTCCATGGTTGCGTTATATGTTCCAACCTTTAGGTAAAGTGTCGGGTAGCCTACTCGGCAGGTAAACTCCTAACTGACGGTTTTCCAGCTTCTAGGTAACTTAACCTCCCGGGTAAATATCCCTACTCGGAAGTTAATTTATACCGTCAGTAAAGTACCGAGTAAGCTGCTTAACCTCCTCCTTAACGGTAAACGTGTGTAGAGCAATAGTGGAGGTAAAATTTGGCACATTATTTTTAACAAATAGGCATACTTTGCCAAAGTTTAAAAAAAAATGAAGTAATTTTTAGATTTTTTATTTTAATTTAAAATTTTTGCGTTTTTCGAACTTTGGGAATTTTTTTCTCGAATTCTAATTAACCGATTTTAATGTTCATGGCATAGACCCTAAACAAGGACACATAACTCCATGTAAACAAATAATTGGCAAAAATAAGATGTCAGTAGCGTTCCTTCGGCACCGGAAACAAAACAGAGAGTATAAGGCGCAAGTTTTAATTGAATAACATTACGTATTTATAGTATTATAAAAATTATTTCCAGCCAAAGTATTTTTTCAATAAAATATTTTTTTAAATAAATGATAAGTAATTTCAATTTTTCAATAAGGATTTAGTTGAAGTTGAAGTGATAGTTAAAATTCGCAAAATAATTACATAAAAATAAAAAAAAAACATCAAATAATTAAATAGTAACCTGTAATGTTGGAATTGTAAAAATGAAAATAAATTATTGAATCAGATATTAAATTAAACTTTTATTTATTAATAATAATGCTGAAAATTAATATTTAATATAATATCATACAATTTAATTAATTTTGGAATATTTATACTAGCTTTTGGTACTTTAAAAGTCCTGGTTTTTTAAACCCAATTGATCCCGTTGCTTATTGTCACAAGCACTACCACTTTTACAATTGTCTACTGCACATACTTTTCCCATTTTAAATGTTTTTGAAACAGTTTTTTATTTAATAAATTTTTTTAACCAAATCGTGTTCTTCAAAATGATCACTTCAAAATAAAAATAGTTACTTGGCTTACTTCACTTCTATTTATTATACTATATTCACTTTGGTAAGGATGAGTATCTATCAAAAACTTGCGACCCTAGCGGCATAAAAAGTAAATATAACTTATCCCATTTCGTTGCCATATTTTGTCAATTTTCCCGTATGACTTATATCTCGTTTATATAGCCTCCATGGTTCATGGGCTCATTTATCATTTTTAAAATTTTTAGTTATAAAAAAGATGATGAGAAAAAACGCTTTTTTGTTATAAACAAATTCAATTAAGACCCTGTTCCGTCACGAGTTGGACCGTAAAAATTTAGGGACATATTCAGGACGTCAAGATGATTCGATTTAAAAAAATTGCGGTTCCGAGCAACCTACCTGAAACCCCGTTTTTGGAGCAAATTTGACTCTACCAATAATAATAAAAAAATAACCAAATATTTTTGTTGTTGTGTTTACTTGTGTATTAATTTACTAATCCGTTGAAATTAGGTTATGGTTTTGACAAGCCAATTACACATGAACATTGCCACAAATACTTCCAGAAGTAAGAATTGACATTTGACACACGTATCGTTGGGTAACTAACTGCGAGGCAAATAACAGTGGAACAATACGCACGCACTTAACTGACGGGTAAACCTTATCCTGCTGTTAGCTACCGGATACTTTACCTGAAGGTTGGAACAACCCACCCTTACACCAGATATAGTGCGTTTTCCATTACAGCACTAAAGCGCATTATGCGGCATAATGCTCAACGTTGAATGTTTCAACTACAGCAACGCTTCGCACAATCGAGCACTTTGAAAAGTACTGCTTTCGAGTGATGCGCGCAATGGATACCAACTCAGTAGCAGGAAATATTTAATATTTTCAATAAATATATCACTTGATGATGAACTGATTGATTGATTTAAACTTGGAGTAGTCGATAAATCTTCATCATCACAATCATCTGGATAAGATGATTCAATTAAAAAGTATATAATTTTTTTAGAACTCATCTAAAAAAATTATTATTAGTCAACACAAAAAAATGGTACTGAAATAATAAAAATCGAAATTACTTAAAATAACCGTAAAAAGTTTTCGACCAATTGTTATTGTATACCCATGAAGAATAGATATATTAGGAGAGCGAACGTAATGTTAAAAAAACGGTCAAGAATTGGTGTAACTATCTTTTATCAGTAGGGGTCACTGGTCTCAGTGCCGTACGGAATTTAAATGTTTAAATGTAGGCGCCAAGAAATCACTTCCATTCAGTTAATAAGAAGTCTTAGTTTTATAGATAATAAAAAATTGTTTTCGATTATCAAGTAATAATTAAATAAATATTAATAATAGAGAATTCTTAATAATTGCAATAAATTAAAAGATGAAGAATCATAGTGATAATTTTGCAATTAATAATAATATTATACAATATATGTTTACAATAACTGACTTATATTAGATAAAGAAAGAAGATAACAAAACCGGTAATTACAGACCATATTCCTTTCGTAAATGCAGACACGCATTCCTAACCTTAAACAACCTTTCACTCATAGATATATAGCAGTATATCTATGCTTTCCCTGTACAACATCGTCGCATTTTTTCACATTTATAAAATTAAACAATTTTTATTTGTAAGATGTGATAACCGTTGATTTTAATATGTAATAATAATAATAATTCCGTACGGGCAGATTCGCACTGCCGCTAGTGGCGAAAATAATAACTATGATCTCTACACGTTTTTGAGGACACAAAAACAGACGAATTGCCTATGTCGTTCAATCTCCTAATATATCTATTCTTCATGGTATACCATTTATTTATTCATTAATGAGGTTAAGTCCATGAATATTTTTTTTCTTTCAACACTGCCCTCTGCTGGTGCACTTGAAAACTAATGCACGTTCCATTAAGCATCAGCACACTTCGGCATTGTGCGCCACTGAGTCGCATTATGCTCTGTAGGTGGAAAACTATCATATATACTGACCTCCAGTTTATATAAGGTCAGTGGTTATACACAACAAACCTAGCCGAATTGATTAGTTGACAATTTGACATATAAATGTCAAATATTTGAAGTTTGACTATTTGAAGAAATGCAACAGAATCTTAAAAATAAAATTGCAATTTTCTTATGTAATTTCATTTAAATGTTCGTTATAATACATATCGAATAAAACAAAATTAAAATGAGTATAATTAATGCTCCAACGAAACCACCAAGGGGCGTAAAACATGCCAAGGAGACGGTTTGTATATATTTAAAACGATTTGGTTGAAACTTTTTGTAATTAATTTAATGTTTCATTTTAGAGTGGACTGTTAATGTCTGTAATTAGTACGCTATCAGCCAGTGAAACAAATGAACAGCGTGACCGTGAACGATCAAAACTAGAATCAGAATACAAACGATGCGATGGGAAATTGGATGAACTTATTTCGACTCATGATGGTGATTTATCAAAGGTAAAACAATTCTTTCCATAAATTAAAATCTACAGAAGATAAATCCTATACGTTGGGCTATCTGGGTCGTTGCTTTAGCCGGTTAATCTATGATTATTAGTTATTATATATTATGTTTTTGTTACATGTGATTACTAAAACTACTTAACAGTGGAATTTCAAATAAATCAGAAATATTTTAGGTAATGCAACTATTTACAACTTTGTCGGTCGAAGTAAATGCATCACGGGAAAAAATCCATGCGATTAAAGAAAATCTTCATGCTTGTAAAACACTACTTGGATGTCGTCGAGATGAACTTCTGAAATTATGGTTGGAAGGTGTTGAACATAAGCATATGCTTCAGTTATTAGAAGAAATGTAAGTTATTTTCATATTAATTTTTGGTGTCCTAGTGTATATCTATACCCTATATATTATATACCGGGTGAAAATTTTGTGTGCTTTTATATAATACAAGTAACTTTTATTTGAAACTTTGTTTTTCTAAATTCACTTCAATCACAAAAAAAAAACAATACAAACAGGAAGATACAAACCGTAATTTAAATAATTTAACTTTCAAAATCGATGTGTTAGAATCTAATTGGTGAGTTTTCTATGAATTGATCTGTCATACTGGTAGAAGTATTGTGGGTGTCAGATTAAATAGTGATACGATCTGGAAATTATAAAGTGCCTACTTAATTCCAAATAGAGTTAGTCTATATTAAACCTTCTCCTCCCCTTCTTAGTATAGTGTACATTTTTTTTAAACCAATTACAATGTGCAATTGGTTTGTTTTGGCAATTTCAATGCCAAAAACACAAAATTTACATGAAAATTTGTATTTTCCATCTCTATGGAGATTACCTACTTAAGCGAAAATGAAGTCTTTAAAAACTTTAGGATAATATCATACATGATCTCTCGAAATTTACTCGAGTTTTTGAGATGTGTGAAAATTTTGAAAATCGAATTTTTAATATGGGGACGATAGAGAAAACTATATGCGCTATATATTAAGATTTCCCATTGAAAAAATGATCACAGTTTAATATAAAACTTGCCATGTTTATAAATTTTCCCTGTAAGCTTCAAAAAATGTATTCTACAGTTTTCAAGAAATTTACAAAAGTGTACATAAAGGTCGAAGCTATTCCTACTGTAAAAAATATTTGACAACGTTTCAGGTAGAACTAAACTGCTGTGTATCAAGTTAGAACTAAATAATGAATAAGGTCTTTATTATATCTTTTATTGTTGCATAAAAAATTCTTATTTTTAAAATAAACATGGAACTAAATACACACATGATAGGTTAGAACTTAAAATATTATCAGTTTTTAAACATGACAGTTGTAAATACACACACCGTTGCCAATCTTTCAAAGTAATTTAAATGTCATTTCACCGACTATCTCCTGTACCTCGCGCATTTTAGGTAGATAACCTCCTTAAGAAATCATACAAAAAATAACCAGCCAAGTAGCCGCGCTTGTTAAGGCGCTGTTTCTACTTGGACCTGGGAGGTTATGGGTTCGAATCCCGACACCGGCAGTTTGTCAATTTAAAAAAAAAAAAAAATTAATGGGGCGGTTGATTGACTAAACTGTCGGCGTATGGACAAGAACGAAGTAACCGGCTACGCTTGTGAAGGTTTTCTGCAGTTTCCCTTCACGAATTCCAGATGAATATCGGCATAGTTCCTATCAAAGTCGGCTGCAGCCGCACACCTTCCAATTCCTAATCTGCATACGAATTCCCGATCCTCCACTCACATCATAAAAATGTAATGTAAAAATTAATAAATAAAGGATGAAAAATAATGATGTGGGTGGCCTCTGTTATAGACCGTGTCGTGTCTCGGAAACGGAGGTTAAACCCCATTATTATTACAAAAAATAAATATACACTAATTTTTAGCTTTTTTTTTATTTCGAATAGCTACTAAATTTTGTTTTTGAATCAATCTTTAGTGAACAAATGAACGAAGTTCCTGCACAATTAAATTCCTATTTACAAAAAAAACACTACTTACACGCCACAAAATTACTAGTAAATGCAGTGTCACTTGGAAAAAGTACGTTAGATGGTGTTGAAGCACTGCGTGAATTAGCCACGGTATTGGAATTAAAAAAGAAACAGTTACATGTGAAATTAATCGAAGAGCTAAGTCGTCATTTATATTTACGATCAAGTCAAGAAGGTTTTCAATTACGTCGACAGGGTTCAGGACGTGATCCTGCACTATTGGCATCACCATTTCAACGTGAGGCTGAATTACGTGCTTCGTCGCGGCGTAAGAATGAATCAAAAGTGAAACGTACATTATTAGATGTCAGCAATAATTCTGATCAAAACAAGTATGTTTTAAAAAATTTTATTATAGTCTGTATATATATCTAATACTAACCGTACCCCGTTCGTTTCGCTGACGCTGAAGATTCAATACACCCTACGCCACCCACTTTTTTCATAAACTAAACAGTTTTTTTCACAATTTTGATTCACTGTGATTACTGTAGGTTTCAGAAACATGAGTTTACACCACTTGTATATTTTTATGCATCTGTGCGTGTATAAAAGGTAAAATAAACAATCCACGTACTGATGATGATCTCTATATATACAGGATATTTAAACAATTAAATCAGTTAGATGTTACATTTCCAATTGTTGTTATTTTTTGTTCTAATGATTTTCTCCTAAAACATGTGGCAAGCAAGTGACATAGAAACCTTTAAAAATATGTAATGCCAGGGAATTTTGAGATTCTGGAAAACTCAAGGCATTTTAGTTTCGGTCACGGAAAATGATAAAAATAACTGTAAAACCCAACGATTTCTATACAAATTAATGTTTTTAATTTGATATTTATTAGATTTTTTCCTTCGGAAAAATTATTAATTATTTTGACACCCTTGTATAAGATTTTTAATTTTACACAAATTGGAACAAAAATTATTTTTCGAAGATTACTATTTAGAGTAACCTTCGTTTTTTGTCATAATTCCATTTTTCAATAATGGCCATGGAATTTTTTAGTCACGGAATAATCAGGTAATTTTATTACAACCATTGCAATCGCCTCCCGACATAAAAATGTTACGTGCCTTGTGTTTTTATGGCATCGATGTTAACTTTATTAATATCCGATGGTTGTTGATAAATTTTATTAGAATGTGTATATCGTCAAAGTTAAAATTAGCCCCATGGGCATACGCACGGGAAAGTAGCTGCCACCCGAACATGGAAATTAATGGCGTAACAATGGGTCTATTGCACTGCAAACCTTGAACATTTACTCCCTCTATTAATATATCTAATTCTTTCATCTTTTTCCTATTTGCCAATCATTACAAATTTGGTCTTTTATACAAACAGTTCTAGAGAATTTTACAGAAGTATACTTAATTCTGACTCTTGTCCTATCCTGAAAAAGATTTTGAATGATAATTCATTTGTAGCTTCCTTAAAAATGTTTTATTTATAGATCGGAAAATGTTAAACAATACGAAGTTATTGAAAATTTACAAGGTGATCCGGAAGCAGATTCGGACCATTTTATGGCAATTTTAGTAGAATGTTTAGCATTATTAGAAAAAATTCCTGATACCGTAGAAGTAAGTATTAACAAAAATTTTATACTTCAAAATAGAATTCCGTAAATATATTTGGTTTTCTGTTTTCTAGAAAATAAAAAGCAATATTCAATCGGAATTAAAAACAATAATTAAACATACAACAAAGGAAATCTTGGATATGAATGCAGCACAAGGAACAAATCAAAATAATTTATTATTAGAATTACTCGAAACAATATTTATACAATTCCGTTATGTTAGTAAAAGTCATGATTGTCTTTTAAAACATTTAACTCGAGCTGTTAAATATCATCGCATTGATGTACGATTATACGAAAAATCTACATTTTGGTTAGAATTACAAACGATGGTAAGTAATTATCTTCGCACAGATGTTTATATTAAGCCTAGATCGCTCAATATTAAAAAGTGTGTAATAAAGTATTTCCTGTTTCGATGTATTTACGTGAATGAAAAATCTCATTCCTATCTTGTGTGGAAACTAGTTTTAGCTCGCTACTTCGTTCAGATTAAAATCGAAAAATTTTTCCGGGATGATATTTAACTTATCCAAACAGTAAAATAACGATCTAGATTTAATATAGACTTCTCTGTGTCCAATGGTCGTGTTCAGAATCACCAAGTCCTTACTAAACTAAGTCAGTCAGTTGAAATAAATTTGCTTCTGAGCATCTAAGCTCAGTACGTTTCTCTTAGGACTCATGTACTAACTTGCCATCAGTGTTGCCAAATTGGGAAGATTTCCCTCTAGTTTAATAGATTTAATAATATGAAATAATGCATGCCCTCATGTATCGAGTATAAATAAACATTTTGTATTCTGATTCGTTATATTCAACTAGAAAATAAAAATTAACAAAAATACAAGAATCCCAATAATAAATCATCTATATTAAACTCAACCTACAGAGTCCATCGACAATAACATATACATTCACTGAACACGTGAACAGAAACAATTAAAATAATAACAAGAACAAATATAACAATAAAAACTAAAAATAAATATTTAAAAAAAAATCAAACAAACGAAATGATGGATTAAAAAAATGATAGCAGTAATTCAGATTTAATGGTCCAAATTATCAAACGAACCAATCATATGGCACCATGTGCTCCAATCACGCGTTTGTCTGTAGATTGTCTACTAGGCTTTATTACATCCGCTAAATTTAGTTCGCTGGCAGACATTACTACGTAAAATGGCGTCACAATCTAAGTTTTCTTAGTATCTGTCAAGTTCAATAAGGATTTAGTTGTTTTGAACACGACCAATATCGAGAAAATTCTAATATCGAAAATATCTTATAGCTTCAAACATTACTTACAAGCTACTTAGATATACCAAATATTGCTGTGGATCAAATCCAAACAAATGAATTTTCTGATACAACAGAAATATCAAGTTACTTCTCCCGTCGAAAAAATCAGCCGTAAGTTTTTTATTTTTTTAAATAATTTGTCCGTGAAATATTATAACTTAAATTTCTTTTTACAGAAGGAAAAAAGGTTCATTATTTACATTTGAAACATCATCTAATGTTCTTAATAATTATTTAAGTGAAACAATTATTGGTCAAGTGGGGAACAAAGATGAACAATTTGTTTGTACACCAGATCCAAATCATATAATCGCCATTTTTATTCCATTAATCAAATTTGTTAAGGAAATTGAACAGACATTAGGATCAACTACATCGCAGTATGTATTATAAATAGGAAAGGGAAGACAAGCGACAAGTTGAGACTATTTATTTTCTGTTAGATCATTCCAAGACCAACATGAAATATTCACAGCGAGAACAGCGATGTAAATTTTACGTTGGTTGCGGCAACGAAATTTCCAACTGAGCTTAAATCAAAGTATTCGGCGATAATTTAATTCCATAAATATATGAATAATAATTAATAACAATAGTGAAGTATAATTAAAATGGCACAGTTTGATATTTCGTGCAAGTTATTTGTAACTAAATGAAACCCGTTGAAAATCAACGGCACACATTCATGTTTAATCAATAATAATAATTAAATAAGAAAAAAACCGCGTTGTGAATACCTTGTAGGTAATATTTTTAAACGTTTGTTATTACACCTACAATGTTTTCTCACCGCGTAGGTTTGAACATTTTCATTAATCGCCTTGTAAAAGAATATTTAGCGTTAGTCTGAGATTCTTAAAAAAAATTCATGATGCGTCTTCCCTAAGTTTTTAATGCGTCGCACCATATTCCATTCACTAATTTCCACATTTTTTTTTTACTTAAATAGAAAAACTCTTACATTGAAACGTTTTATTTCCGATTATGTTACTGATGTATACTTAAATCGCATTAAGAAAAAAATCACAAATGAAATCGACATGGCCGTACGCACATCAGACGCTTGGAAAGTCATCATCTCTCCGGATGTAATGTCCGATTTGAATGTCACCAAACCATTACTACAAAGTGCAATAACCGTTGGCGATTGTATGCGGGAATGGCAATTACTAATGGATCATCTACCACCGTACGCAAGCCGAGTCACACAAGCAGCTTTACATGATTTACAATCGTATCGTGATATATGCCGTGATGCGTACCAGGGTATTGTACAACCGCACACCGAAGACAAGCGTATTTGTAGTGCGGCCTGGCTAAATGATGAAGATATAAGTCGATTCTTAAAATCATTACCAAATTGGATTAATTTAAAAGCACAACGACATATAGAAGGAGCGTCACGTAGTAAACGAGCTGGTGGTGGAGCTGGGGGTGCACCAGATCATGCGGATGAAGAAAGTCCAGCGGATATACATCAAAGAAATGTCCGTGAAGCTGATATATTAATTAGTAATTTGCGTGAAGGTGGCATTAATTCGTATGAGATTATCAGTGATATGGGATCGTTAAAGTGTCTTGCACAACTTCAAGAGAGCATGGTAAGATTGTTAAATATAATTATGGTTATACTATCGACAAGAAAAGTGGCTTTTCTTTTTTTTAAATTTTATATTTGATTTATTCTGAATCCATTAAGTTTTCGAAAAAATGTTTCAAATAAAAGTTGTTCGTTATATAAAAACACTAACAACTTGTATCCTAAACATTTTTTTGAAAACTAAATAAAAGTAATATACTATAATTATTAATAATTATTTTTTTCTTAATTTTGACAGTTCGAAATGTCAATTTTTTTACATTTTAAATTTAAAATAATTTATTTCAAAAAATTTTTTAATGCAAGTATTTCTATAGAAAATATAAAATGTATTAAATATTTAAGCCGGCTATAATTTTGGAATGGTTTAAAATTTTTAACTTCTGATAGTTTTTCTGGAACCGTAAGGAGAGTTAACCTTGGCTTTCTCTCATCAATATTTTGCTGTCTCTTAGAATTTTCTCTAAACAATTCGGACAAATAATGTTTATAATGCTTCGTTTAGACTACGACATAAGTTGCGACACAAATGTCAGACATTTCTTTACTGTTCACTCTTCAGATTTTTGTTGTATAAAAATGTACGGAATTTGTGTCCGAACTGTTCACACACAAAAGAACTTATTGCTGATTATATTGTAATTAAACAACCACATAAACGCTATATTTATTACTATATAATATGTATAAGGAAATGTATAGAGTGTATGAAAAAATGTCGAACCTGTTTGAAAAGCTGAAGAGACACTTGGACACAAGGTGTTTACACAGCCACTGATTCGAAACTAATTATAGTGTCGCAATAAATGTCACAATTAGAGACACCCGTGTGCACACATAGACACTCGGTGTATACACTGAGTTACGGTGTATAGTGTTGTAGCCTAAACGAACCTTAAGAACCTCATCCTCGTATGTTTCTAGGAATGGTTTTCGGATGTCGTGAAAACATTTAATGATAAACTAAAAACCGAACCAACAGTAACTGATTATGATGATTTAAGTATTGACCATTCCGATATTGAGAGTATAATGAAATCATTAAACATATTGAGTTTAGATTTTGATGAATTGGCTGATACCAGCCTATTGTTGTTACATTTAGAAGTGCGTGTACAATGTTTTCATTATTTACTTTCAAAACCTGATTCAAATGGTGGCTTTGGATCACGAAATAATGATATTATGTCAACGCGAGTTATGTCACAAGAACCTGATCCAAAGGTGCAACAATTGGCACGTGTATTAAGTGCTATGGATGAAGCGATGAATTCAAGTTTACAGCCGCATAAATGCAAGGTACTATTTTATTAATTTTAGACCTAAAATTTTAGGTTACAGCGGCTATCCCGGACGGGGCACACTTAGACTATAAGGTCCATTTTGATACCTATAGATTAAGATGTGGGTGGAGTATAAAGAATTTGTATGCAGACTAGGAATTGGTAGGTTGTGCGACTGCAGCTGACTTTGATAAGAACTATACCGATATTCATCTACTTTCGTTCTTGACCATACGCCGACAGTTTAGTTAATTAACCGCCCCATTCTTTTTTTATTGTATTGACAAACTGCCACCGTTAGGAATCGAACCCACAACCTCCAAGTTCCAAGCAGAGCGCCATTGACCACGTCATTTAATATTTTATTTTGCAGATTAAATGCATTCCTATAAACCTTTAGCTTTGTAAAAGTATTTTAAAGAATTTAACCATTTCTATTTTAAATACATTCAAGAAGACATTTTACCCATCCATGATTAGATTTAGAATTCGATATTAACAATTCCTGTAGATAATATTTAAAAGTCTAAAAAATTTGTGTTTTTTTTTCCAGTACATATTCGAAGGATTGGGTCATTTAATATCCAAAATTTTAATAAGTTCATCACAATTTATGAGCAAAATCAATGATTCTGGTATTGAAATGATGTTACGTAATATATTTATTTTACAACAAACGTTAACAAATATCACAATGAGTCGTGAAATAGCATTGGATCAAGCACGTCACTACTTCGAACTTTTCTATTTATCGCCAGAGGTAATATAATATTTCATCCTAGTTTTAAACATTTTTACAAATCTCTTTAGAATCAAATTTATACCAATCTATTTAGTATGTCGCGCATTATGTAGGTGACCTTCTTAAGTATTTGTAGTGCAATAAGCTTAAATAGATGAAAATCGATATCTTCTTTATAAATAGATGGAAATTGATATTTAAATAAATGAAAATCGATGTCTTCAAAAAAGGAGCTCGAGAGTTTACTACAAACCTTTGTAAAAATTTAAAAGTAACCCGAATGATTGCTTGTTTTCAACCCTCAAAATAAAGTTACAATTTTGTGTAAACAAATTTTATAAAAAAAAATAGGCCATTGAGGACTGGCGACAGAAGCGAAAACTTAAAACTATGAAATAACAGTGTTTTTTTAATAATCAAATTAATTGTAGCATCGAAAATTAAAATTTCATAATTTGTAAATTAAAACCATTAACATTCGTCTGGTTTTCACATCTATCGGCACTCCAAGCAACAATTATATACATCAGTTACCATAGCTACAGATATACTGTTCAACATAAGCATGTCGGTGATGCGAACTTATAAGATTTTACCCATCCAAAAATCGCCCAACGAGCCTATTGAAGTTTTCACTCCAAAAACAGACAGACAATTTACGTTAGACCTTTACATCTGAAATTCTTGGATTTGAAATAAATTTTGATCCATACAAAAATTTGTTGAAAAAAACCAAATTTTCTTCCTTATAAGATTAACTTACAAGCCACTATCTTACTCAATAGAGAATGGTACGAGAACAGAAATTTATTTATTCATCAAAAACCGATTTTATCCTTCTCTTTGCATGAAAAAAACCTATCTTTTTTATTCCTACCAACTTTAAGAAAGTATTATATTTTTAAAAATATGTTATTTTAGGAAATTCTTGCAAATGTTATGGAAAAGGGACCAGAATTTTCGGAATTAGATTATATGAATGCATTTCAATTGATTAATCGTAGTAATTCGGAAAAAATGCAGGGATCGTCAGTAAATATTCACCTGGAACGTTTATCAGAAATTTTAGGTGAAGTTGGTGTTACAGTTTAAAAAATATTTTATTTACATATACAAAAATTGTTATAATAATTTTTTAGGCCTTAGTTAACAAAAATAAAACAAATTAAATTATGAAATAATAAAGCTTGATAATAAGATATATAGAATATGAAAAAATATTAAAACTTTTTAAATAAATAATTTGTACGAAATTTTCTTGTTTTTTTTCTATACCATCCTTATTTATATCGTATGTATATATATATAATGTACATAAAAGTATTATAAGTTATGTCCCAAGTTTGTAACGATTGGAAAATGGGGCAGCGGAAACTTTAGGTGAGTTTAAATACTCCCCACCGCAGAAACACGAACCTGTCCAAAACCTCGTATAAAATAACAAGTATAATAACCCAAACTGAAATATTTTTAGAATAAATAAAATAACATTTATTTACTTCCGTAGGAAAATTACAGGACGGCCACAAGAATCGCAAATTAAAATTCTATAACTTTTTCAATTTTTACATAACTTGCAGATATATTAAATTTAATCACACCGTCGTTTTAAAGGCATTCATGTATAGAAAAGGAGGTTCCCTTCTGGACCAAATCTTTATACGGATGGGTCAAGCGTCGGAGATTTATCTGGTGCGGGGGTTTATGGACATATAATAAAGGAATCGATTCCTCTTGGTCAATATGCGACGGTTTTTCAATCAGAAGTCTTTGCCATGCTGAGAGGTGCCCAGATCTGTAACACGAAAGGTTACAGTGGGGCACATATCAGCATCTTCTCAGATAATCAGGCCACACTTCGGGCCCTTGAGGCGTCAAGATTCCAATCGAGGAAAGTCTATGAAAGTCTCGCCTTCGGGTGACAGGTTGTTCTCAAGGAAGAGCACAGAGGTCCCCTTGGTCTAGGTGCTTGGGACCCATTTTCGGTACCCCTCTTGCTAATTATTATTATTATAGAAAAGAAACGATCTTATAACTCTTTTTAATCATCGCCGAACTTTTATCTTGAATTGAAGGACCATAAACCATTTTTTGGATTTTGGTGACGTCACCAGATTTTTAAAAAAATAATAATTTTTCGACTAGCAAGTTAAATTTTATCCGATTTTAATGAATTTTTTTAACCCTCTTTATTTGGGGTTCACTTTCTATTTTTATAATAAAGAATTGTAGCGTTTATCGATTTCAAGATACAAGATGTGTAACCTCCAAAAACAATACAAATTTCTCTATCAAAATCAAGTTCCTTGACTAAAATATAGTGAAATTGAAAAAAATTTCATCAAAATCGAATAAAATATGCCTTAGATGAACCCAAAACCATGTTTTGGATTTTGATGACATCACCAGATTCAAAATATCAATTTTTTTTACTAGCACGGCTAAATTATGTGCGATTTTCCTGAAATTTTTTTTAATCCCACTATTTTTGGCACGGATTTTTCATTTCTTTAATAAATAATTGCATTTCGTTTATCGATTTCGAGATACCAGATCTATGTCTATATCATCTCAAAAACCAATAGAGATTTCTTTGGTATTTTTATGAAAATTGAATTTCTTGACTAAAATATAAGGATTTGAAAAAAAAAATTCATCAAATCAAATAAAATATTCTTGAAATGGATCATAAACCATATTTTCTATTTTGGTGATGTCACTATATTAAAGAATCAATTTTTAGATTAGCACAGCTAAATTTTTCCATATATTATTTAAGATATTTGTCTGAGGTGTCTCTGAATATACATAATATAATGCATACGCATTTTAATTTTACATGACCATGAACAAAATTTCAGGGAATTTCCACGTTTTCCCTGACCCAAAACAAATTACATGACTATTCCAGATTTTCCAGGTCTATGGCCATCCTGATTAAAAATCACCGTACACAATCGTATCCGGTGGCACTATTTGGTTTAGGTTTGTAATATACTCGATTCTAGATCATCGATATCTTCAATATTTAGACACCTATGAGTACAGTACATGTTTCCCTGAGTTACCTGGTAACTGCCCATAAACTCACATATCGATTATTAAATATTCAGGCAAAATAAACGTTGGTTGAAATCCCAAATTGTCTTTTTATTTAACTTTTATTGACGTAGATTTCAGAAAGAATAAACAAGGATATCTTGGCTATCCGGTGGAAAATCGAGCCCCGTTCTCCCGCATGACAGGTGTGGATACTGACCACTATGTTTCCTAGAATTTCTAGACCAAGGAACCCCAGGATCTATCAGGTACAAAACAAGTAAAAAACAAACAAAATATATTATAAATAGTATATTTATGTCAATCTTAATTTTCATTTTTATTAGATAGCAAAAACATAAATTCTTTAATATTAACACAGTTGCCGAATTTCTGAAACTTTTTATTTGGTTAAATATATGTAATATAATAATATAAATAAGCATTAAAGTTAATATTTTTCTATAATTAATATATCGATATTCAATTTTTATATTAAAAAAAAGGTTTTATTTTAAACTGGGTTTTGTTTCATTTCTTACATAAATAGAGCAGTGTTAAGTGTTTGTGTGTTTGATATAAATAACGCTATTATTATTTATTAATATAAATACGTATTAAAATGTTTTTCGATGTATTGCTCTGTGCCCTTCATCTTCGTATTCTTTTTTACTAACCCACATCTTTTTGAATGTATCCAATGATGCTAGGATCGAACCACCAATCCATGTGGAATATAATCGTTCTTGTGGTGCTGATATCTATACAAAGGAATACAATAAAAAACCATTCTATGTAATTGGAAAAATATTTAAAATCTGCTTAAAAGTTAGATATACCTCCTAGTAACTCAGTTTACTAATAGCCCAAGAGCCCGCGACGATCAGATCTTCGTTATTTTATAAAAGCTGAAAGTTTCTCTGTGTACGTCCCCAATACAGGTAAGAACGATCCCTGTCTATAAAGTTTGGATCATGGTGGCTTTGACAGGTAACAGATCCAAAAATCAATAAAGTGAACAAGATATCATCAAATTAAAAAATAATTCACAGAGAAACATTTCGGTTCTAAACTTTCATCATTTTTAATGGCTGAGACTAGAGCAAACGAAAATATTTTACAAGGAAAACAATTATTACACTTACCTTAATTTTAATGTCTTTAGGTGCCAATTTTCTAATTTCAGCTAAAAGTCGATCTCCAAATCCCTGTAAAACAAATTTTTTCCATTAATAAAAATCACATTTTTCAAAAGGCTTGGGAGAAATATTTCTTAGAAATAGAAAATAAATTACCTTAAAAAGTGTAGAACCACCAGACAAAACAATATTCTGAAATAAATCCTTTCGTAAATCTAAATCTGATTTTTGTATTGAATATAAAAGTACTTCATGCAAGCCTTCACACTCTTCACCGATTAAATCCGGTCGAAATAGTACTTCAGCAGCACGGAATTTTGCTGGACCAATTGATAATGTATTTCCATCTGGTAATGTATATACAACTTGTTCAGTATCAACAGTTTCTTCTTTTTGTGGATTTGCTGCTAAGTAACATGCCTTCTCTTTAATTGTGCGAACTATTTCAAATTCAGCTGTTGTCTTAAAATTGATTCCTTCTTTACGAAGTAACAGTCTGTGAATTAAATGCAGAAGGGTGAATTTTTTTCGGTCAAATATAAACGATAACAATGTGAGAACTACTTTACTAATTGGAACTTTTCACCTATTTCCCATCGATTAGACATTAAATAAGACAAAAAGAAGAATATAATATTTTACTAATTTAAACTTTTGACCTAAGCATTTTGTTGGCGGCGATATCCTCGGAATAATCCTGAATTATTTATTTAAATAATGTTAAATGTTTCCATTACGATGATCGCAACTTATGTTGAAAAAATTACTGTATTCCCATTTATTTCACGCGGTATATTACATAATATGGTTGTAAAACTTACTTAAGATGACGTGTAACATCTCTACCGGCAATATCTACTCGCATGATACTATGAGGCATGGCAAAACCTTCAAATATTGGAACAGCGTGAGTAACACCATCCCCCGAATCTAATACAACACCAGTCGTTCTACCAGTCGCATATAAACTTAACACCGCTTGCATAGATACAAATAATGCAGGCACATTAAATGTTTCAAAAAATATTTCAGCAGCTTTTTCCCGATTTCTTCGTGGATTTAGTGGTGCCTCTGTTAAAAGTACTGGATGCTCTTCAGCAAATGTTGATAATTGATCTTTACTATAAATATAATTCCATATTCGTTCCATATCATTCCAATCAGTGACTATACCATGTTCCATTGGGTATCGTAACGAAAGTAAACCACGGTGTTCTTCAGCTTTAGGGCCAACGAATAAATCGCCTTCTAATGCCCCAGCCATAACACGCACATGTTTAGGCCTCCCTATACTAAAATTTTACACAAATTTACATTTCATACATTAAATTGTACTAATTAAATGTTACTTACTAATTAGGAAATCTACATTTTGGTATTTGATCGCCCGCAAATCCAGCCTTAACTACACCCGAACCCTACGAGATAAAATAATTTAAATCAGTCGAAACGATAAGTATACCATAATTTTTACTTAAAAGTAATAAAGCTTACATTATCAATGACAACCGGTTGATTAATGATAACATCATATGATTCCATAGTGTTTTTAATGACTCAAATACAAATAAAAATTACGCCTTTAATAAAAATTACGGTAAAATTACAAGTGACATCAGGTTCTTTCACAAACTGACAGGATGACAGTTTCGAGGCAATGCGACCAACATAAGGTAATACTGGTAATATAAGGTAGTTTTCCAACTACAGAGCCGAAGTGTGCTAATGCTTAATTGGAACGTGCATTAGTTTTCAAGTGCACCAGTAGAGTGCACTAGGTTCGGCGTTGAAAGAAAAAAAAACATTCATGGACTTAACCTCATTAATGTATAAATAAAATGGTATACAATAACAATTGGTCGAAAACTTTTTACGGTTATTTTAAGTAATTTCGATTTTTATTATTTCAGTAAAATTTTTTTGTGTTGACTAATAATTTTTTTAGATGAGTTCTAAAAAAATTATATACTTTTTAATTGAATCATCTTATCCAGAAGATAGTGATGATGAAGATTTATCGACTACTCCAAGTTTAAATCAATCAAATAGTTCATCATCAAGTGATATACTTATTGAAAATATTTAATATTTTCTGCTACTGAGTTGATATCCATTGCGCGCATCACGCGAAATCAGCACTTTTCAAAGTGCTCGATTGTACGAAGCGGTGCTGTAGTTGGAACATTCAACCATGGAGACTATATAAGTGTTTATATAGATATAGTGACTATATGTTTAGTGTCTATGCCATGAAGAATAGATAAATAGGAGATTGAACGACATAGGCAATTCGTCTGTTTTTTCGTCCTCAAAAACGTGTAGAGATCATAGTTATTATTTTCGCCACTAGCGGCAGTGCGAATATACCCGTA
Organism: Nineta flava; assembly: GCA_963920215.1. Classification (NCBI taxonomy): domain Eukaryota; kingdom Metazoa; phylum Arthropoda; class Insecta; order Neuroptera; family Chrysopidae; genus Nineta; species Nineta flava. The sequence goes on from OY986042.1 coordinate 40,948,444, forward strand.
CGGAATTATTATTCTTATTACATATTAAAATCAACGGTTATCGCATCTTACAAATAAAAATTGTAAGTATAAAAATTGTTTAATTTTATAAATGTGAAAAAATGGGACGATGTTCTACAGGGAAAGCATAGATATACTGTTATATATCTATGAGTGGAAGGTTGTTTAAGGTTAGGAATGCGTGTCTGCATTTACGAAAGGAATATGGTCTGTAATTACCGGTTTTGGCATCTTCTTTCTTTATCTAATATATGTTAGTATTGTAAACATATATTTGTATATTATTATTAATTGCAATTATCACTATGATTCTTCAACTTTTAATTTATTGCAGATTATTAAGAATTCTCTATTATTAATATTTATTTAATTATTACTTGATAATCGAAAACAATTTTTTATTATCTATAAAACTAAGACTTCTTATTAATTGAATGAAAGTGATTTCTTGGCGCCTACATTTAAACATTTAAATTCCGTACGGCACTGAGACCAGTGACCCCTACTGATAAAAGATAGTTACACCAATTCTTGACTTTTTTTTTAACATTACGTTCGCTCTCCTAATATATCTATTCTTCATGATTATGCCGCATAATGCGCTTTAGAGCTCCATTCATTTAGCCCTTCATTAACACTAAATCTAATTATTTTTTATCTCAATCGTTTGACGGTCGTTTGATGGTTAATGATGGTTTATTTAAATCGTTTGACGGTAATTAGTTTATTTATAAAAAATTGTTTTCTAATCGACCTAAATTTTTTTTTTTAGCCCCTCAATTACAAAATTCTTGAGATTTTTTTCTTTCAATCGACATAAAGACGTTTGACGGTGATTGATGGTCTATTATTTTTACTAAAACAATAATATTTTATTACACACTCCCGTTAGTGCATCCATTTCTCGCGGAGAGAATTGCCTGAATTCACCATAGAGATAATATATATAGAGTAGGCAAGCCGAGTCAAAAGTTGCCCCTCAGATAGAAAAAGGAAGAGAATCGCGTAGGTTGAGCTATCTCTTTTTAACGACTAATATATAGCATAGAGATAATATATACTCTATAGATATAATTATAATCATTATATATCATAGAGAATATATCGTAGAGAATATATTAGACCACGCATGGCGCTGAGAACGATGGCGCTCGGAACGAATAAGCGCAGTATTTTAGTGCAATGGCTCCAGCAGTTCCGGTCTCTGTGAAACCCGAAAAAACTCTTTGAAACCAACGCGAAACGTAAGCTAAAGCGAACCGTAAGTCAGGCAACGCGAAGCGTTGGCCAATGAGAAGCGTTCGTTATGCATAGCGAAGCGTCAGTGAACTGTACAAGCGAACCGTAAGTCAGCCAACCGTAAGATAGCGAACCGTAAGTCAGCCAACGCGAAGCATTAGTAAATCAACGCATAGCGTTGGTAAATGCAAAGCGTTAACCAACGCGAAACGCAAGCTAAAGCGAACCGTTAATCACCCAACGCGTTGATCAATGAGAAGCGTTGATCAATAGGAAGCGTTAGGTCAACGCGAAGCGTTAGTTAATCAAAGCGAAGCGTCAGTGATTCAACGCGAAGCGTGATTTCACGTGTAGCGTCAATCAACACGAAGCACTAGTTAACGAGAAAGAAGATAAAGTTAACGCGGAGCGTAAGCAACTCAACGCTAAGCGTTGTTAAACTTAAAGCGTAGCGTAAGCTTAAGCGAACCGTAAGTCTGTAAACGCGAAACGTTGGTCAATGCGAAACGTTAGCGCATGGAAAGCGTTAGGCGACGTTAGTCACCGCGAAGTTGTGGTTACTCAACTTGCTTACGCTCCGCGTTAACTTTATCTTCTTTCTCGTTAACTAGTGCTTCGTGTTGATTGACGCTACACGTGAAATCACGCTTCGCGTTGAATCACTGACGCTTCGCTTTGATTAACTAACGCTTCGCGTTGACCTAACGCTTCCTATTGATCAACGCTTCTCATTGATCAACGCGTTGGGTGATTAACGGTTCGCTTTAGCTTGCGTTTCGCGTTGGTTAACGCTTTGCATTTACCAACGCTATGCGTTGATTTACTAATGCTTCGCGTTGGCTGACTTACGGTTCGCTATCTTACGGTTGGCTGACTTACGGTTCGCTTGTACAGTTCACTGACGCTTCGCTATGCATAACGAACGCTTCTCATTGGCCAACGCTTCGCGTTGCCTGACTTACGGTTCGCTTTAACTTACGTTTCGCGTTGGTTTCAAAGAGTTTTTTCGGGTTTCACAGAGACCGGAACTGCTGGAGCCATTGCACTAAAATACTGCGCTTATTCGTTCCGAGCGCCACCGTTCTCAGCGCCATGCGTGGTCTAATATATTCTCTACGATATATTCTCTATGATATATAATGATTATAATTATATCTATAGAGTATATATTATCTCTATGCTATATATTAGTCGTTAAAAAGAGATAGCTCAACCTACGCGATTCTCTTCCTTTTTCTATCTGAGGGGCAACTTTTGACTCGGCTTGCCTACTCTATATATATTATCTCTATGGTGAATTCAGGTAATTCTCTCCGCGAGAAATGGATGCACTAACGGGAGTGTGTAATAAAATATTATTGTTTTAGTAAAAATAATAGACCATCAATCACCGTCAAACGTCTTTATGTCGATTGAAAGAAAAAAATCTCAAGAATTTTGTAATTGAGGGGCTAAAAAAAAAAATTTAGGTCGATTAGAAAACAATTTTTTATAAATAAACTAATTACCGTCAAACGATTTAAATAAACCATCATTAACCATCAAACGACCGTCAAACGATTGAGATAAAAAATAATTAGATTTAGTGTTAATGAAGGGCTAAATGAATGGAGCTCTAAAGCGCATTATGCGGCATAATCATGAAGAATAGATATATTAGGAGAGCGAACGTAATGTTAAAAAAAAAGTCAAGAATTGGTGTAACTATCTTTTATCAGTAGGGGTCACTGGTCTCAGTGCCGTACGGAATTTAAATGTTTAAATGTAGGCGCCAAGAAATCACTTTCATTCAATTAATAAGAAGTCTTAGTTTTATAGATAATAAAAAATTGTTTTCGATTATCAAGTAATAATTAAATAAATATTAATAATAGAGAATTCTTAATAATCTGCAATAAATTAAAAGTTGAAGAATCATAGTGATAATTGCAATTAATAATAATATACAAATATATGTTTACAATACTAACATATATTAGATAAAGAAAGAAGATGCCAAAACCGGTAATTACAGACCATATTCCTTTCGTAAATGCAGACACGCATTCCTAACCTTAAACAACCTTCCACTCATAGATATATAACAGTATATCTATGCTTTCCCTGTAGAACATCGTCCCATTTTTTCACATTTATAAAATTAAACAATTTTTATACTTACAATTTTTATTTGTAAGATGCGATAACCGTTGATTTTAATATGTAATAAGAATAATAATTCCGTACGGGTATATTCGCACTGCCGCTAGTGGCGAAAATAATAACTATGATCTCTACACGTTTTTGAGGACGAAAAAACAGACGAATTGCCTATGTCGTTCAATCTCCTATTTATCTATTCTTCATGGCATAGACACTAAACATATAGTCACTATATCTATATAAACACTTATATAGTCTCCATGGTTGAATGTTCCAACTACAGCACCGCTTCGTACAATCGAGCACTTTGAAAAGTGCTGATTTCGCGTGATGCGCGCAATGGATATCAACTCAGTAGCAGAAAATATTAAATATTTTCAATAAGTATATCACTTGATGATGAACTATTTGATTGATTTAAACTTGGAGTCATGAAGAATAGATATATTAGGAGATTGAACGACATAGGCAATTCGTCTGTTTTTGTGTCCTCAAAAACGTGTAGAGATCATAGTTATTATTTTCGCCACTAGCGGCAGTGCGAATCTGCCCGTACGGAATTATTATTATTATTACATATTAAAATCAACGGTTATCACATCTTACAAATAAAAATTGTTTAATTTTATAAATGTGAAAAAATGCGACGATGTTGTACAGGGAAAGCATAGATATACTGCTATATATCTATGAGTGAAAGGTTGTTTAAGGTTAGGAATGCGTGTCTGCATTTACGAAAGGAATATGGTCTGTAATTACCGGTTTTGTTATCTTCTTTCTTTATCTAATATATGTCAGTTATTGTAAACATATATTGTATACTATTATTATTAATTGCAAAATTATCACTATGATTCTTCATCTTTTAATTTATTGCAATTATTAAGAATTCTCTATTATTAATATTTATTTAATTATTACTTGATAATCGAAAACAATTTTTTATTATCTATAAAACTAAGACTTCTTATTAACTGAATGGAAGTGATTTCTTGGCGCCTACATTTAAACATTTAAATTCCGTACGGCACTGAAACCAGTGACCCCTACTGATAAAAGATAGTTACACCAATTCTTGACCGTTTTTTTAACATTACGTTCGCTCTCCTAATATATCTATTCTTCATGCTTGGAGTAGTCGATAAATCTTCATCATCACTATCTTCTGGATAAGATGATTCAATTAAAAAGTATATAATTTTTTTAGAACTCATCTAAAAAAATTATTAGTCAACACAAAAAAATTTTACTGAAATAATAAAAATCGAAATTACTTAAAATAACCGTAAAAAGTTTTCGACCAATTGTTATTGTATACCATTTTATTTATACATTAATGAGGTTAAGTCCATGAATGTTTTTTTTTCTTTCAACGCCGAACCTAGTGCACTCTACTGGTGCACTTGAAAACTAATGCACGTTCCAATTAAGCATTAGCACACTTCGGCTCTGTAGTTGGAAAACTACCTTATATTACCAGTATTACCTTATGTTGGTCGCATTGCCTCGAAACTGTCATCCTGTCAGTTTGTGAAAGAACCTGATGTCACTGGGTGTGTTTGTGTGAACAAATATCTTAGTATCCTAAGTTAGATACTCAGAATATCTAACTTAGTTTTCAACCGGGACACTTTGCAGATACTTATCAACGCAGTATAAGTATATGAATAAATTTATAACCGACAAAAAAGAAAGAAACAGATTTATATTAAATATATTATGTATCTATTTAAATGTATTTAAGTACTTATATTACGTGTTTATGTTATGTACTGTACGTAAAAATAAACAAAAATGGCTACTTAGTCAGCAAGTCTGTAATCAATTAACAATACTTTGTCATTGTTAAAAAAAAAATTAAGTAATTTTTAGATTTTTTATTTTAATTTAAAATTTTTGCGTTTTTCGAACTTTGGGAATTTTTTCCTCGAATTCTAATTAACCGATTTTAATGTTCATGGGCTCGTTTGTTTTCTTTTATTATATAGAATTGAATAATATTCAATTTCAAAGTCATTTTAAAAGTTTTTAGTTTTAAAAAAGATTAAAAAAAAACGCTTTTTTGTTATAAACAATTTAAATTTTGACCCTGTTCCGTCACGAGTCGGACCGTAAAAATTTAGGGTCATATTCAGGACGTCAAGATGAATCGATTAAAAAAAATTGCGGTTCCAAGCAACCTGCCTGAAAAACCCTTATTTGACTCTATTATTGACTAAACATACATAATAAACAAGTAATGTAACAACTAAGTGAGTTAATTGTTTGAATACCCAGTATATACTAAGTTGTATATCAATTATGTAGGAAGTGTTAATATTTCTGCCTATTCAATGTTTATAAAATATGAATTATTTGTAAATGTTTTTTGTGTCGCAATTTAAAAAAAATATCTCATGACTTTAAAAATGGGCACATTTTTCGCTTTTCGAGGATCTTTGAGCACAAATTATGAGAAAACTATTAAGTTTATGAAAAAAATTTTCAAACAAAAGTTGTTTATTTTAAAGAGATTTTTTGTTAGCAAATTTTTTTTGGTTTCAAAGATATAAAGTTTTGAAACTCGTCTCGAAGTCTTTGAAACTCTTATGGTTTCAAAGATATATAGTTTCCCCCCTGACGGGGGGAAACACATTCCGATTTTGCCCATTAACGAACTTGACCTTACGTTTTTGCTCTTGAACACACACAAAAGTTTTCAGCTCGTTGTCTCTTTTCTTTTCGTTCATGCGGAAATGGCCGAATTAGGCCATTTTATAAATACCTTTGTGAAGCATTTTTGTCAAGGATTAATATTTTAAAGCGTTACAAAGCCGGGACTAAACTTAATATACTTTGTATATTTACATATAAAGGGTATAAAATTGTTGAATTATTTATTGCAAGATGTAAATAACCCTTTGCTAATCAAAGAATAATATGTTGAACCTGAAGAACTATTACATACAAAACTAAAAACTCAAGATGTGACCATAAGAACCGAGCAGCAATTACCTGCAGAAATAATAATCAAAATTGAAAATATAAAAGCTGAAGAATTCCATTCAGATAGGGTTAACAACTCCCCAGTTTAGACCGGAGATTCCGGAAAAATTAAGTTTTCTTCGGACTCCAGATTTAAAAAATATAATCTCCGGATTTTTTCATTCTTATGAAAAGAAAACACTAATTTTTAAAACAATAATTGTTTAATTTATTGTCGCGAGAAATTGATTTTTATTTATAATGTTCTCACTATTAACTTTTAATCATGAAGAATAGATATATTAGGAGATTGAACGACATAGGCAATTCGTCTGTTTTTTCGTCCTCAAAAACGTGTAGAGATCATAGTTATTATTTTCGCCACTAGCGGCAGTGCGAATCTGTCCGTACGGAATTATTATTATTATTACATATTAAAATCAACGGTTATCACATCTTACAAATAAAAATTGTAAGTATAAAAATTGTTTAATTTTATAAATGTGAAAAAATGGGACGATGTTGTACAGGGAAAGCATAGTTATACTGCTATATATCTATGAGTGAAAGGTTGTTTAAGGTTAGGAATGCGTGTCTGCATTTACGAAAGGAATATGGTCTGTAATTACCGGTTGTCATCTTCTTTCTTTATCTAATATATGTTAGTATTGTAAACATATATTTGTAATTATTAATTGCAATTATCACTATGATTCTTCATCTTTTAATTTATTGCAGATTATTAAGAATTCTCTATTATTAATATTTATTTAATTATTACTTGATAATCGAAAACAATTTTTTATTATCTATAAAACTAAGACTTCTTATTAACTGAATGAAAGTGATTTCTTGGCGCCTACATTTAAACATTTAAATTCCGTACGGCACTGAGACCAGTGACCCCTACTGATAAAAGATAGTTACACCAATTCTTGACCGTTTTTTTAACATTACGTTCGCTCTCCTAATATATCTATTCTTCATGCTTTTAATAGTGAGTAATAATACTAACTAGTAACTTTTTACACAGAGTGAGCTACTGAGCGTTATTTTGAATGTTTGCAAAAGTTTTTGTTTGTTTCCTTTTTACTATTATCTAAGGTAACCAACTCAAAATTTTAGAAAATTCTGGAGATTGATTTCATCAGTCCGGAGATATTTACTGACGTACGAAATTACTAAAAAAACTCATTCGATGAGGATATTTACAAAAATCAGACCAACTACGTATGGCGTATACGCAAGCGTAAACCATGAAGAATATCTATTTCTATAATGTTGAGTTGGTAACCCTAGATAATAGAAAAAAGAAAACAAAAAAAACTTTTTAACTCTAACCATGAAGAATAGATATATTAGGAGAGCGAACGTAATGTTAAAAAAACGGTCAAGAATTGGTGTAACTATCTTTTATCAGTAGGGGTCACTGGTCTCAGTCCCGTACGGAATTTAAATGTTTAAATGTAGGCGCCAAGAAATCACTTTCATTCAGTAATAAGAAGTCTTAGTTTTATAGATAATAAAAAATTGTTTTCGATTATCAAGTAATAATTAAATAAATATTAATAATAGAGAATTCTTAATAATCTGCAATAAATTAAAAGATGAAGAATCATAGTGATAATTGCATTTAATAATAATATACAAATATATGTTTACAATACTAACATGTATTAGATAAAGAAAGTAGATGACAAAACCTGTAATTACAGACCATATTCCTTTCGTAAATGCAGACACGCATTCCTAACCTTAAACAACCTTCCACTCATAGATATATAACAGTATATCTATGCTTTCCCTGTACAACATCGTCCCATTTTTTCACATTTATAAAATTAAACAATTTTTATACTTACAATTTTTATTTGTAAGATGCGATTACCGTTGATTTTAATATGTAATAATAATAATAATAATTCCGTACGGGCAGATTCGCACTGCTGCTAGTGGCGAAAATAATAACTATGATCTCTACACGTTTTTGAGGTCGAAAAAACAGACGATTTGCCTATGTCGTTCAATCTCCTATTTATCTATTCTTCATGACTCTAACCTAACCTTCATAGTCTGAAGTAAACAAGAAATAGCGACTTTATAACATCAACAAATAATTTAAACAAAATGGCAAATAATCATATCAATGAGGAAAATATTAAACTTGAAATAGAATTAATAATTAAAGATGAAAGTTTTATAATGGAACATGAAATAATTACAGACGAAATATGTAATGAAAATGTCAAAATGAAACATGAACAAACTACCGAAGAAATATTTAATGAAAATGTTAAAATAGAACATGAACAAATTACAGAAGGAATATTTAATGAAAATGTTAAAATGGAACATGAACGAATCCATGAAATAGAAAACATTAAACTTGAAAATGAATTAAATACCGAATTCATAATTAAAGATGAAACATACGATGAAAATGTTTGGAAACATCAACAAATTCATACTGCTAAAAAACGTTATAAATGTGATATTTGTAATAAAACATTTAAATATCAATGCGGTTTAACTCTACACAAACGAATCCACGCTGGAGAAAAACCATTTTCGTGTAATGTTTGTGATAAAACATTTACTCGGCAAACCATTTTAATTCAACACAAACGAATCCACACTGGAGATAAACCATTATCATGTGTCGTTTGTAATAAAACATTTACTCAGCAAAGCAGTTTAACTCAACACAAACGAATCCACACTGGAAGCAGACCATTTTCATGTGACGTTTGTGATAAAACATTTACTCGGCAATGCATTTTAACTGCGCACAAACGAGTCCACACGGGAGACAAACCATTTTCATGTGATGTTTGTTATAAAACATTTAATCAGCAAAGCAGTTTTATTCGACATAAACGAATCCACATTGGAGAAAACCCATTTCCATGTAATATTTGTGATAAAAGATTTAATATGCAAAACCATTTAACTGTACATAAACGAATCCACACTGGAGAAAAACCATTTTCATGTGACGTTTGTGAAAAGACATTTACTCAGCAAAGCAGTTTCATTCAACACAAACGAATCCACACTGGAGACAAACCATTTTCATGTGATGTTTGTGATAAAACATTTACTCAGCAAAACTGTTTAACTCAACACAAACGAATCCACACTGAAGACAAACCATTTTCATGCGACGTTTGTGATAAGATATTTACTCAGCAAAGCAGTTTAACTCAACACAAACGAATCCACACTGAAGACAAACCATTTTCATGTGATGTTTGTGATAAAACATTTACTCAACAAAACAGTTTAACTCAACACAAACGAATCCACCCTGGAGACAAACCATTTTCATGTGACGTTTGTGATAAAACATTTAATCAGCAAAGCAGTTTTATTCGACATAAACGAATCCACACTGGAGACAAACCATTTTCATGTGACGTGAAAACATTAAACGATCAAAGCCATTTAACTAAACATATGAGACAAACGCATGCGAAAAAATAATGAATAATTCCAAGAAAAACTCAACTCATTCTGTAAATAATTGTTTAATTTAAAAATGTAAATTAAAGAATTAAAATTTAAAGTTTATAATTGTTTATTCAGTCCTAGTATTCAACTTATTCGGATTCAAATAAACTTAAAACTTGAGGCGTTTCTTTTTAAACTTTTTTTTTCTCTTATGCTCAATGAAAACATAAATCAAGTCCCGAAAGGCTGTGACTCTTTGTGATATTTTCGATTTCATTTGTGTCTACATAGTTAAGTAAATTTACTTTTAATAATAAAGGACATCTGTTTAGCCAACATTAAAAAAAATTCACTTTACATATACTGTGGGTATTAAATCGATCGAAAATCGTTTGTGAATCAAACTATGTTCATGAAAAAGTTTGTGACTCCGTATTTCTTGAAAAAAATTGAAAATCCGCTTCAATTATTTGATTGTTTTGGGATCATTAGTCTTGAAACGTATTTTTTCGTCTAACAGAGAGCTAGTTACTTCGATAACCGTCCAAGTAGCCGAGCGGTCTAACGCGTTATGTCTACTTGCGACATCGGCAGTTTGTTAATTATTAAAAAAAAGGCGGTTAATTGCTTAAACTGTCGGCGTATGGACAAGAACGAGGTAACCGGCTATGCTTGTGAAGGTTTTCTGCAGTTTCCTTCACGAACTCCAGATGGATATCGGAATAGTTCCTATCAAAGTCGGCTGCAGCCGCACAACCTACCAATTCCAAATCTACACACAAAATTCCTTCAACTCCACTCACATTCTTAGGCATCACAATGGACCTTATGGTCGAAGTGTGTCCCTTCCAGGACAGTCGCTACAATCCATCTATCTACTTCGATAAGGATTTCTGTAAAGTGGAAAATTTTTAAATAAAAATATATGTAAGTTTTAACTCATACGTTTTTTTTAATTAAAACTGCCATCACATAGTTTCGTTGCTCTAAACTTGTTTCTTAATCTCGTTAAAGAAGTCATCAGGGATGCTGCGGATGCGAAATTTTTGGCATCCGCGGAAACGGATTTTTATTTAAAGAGATACTTCATTAGGTACATGATTAAAGGAAAAGATGGTAATAATTTTTAATAATTTAAGATTAAATTAATAAATTCGTAATAATTTTTAATAATCTTTATATTATAATCAAATTTTTAGTATGAAAATTTAAAATTTGGTGCATAATATTTAATAAAGAGCAATTTCGCTGCCTCTCAAGGTTCCATCTTGTTTCGCAGAGGTTCATGTATTCATCCCGCGATAAACAGACTAACTCCGGGTGCATCGATTTTAGATGATTTCTCAAATGCGTTTGTTATGTTTTATTGCATATTTTACAATGAGATTTATCTCGAACATGCTCATTAAAAAAGACTAAATCACACTTTGCGTCGGTGGTGGCATTGTTGGTTCACTTGTCAAATATATTATCCAAGGCAAAACACTCAAACAATAATGTAAATTATTGAAATAAATAAAAAAACATCCATATGATAACACGTTGTAATTTATTTACAATCAGAAATGCTAAACAAAACAAGCAACATCCACAAAAGCATTGATTATTGCGGATGGTAACTTATACTGCAAACTATAACTGGTTTCTTTTTGGGACACCAGACGTCGTGACCAAAATAGTCAGTTAAAAATGGGTCCAATAAAAAATAATCATTTTTTTTCTAGAAATTTATTTTTAATTTAACTTTATTTTGTATTAATAAAATAATTTTGTTTTAAGACTAAAAAATAAAATTAGAATTTAAAAAACTAAAATAACACGCTTTTATTTCAATACGAACTTAAAAAAAAGTTTTAGGTCATAGTGAAAAACATTTTCTCTATCATGCACATTACGTAAACAACATAAATGAACTCACATGGGCGCGGATAAACATTTTCCATGTGATGTATGTAAGAAAACATTTAGTACTAAGGCCGTTTTAACTAATTATAAACGAATGCATAACACCTGGTTAGAGTGTGAGCACGCTGAAACCAACTTCTTTCTCACGCAGTTTCTAACTAGCCATGACTTTCAACAAATACCTGCACCATTTGGAAACCAGAAGCAGTCCAACCTGTATGTACTGCCCCGAGGAAGACGATGTTTTCCACACATTTGGAGACGATCGGAGAATCGCCGATTCCTGACAACGTCATAACGACAATGACTAAGCACAAGGAAGCCTGGAATGCCATGATACACTACGCAGAAGCAGTCTTGAAAGCTAAAAGATCCGATGAGTCTATGATCGCAGGGCCAGGCTGAAGTAATGCGAGAGCGATTTCCGGTCTGGCCACCTTCCCACAGGAGGGAGATGCGGGATTGTTTTTAGTCAGTAAAAATCTGACACTACCAACAAAATCTGACACCCAATTCCATCTTGTTGGTGTCTTTTGAAGATTTTTCAACCTCTTAAAAAAACGAATGCATACTGGAGAAAAACCTTTTTCATGCGGTATTTGTGTTGTTTATATTCACATAAACAAATTCACACCGGAGAAAAGTCGTTTACATGTGATATTTGTAAAACAAAATTTGCTTGTGAAAGCGATTTTGCTAAACATAAACGAACTCATACTGGAAAAAAAATCTTTCTCATGTGATATTTGTAATAAAAAAATTACTGGAAACTACAATTTAGTTTAACATAAACTACTTAGTTCATTCAAAAGAAAAGTTATAGAGGACAAACTCGTTGTTTTTTTTTGTAACAAAGATATCACAAGAAAGATTTTGGAAAATAAATTTTATGCAAGCGTTAAGAAAAATAAAAAACTTTGTTCAGTAAAAATGGGTGATTCGTTATAAAATGTTGGTTGTTTATTTTTTGACAATAAAATTTAAATGTAATTAATCTTATTATTGTATTGATTTGCCCTAAGAAATAGAATAGAATACTAATTACTAACGGAAATGATTGATGGGTTACTGAAAAAATATTTCGCATTACGTTCTAATCCGACTTCGAGAATTTTGGCGGTATCACGAAATCCATAACGTGGCGTCAGTGAGTCTATCCTTTACTTAAGAAAATTTTTGTTGCAACCCCAACCCTATAATATAAGCCCAACAAAATTTGTCTTAATGCATATTTGTGCCTTTGTTTCATGTAATAAGCTTGCATTTTTTGTAAAAAAAGGCACAAAATGTACAATTGGCTGCAAAAGTTGATGTTATTTTCTTAAATTTTATAAACAGAATTTTTACCGTAAATGCACACCGATTAAAATATAAATAACCATTTTAAGCAATATTCAAAACTATTTTTGATATCCACTATTTTGTGGGTCTATTCTTGAACCATTAATCATGATTTCCGAAATATCCTTCGGTTTGTGGCCAATTCAGATGGTCTGTACATAGGTGTTGTATTTCGAAATCTATAAAAGTTAATTATATATAGAGGAAATGAAAAATATCCCCCGAAACTAGTGGGTTTCAAAAAAATTACATTAAAATCAAACAAAATTTAAGGTAACAGTTTAAAAATTGATTTTTTGAAATTAGCAAAATAGGTTTGTACTTTGTAGTCTATAAATTCAATTCAAATGAAAAGTTCGGCGATGTTTAAAGGAGTTGGAAGATAGTTTCATTGTTAACAAAGAAACATGTATAATTATACATAAATATTACGCGGTGACCTGGAAATTTACTTTATTAGTCATAGAAAATCTGGAAACGTCCTGGAAAACGTCGAATTTTATTTTGCTATTTTTGTGGTCACCTACTGGAAGTACTTCAGGAGAAGCTTGTAAATTTAAAACTTTCAATCACACAGTTTGCTTAAATATTAATATAAGCAAGTTTGGTTAATACCAATTATTAGAACCGTAAGTTATGGCTAAACCGATTAATCATTAGTCATTAATTATAATTGTTGGATTCAACTATTAGCCTGACAAAATTTTGCCCTTCACAGATTGTTCTTAAAGTAGGGAAAATAATAAAACAACATAATTGATTCAAAATTGATGTTTATTAAAGTAATTACAAGAAAAATAATTATATTTATATAACAAGAAAAGAAAATTTTACGAAATAGTTTATTTTTACATTTAATAGTTTTTGTTTGATGAAATGTGTAAAACGACTAGCACTATATTTTTTTTTTTTCGAAACTAAATTATATTTAACATAAAAAAGATTCAGCAACTTCAAACAGCTATTTAGTCATCGACATTTAAATATTTAATTTATATAAATAGAGCCTTAAAAATATCACACAAATAATATTGTTTTGTGTAAATCGAGTAATTAGTAGCTCGATAAATATTTTTTAGTTCGACGAATTAAAAATTTCTTTAAAATCTTCCAAAAACCTTTTCATTCATTTTCACCCAACTCACTGAGAAGTCAGTTTGTTAAACGATTCGAATATTGTTCTTAAATGTACTATCACAATATACAATTGGCAAAACTTTGGACAGTTAATTTGTGTGGAATACATTTGACTTTTGAAAATAAATGTTTAGAACGAAAGTTTTTCTTTATAAAAATACTGACCAGTCTTTTCCTAAACATTTTCATCGAAAATCGAATGGATTCACTTCAAATCGAGTGTCAAAATTTTTACTAATATGATGTACACCACTTTGCGATAGTACACAGCAATTAAATCAATTCAATGTAAAATGAATTGTGTTAGAGAATTTTTGCTATTTGCATTTGTAATGACTAAAAACCTATATGGAAAAATATCTCAAAAGATCCAAAAAAGCTTCATTTTTTTTAAAAATGAAGTACCATTCTTTTTAAAAAATTTGCAGGCGATTTGTGCCGAATTCATTTGGTTTTCGAAAAAGTGTCTCGAATAAAAGTTGTTCGTCATAAAAATCCTAACAACTGAGCATTTTCTCGAAAACAGAATGGATTCGGCACAAATCGACTGAAAATTTTTAATAAAAAATGCCAGTTAAGTGGTTATGTGTACTATAGGGCAATAAAAGTAGCGCTCATTTTCCAAATTTTGTTAGTTGATTTGTACATTATTCATTCGGTTTTTGGAAAATTGTTTCGACTAAACAGTTGTTAGTATATTTATAATGAACAACTTTTATCCGAAGCATTTTTTTGAAATCCGTTGAATAAGCACAAATTATAAAATTTTGGAAAATGAGCGCTACTTTTGTGGCCATGTGTAGAAAAAATAGTGAGAATATTCAATAACCGAATACCGTCTTTAGTTCTTAACATCCTAGGACAAAATTTGGATTGCACAGCTTCCAAAACAAAGTTAAGTTATTCCGTTTTCTTATTCGCTAGACTGATATTGCACAATTATTCCGCAGTAAATGGAGTCTTTTTCGTTAGTAAGCAATTCAAAGATTCTTTGTCGTTAGTTTTTTAGTGGTCTAGTCAATTATTTGAAGGTCACAACCCACAAAAATGAGTATATTCCCGACAGTCCAACTCGGATAGGTTCAATTCAATTTTATTCGAAATGTACGTACAATACAAATAAAAAATATTCATCAAGCCGAATAAAACTTTAATTTATATATCTGTTTGAAGCATTTTTTTATATGAAAAATCATCAGAATCAGATCACATAATTGACGATTATACCATTATATTATATAATATAATTGTTTGATAAATGTTGTGTAAGGGGTGTTTTTTAGTTATCAAGAATTGAATTATGTTAATCTGAATATTGTATTTTTCACCATAGGCATAAAAGTAAATATAATGAATTTTATATTATATCATTGAATATATTATCAATATTTAATATATACTTATTACACATTCGATAATATTTTGTTTACACACCCAATCTCAATATTAAGAGGTTGTTAACAGAGCCACGTGCAACCCATATGCCATAATGAAAAACAATCAGTTCAATAGAAAACAGTATTGTTCACTTTTTTTTTTGATTATTATTTTTCGCTACACAATCGTGTTTTATTGTTGTAAAAAATTTATGTAAGGTTATTTAAGTTATAAAATGTTTTTTGGCGGAAAAAACTGGTACTTTTTATTATATAGGCGATCGATTATAGCGCTAATGTAATAAAAAATTGAACTATTTATTTTGGAGTAACATTCATATTTAAAAAACCATTTAAACAATCAAATTTCTTTGCAGCTAGAATCACAGAAACAAGATTAAGTTTTAAAGAGTTCCAGTATGGAACTTCTATCCAACTCTCCTCCCTTCCATTATCGTTTAATTTTCGAAGGAAACTACTTTTTTTTAGATTACTTAATAGTTCCACTTAACCCATTCATTTTAAAGTTGATTTGTGAGAAAACCGAACGCATTTAGTGTGTAGTCTCCATGGCATTAAGCATGAATCGGTTATTTTTTCGCAATAGTACGAAATTGACAGAAATATCGAATCTTGATGCATTGCAATAAACGTTTCTTTTAAAGTAAAGTTTGCAATTGAATTAACTTTATGCGTTGACAGTGAAATGGATTCTAATAAATAATTTTTTAAATACCATATTAGTATCTATTCAAGGGTTGATAAACGTTCGAACTAATCAAGAGGCCTTCAATAAATTTTTTTTGTCAAAAACATTGATTACTTACAGAAGACATTTAACGAATCCGAATTTAATGCGAAATTCGTTCGTTTACAGTACGCTTAAGTATTTTCAAATAATAAATTACCTAAAATAATTCAGTTCATTTTTTTATCTCAAAGGCGTACATTTTTTTCACCTATAGTGATTTTTAAATTTAAGAATTGCGGTTACAATATTTTGACGGATTAGTGACGAAATTGTTTTAATATTAAAAATAAAAATTTGTATTGTAAAAATCAAGGTGTTGTATAACCTGTGGAAGAAAGATAAAATAAACGTATATTAACATTAATATAATACTTGGAGTAAAAATCCTTTATTTATAAACTGAAGTAGTCCCGTTTTTCTTAAAATCTATTTATATTGTGGCCACAGATAGATCATACTCCAGTCGTAAAGATAAAACAAGAAAAAACTAAAAAATTAAAATTTTTTTTGTCGAAATATTAAACCTAGTTTACAAAATCACTTGGTACCAAAAGAATTGAAGCAAAAGACCCATATTTACTTATATAATTATTTACTTAACTTAAAAAAAAAAAAATTACATAAATTAAAAAGATAATTTACGGTTTTAAAAAAGTTACACATTTACGATTAAAAACAAAAACCAACAATGTACGAAAAAAATAATAATTTGGTGAACAAAACTGTTGTTTCATCTCTAGTGGAATGAGATATGAATAAGCCAGCTCAAAGGCAAGAGAGGCACGGGCTTCCTCCCTAACAGCAGCCACCACCTTGCGCCCCACCTTGTCCAGCAGCACCGATAAGTGATGGGTTTGTTGGTGAATGTTGTGGCCCAATTTTAATACCATTCGCTTCATTATTTATATCAAATACCCCTTCTTGAATTTTTTCATAAATTTCTTTGGCAGTATTTATGAATGCTTCCTCAACATTCGCGGCTGTTTTTGCTGATGTTTCCATAAATACCAAACTATGTTCTCTAGCGAATGCTTCCCCTTCTTCTTTTTGTACTTCCCTTCTACTTTCTAAATCACTGTAATTTCAAATAAATGTTTAAATTAGCAACAATATTTACGAAATTCTCCACTTTTTAATATTTTTGTAGATAATTCGTTCAAACTAAATAGTATTACAAATATTCTACAGTACAGTATTGGGTAAAAATCTGGAAACACCAGGAAATCCTGATAAGTAAACGTCTATATATTTTTTAACAATTTATATAGTAGTGTTAAAATTAGTCCTCCTCCATTACCTCCTTTTGAGGAAGTGGTTTACGTAAAAAAAATTGTATTTCGTAACTTTGTAGGCATAATAAATATATAAAGTTTCAGCTTTATAAGTCGTTCAAGTTTAGTCTACAGGGTGACGAAAAGATACAGGATTTGAATCAACTGCGCACAGGAAGAGCGAAAGTTGGGGCAGCCCGCAAGAGTTCTATCGCCACTACTTGCCTGTGACGTTGCGAAGACAATGTGCGCGAGAAATTTTGAAATCTGAATTACCAGTTTTTATTATAAACTTGAAATCTACATAATAAAATATTGAACATATTTTTTCATTTTTTTATTCCGATTCATGTTTGGAGATATAGATATAATATTAAGAAATTAAAAACCAGAAATTCAATCCCGCCATAAAAAATTGGATTATTTTTTCAAATGTTGCGGTTGATACTCGCTTCCGGTAAGTGGAAGAGATAAGGGAAAGCTAATTTTAATATCATGAAACAGTTTTCTGGATACGGCGGAATATCTCAAGAAATAGATATCGAAATAAAAAATGAAAAAGTGTAAAATATTTTTCGATGTTAAATTCAAATTACGAATAAAAAAATTGAGTTCGCTTTTAAAATTTTAAAGACACAACCATCTCCAAAGAGAAGTGGGAGAGTCTTTTAGAAACCGTCTTTCAAATTTTTAAGAAAATTATAATGAACGTACCTTTTGTTGCCGATTAACATAATAACCATGTTTGAATTTGAATGTTGTCTGGCATCCTCTAGCCACGTTGTAAGATGATTAAAAGTTTCCCTTCGTGTGATATCATAGACAAGTAAAGCTCCAGCTGCCCCTCGATAATATGATCGTGTAATTGATCTAAATGCTTCTTGACCGGCGGTGTCCCATATTTGTAATTTGATTTGTTTGCCATCGATTGTAATCATTCGTGCACCGAATTCTACACCAATGGTTAAATCATGTACAGGTTGAAATCTTTTGTCGGTGAACTGTAGTAACAGGCATGATTTTCCAACACCTAATTTAAAAATTATCAACGGATTATAAATTTTCTTTTTCCAGTCTCAATTGGGCCCAAAAGACACAAGAATAAGTTGATTTGTTCTTTTTGTACACGATTTCAAGCCTAATTTCGTAAATCTCTACCTAAATCATTAAACGAATACAATTTTAGTATTTTGGTGTCCACTTAACCTCATATGGTGCATTATATCCAAAATCTTTTTTGACCAACTTGTTAGCTTTTAATAATATTTTTTGAGTCAAATGGACCCAAATACAAAAATCGTACTCATTTGAAGGTTTAGCGGGTGGATTATGAATAATCGTATTCAACCAAATTGACTTTTATGAATATTCGATCTTTTTTAAAAGGTGTATCACTAAGGGCGGCCAGGTTTTTGCAATTAGCCATCTAATTATTTTTGCTATTTAGTGCGTTACTAATAAAAGCATGTTTTTAGTATTTATTTTGAAAATATAAATTGTTAAGACTAAATAAAAATTAAATTAACGATTGATATTTTCCCTAGCCCTGTCACTAAATTCCTATTTCGTGGCGTATTCGAATTCCGAGAACAGTTTAATGATTTCATATTTCTGTATTGCAATCTGAATTAAATAAAAGTGGGTGAAAGTTAACTTTCTAGATTCGTTTACAAACTTAATTACAAGTGAAACTAATAAAGGCTTGTTGAAAATGGATGGCATTTTCCACCGATACTCTGGGGGATAAAATCGATCAAGGAACAATTTCTAACTGAAACCTGTTGAGTTTTTGATAGAATATTTATGTAAAATATGATCCTAAATAAACAACTATTTTTAAATAAAAATATAAAATGTTTAATGACCTTAGACAAGAAAAATATTTTATAATTGTTAGATAAGCGTTCCCCTATTTCTACTAAAAAAAAATTCGTCATAGTTTATTCAAGGAACAAAGAGCATTTGAAAATAAATTAGTAATCAGATAATTATCCAAAAATGGACTAATTATATTCAAAACAAAAGAAAAAAAATCATAGAAATTAAGATGAGACACAATAAATAATGAAAATATTATGAAGTATTGATTTTTCTGAACCATATGTTTTTTATTAAAATTATTTAACAAAAAATTGTATAAAATATTTCAAAATCTCATAAAAATTTGTAAAAATGATAAACCTTTGTAACCTTTTCAAGAAATGTTTTTGTTAAGAACAGTTTTTAATATACCTCAATACTTATCAGTGGTATACTAGTATAGTACAGAGGAAAATGAACAAAAAATCGATAACATACCCGTATCGCCAATAATAATGTATTTAAACAAATATGCATACGACATTTTCTTTGGATATTTATTAAAAATTCACACAACTTATTTAAAAACAATTAAATTATTAATTTAAATTATAATTTTTTTAAAATGTATTTTATTCTTGAAATTGACAATCTAGCAACTAATTACAACATACAATACAACTACAGCTGTCTCTGAACGTCAGTGAATATACGACGTATTATTATTGTTCAATACCAATAAAAGATAGATATATATGAATGATTGTAGAGGAACGAAGATAGATATATATATAATATGCTGAGGGCGCCACAAATTTTATGTGGGATTCGAATATATTAAATTTCGACGCAAATTACAAAATATTTTTAATGAATGCAAAAAAAATTTCCAGTACTTTTTTCAATAAAATTTACATAGATTTTATACACCGGTTTAAAAAAATTAATCATTTTCTTAGTATTTATTTGTTTCTACGATGTTTGAAAACGTGATTACGGATGATGTTCAATTAATCTTAAACGCAGGAAAAACATTGGGAAATGTAGTAACTTATACTTTTGTTTACCATCTTGATTTGTAAGCCATATATATTGTGGGGATGACAAACTTATTCTCTTATTCGTTATGTTGAGTTTTGAGTTTTTTTAACGTCATCTACCGCCTATACCATCCCCAGAAGAGTGAATTAAGAGGCCACGATACAAAATTCTATTTCATAAAATACCTATACTTTTAGAATAAATGTCCATGAGTGTAAAACCGAAGAAAGACTAAAGAAAATCCTGGTCAGTCTATTTTTGATTATTAATTAGTTAGGATAAAAAGTCTCCTCATGCAATAGCACAACCTGATACGTTTGTACAAAGCTGAACACTCTCATTATTTCATCTTCCTTACAGAATACATTCTAATTTTTACGTTTTTTTAAAGCTTGGCCCGAAAATTCTTTGTTTTTGAAACGTACCCCCGCAAAAAAGTCATTACTGAATCATAGTTGAACTACTTTCCTATTTTGGTGAATATTATCGACACTAGATTTCACACGTTTAAATAAAATGATAAATGGATTACAAGTGGGGGAAATATTAATATGTTTCCTCTCCGTCATTTTGAAAATAGACTGATCCACTCAAACTGTGACGATATCCGAGGCTTCTTTACAAATGAATATACTTCTACATAAAAGTGAATTGAACGAATATAGTCGTGATTTTTTCTCATAAGTTTCTAATGATATGGTCAAAGCAAGAGCCGCGTTTTGCAGAAGTCTCATTGGAGGCAGAGAGTGTAGGTGGAGGGTTACACAAAAAAAAAGATCGAATCTAGTTCTGAAAATTGGTGTAGTATTACATTTTGAAAATAGAAATTGAAAGAAAATGTTCCCAGAAGCGGTAAAGTAGTTAACTATGAATTAAAATAGAACTCATAAGATATAGTTCTGCAAATTTGTTTACTGCAAGTTTACGATACAATTAGACTTTTCATAAATTTGCAGAAGTTAAAAGTGAGGCTAAATGACCAAAAAATTATTCTTTCGCAAACAATTTTCATGTATTAAAAGTATTAAGTAATTTAAAACATGCCCAAGTAAGTGTACTGTAATTGTATTCAATTTAACTTATTGTAAAATATTTACGAAAAGATTGACATTTTTATATAATCCAAGCGAACAAGAATACGAGGTACATTCAAGTAAAAAAAGTAGTCTACAATCTCAATCTATTCATATATGTTATGAGCTGAAACTTTTTAACACGATTACTGCAAGATAACTGCCCACTCTTGATTGTTTCATACCACTCTTGACTGTATTATTATTATTATACGAAATACATCCAAGTAAAAAAATTCGTTACGCAGGAGCTGCTTCAACTTAGCGAATTTCCTTAGAATACATAAATCACTCTCTAGCGGTCACAATTTTAGTGTGATCAAAATGAAATATCATATCTGACATGATTTTAGTATTTGAAAAATTTAAATAGCCAAAATACAACCATATACAACGATTAATAGTGTGCTATTAATCGTCTTGTAGTTACTATTTGGAAACGACAATCAAAATTGAAACATAATTTTATAGTTATTTTTAGAAGGTATAGTTTCTATGGAAATGAGAAAATCAGCAAAAATTTTAACCGACTCCAAAAGAAGGAGGAGATTCTATGTTCGACTATATGTATTTATTTTAATGTATGTTCTCCAATTTCTCCGTCAATTGTGGATCGATTTTGAAAATTCTTGTTTTGTATCAAAGAATATACTCTTGAGGTGGTGCCATTGTCATCTAGTCATAATCTGATGAGAGGATCCCATGGAAATCTAGGGAAGGGAAACCGACTTCAAACCGATCAGTAGGTAGCACATACCAATAACAATATTTTATTACAATTATGTAACAACTAACTGAGTTAGTTGTTAGAATACCCAGTATATACTGAGTTGTATATCAATGATTGAATTGTTAACAATTCTGCGTATTCGAATTGTTAACAATTCACTTTCCGAGGAACATTTAATCACAAATAATGAGAATGAATAACTATTGAGGAAAATTTTTCAAACAAAAGTTGTTTATTTTCAAAATATTTTTTGTTAACAAAATTTTTTAAATCTCTTACGGTTTCAAAGATAAGCAGTTTTACCCATTTTGCCCATTAACGAACTTGACCTTACTTTTTTTCTCTAGAACACAAAAAAAATTTCAGCTCGTTATCTCTTTTCGTTCTTGAGTTATCGTGTCCACAGACAGACAGGCGGACATGCGGAAATGGCTTAATTTTATGAACACATATACCAACCAAACATTCATCCCTACGATCAATATTTTTAAGTTACAAACTCATGATAAAACTTAGTATACCTTGTATATTTACATATACTAGGTATAAAAATTATACGTAATAGGTATGGACAAGAATTGTCTTTTGGATTAAATCTGTATATTGTTATTTTTAGCTTTTTAGTGTAGTGACTTTTTGTGTTTTTTGAAGTCGATTGAATTTTTTTTTAAAGTTTTTTACAATAAAATATATTTCATGTATTCGTGTCAAACACAAAATATCTCTCCTAATATTAGCACAATCGAAAAATGTATAAGGAGTAAAATTGTAGAAAATCAAGTTTGCTACAATTCCTTATCATTTTTTACAAACTCTAAAGTGTACAGAGATATTTAGAATTTTCACTTTCAATCTTTAATTGTAAATATTTCTGTAAATGTTACTATAACAGAAAAATGATAAGAAACAAAATTACAGTAAACTTACTACCTACAACTTAACTCCTGATAAATTTTTCGATTTTTCAAATATTAAGGGAGATATGCCAAATTTTGTGTTACCCTCTCCCTCCAAACCTCCCTTTTCCCTGGTCCGATTTTACCCATAAACGAACTTGACCTTTTGAATACCAAAAGCGCCTCTAATACCAAATTTTATTCCAATCGGAAGAAAACTGTAACCACTAGAGAGTCCACAGACACATAGACGTATATATACTGATTTGTTGATATTTATATATACATATATAAAAATTTTAGCGATAGTGATTTTTAACATCTAGTAGGTAGGATCGATGGACATTCGAAGAAATTTTTACGAAATTCCAACATTGGTACAAAAACAATAGCTGATTTTCTTTGGAGGAAATTCGCTAAAAAGGAAAGTATACAATCTTGGTCTATTCATATAATTGATGTGTGTTCTAAGCTGAAACTTTCTAACACGATTACAGTAAGATATTAGACAACTACCTTAATACACTTTTATTTATGAAACCCAAGTATCCATCTAGAAAACAAAGCTTTAGGAGGTGATAGATAACATCAAAATGAGAAAAAAAAATTCAGTTGAATATTTTTTTCATATTAAGTAAACAAAAAATTAAAAATTCTTAGTGGAAAATTACAATTCCATAACGCCAGAAGGCTGCAAATACCTACATTTCACACTAGCATATATTTGAATTAAGCTTTTATACCAGACTATTGAAATAACATAAATAAATATTTTGTAACATGCTCATGTACCAATTTTGGATATGGTTAGTCGGAATTTAATCAAATTAAAAAAGGATGCTAAATGAAAAACAAAAGTTTTATAGAAACTTTATTAATTACAAAGTATTTGTTTTAGTCATTAAAAAAAGTGGACAAGCAAAATTTGTCCAAGTTAAAGCAGTATATAATAATCATCACTAAAAATGTTTGTTATTAACATGTTAGTGGACATGCAAAATTTGTCCAAATGAAAACAATTAAAAATTAATCATTACTAAAAATGTTTGTGACGTCGCTTTGAAATAATAAAATTTCTTTTAATAATTTCGAATCACTCACTTTAATTTTACAAGGATAAAAAACTGAAAAATGAGACATTTTTATTTTTGTAATACTTAATCGTTCTACATCAATTTGAAATGCCTTTTTAATGATCACATTCAGTAGATTATGAAATTCTCTAACTTCTTCCAGGAGCACTGTTTCGGAATCATCTCCTTTTACACTGCAAAAAAAAAATCTTTAATTTTTTACGCAATATAATCGACTCGGATACGCGAAAATTTTGAAGATGGTAGCGCCGGGTGACCAATAAGCAAACTAAATCTACAGCCAATGTTTATAAATTTAATATGTGCCTTTGTTTTTTTTTTTTAAATATTTTATTATTTTGTAGTGATTTTAGTAAATTTTGGTACTTAATACTTTCAATAACTTTGATATTTAGAGTTATTTGGAAGTATGATATTCGAAAGGAACTGAATCTTCGAGATGTACCTAGGTTTGGAAAATAAATCTCCATATATGCCATGTAAATTTATTTCTTATTTTGGTTTTTCTATTAAGGTACATATATGAGCACCAGAAGCGTAACGCTTAGCAAATTTTACCTATAATGGCAAATTAAAAAAATAAATTGGTTTGTCACATTTTAAAGAGAAATTTGTGTTTAAAATTGCCATCATTTCTTTTTTCTTGTTAATACAACCATTTTATAAACTAAATACGGTATAGGCGTGCGTAAATAATGATGACGTGTCTTGGAAATTAATACAGTTCATTTATTATAATTTAAAGAATACGCAGTTATAGACTATTTGTACAACATAGAATGTTATTGGTAAAGAAATCTACAAAAGATTCATTTAATTTTGAAAGTCCTTAAAAATAACCATTGATTTTAAATAAATTATGCGAATATCTTTCTTCATACTCAAAAACTTTTGTAATTTTTTAATGAACCTGTAGTGACTCACACTCATACAGCAGATACACATATCTGGACCATCAGTGACAACATTGCAATTAAACCTGCGATACAGTACAGAACGATACATTTACGTATACACGCATATCTTTGTAGCTTTTTATATACTCACGTATAGAAACAGATCGACTTTATAGGTATGTTCTGGTAGTGTAAAGAATATTCGATGCGATTCTCTCACCTTCTTAGAACGCATGCATTTCAGATATATAAAACAGGACAACAACAGCTCACGGTATAGTAACAATTTAACATTAGTACAGTAACAATTTAACATTAGTACAGTAACAATTTAACATTAGTTCAGTAACAATTTAACATTCGTTGAAATCAAAAAGTTAATACAATTCAAAAGTATAATCTTATAGTTGTAATTGTTATCCAAAAAGCAGTGAAATAAAGTTTACAAAAATATACATTTCAAGTATTTTCTTTATCACACACACCCTTTCGCTACAAGCCATAATCTCATAATGAACCATTTATATATATATATATATATATATATATATATATAATCTGGGATAAATATGGGATAAATATATATATATATATATATATATATATATATATATAAATTTTTGTAGTATCTCTTATGGTATCAAAAATGTCCGATTCCATTGACGAACTTAGCCTTAATTTTTAGCTCTAGAGCACATAATCAAAATTTCAGCTCTATTTTTTTTCGTTTTTTGGTTATCGTGCCCACAGACAGGCAATCGGGCATGCGGAAATGAACTAATTGGATAATATTATGAACACTTTCTTTTTATAAAATTTTTCTCTGCGATCAATATTTTTAACTGTTGCAATGTCGGGACTAAACTTATAATACCCTTGTATATATTATATACCGGATATAATAAATATAAAAAAAATTGATCGTTCGGTCAAAACACTTGAAACTAATATACACACGATATTGTCGTCCTATCGAAAGAATTTATATAACGGTCACGTACACAAATGTATCGGTTTTTTTGAAAAAAAAAAATTGAAAAATAATTAAAGAATGAACAACACGTACAGAATACATAACTCATAGAACGCTTTTAAAATAATTCTAAAAAAATTACTTTACTTAAAGTGGCCCTTATCAGGCGGGTATAATGACGCGTCTTGGGAGATGAGCGAAAAAAGCTTTTTTTCCGTTTGGCACATACCTGTTTAAGTCATATCATGATTTAATACTTTCTTCCATCAAAAAAGAAATCAGCTAATTCCACCCAAATCGCTTTTAGATTTGACAACGTTTTAGACTTGTGTGACAACGTTTATTCAAAATCTTCAGAAAATAATAAAGTTTATACTGTTGCCATAAAAATTTAGGTAATAGAACTACCAACAACTTTTATTTTAATAAAGGACGACACTTTAGCTATACGCTGGTTGTGTTCAGAACAACTAAGTCCTAAAAGCCAGTCTAAAACAAATTTACTTCTGAGCATCTAAGTTCAGCGCGTTTCTCTTAGTACACACTTACTAACTTGTCAGCAACTTGAAATAATGCATACCATTTACGTATCGAGTATAAACAAAAATTTTGTATTCTGAATCGATTTATTAAACTTGAATACAAAAATTTCAAAATACGACAATCCCAAGAGTAATGTATCTAGATTTCTATTTAGTAGTGGGGATCGCTTAATTTTAAAATATAGACTGTAAAGGAATTTGTACGAACACTTTGAAGGATTAAGGATGTTTGGGAAGTATATCAAAAATGGTACGAAATGAACAAAAATTCAGTATAATGTTCCTCACTTAATGCCACTGTGAAAATTTCAAAACGATTTACTATAATCCGTTTAAAAGTTATTGCAATTTAAAAAATAATAATTTTATATGGTTTTGATGGAGATTTGTTCTATCTTTGTCACTGGTTAGAATGAAAAATTAATATATGTGACAATCATGTTGATTTAAATTAAAGATACATTCACTGCCAAAGTCTTTTCATATTATTTGTTATTTCTTATTTAAAGTACTTTTACCTCCGATTGTATCTTCCTATTATCCTTAATATAAACTTTAAGGTTCTAAAACTATGTAAACCCTCTGTGTTTGCAAGAAATGTCTATGCCAAACGTTACAAATATTCTGTCAATTACATAGCGCAAAATATAATAAAAATTGATTAATTACCTATCCCAAATATCTGCTAATGATTGTAATGGAATTAAAGCATGTAATGAATCCTTATCATCCAAAACGCTGTAGGCTAAATCTACTAGTGTTGTGACACGAGAAAAATTTGTATCTGTACAAAACAATGCAGTCAGCCATTTAAAATCCATTGCATTAAAATAAATTTTACAAATTTTGCAATCAAACAATCTTTGTAAAAGTCCATGAACAATAGTTGCTGTAGTCTGCGAACATCGAGAAATTAATGTCGGTAAATATTTAAATGATGCATGAATATTAGGATTTCCTTGACCCATCGATAGAAATATTCCTTCGTATAAATGGGATGTTTTATCCACAGATATTGATTTAATTTCAACCTATAATAATTATTTTGATTATTAAAATATACAGATTATTCAAATTATTTTAAAAATATGGAACAAATTTCGAAGAGGAATTATTTTTAGATGATTATATCATTGCATTAAGGCATTACTACACCACTCCTTGAAATCTTAAGACAAAAATCTGAATTTGTAACAAATACCGATCTATGGCTATCATCTTCGTGGAAATTTTAACCATGGTAAATCTACAAATATATAGGATGGTCCATAAAAAATGACTTGCACTTTTTTTATGGTAAACTTTTTAAGCTATTTTATAAAGTGACTCAAAATTTCTAGTCCAACTTTGAAAGTTATTCTTCATGATTTTATGCGTATCATTTTTTGGACGGATAGTCTTGAAGGCAAACCTTCGTTCAGTATGTTTTTACAATAAAATTTTAATAAATTTCTTATAGTTCTAACGAGTTTTAACGTCAATTAAAATCGATAAATATGTACCCTTAAAGAATCGTTGTCATTATTTGTAGTATTAAGTGATTTAATAACGGAAAATTCGACTATGTACTGTTGATCCTTCTTTATATCGCTAACAAAATTTACAATTTGTTCTCGCATCCATTTTGCACATCGTTTTAGATGTATGTCCGAATAATCTAGTCTGTATAACGGAGATACATTGTAAACGTCCCACGATTTATTTAAAAAAACTGTAAATAAAATCATAAAATTATTAAAGCTCTGCAAAATACAGAAAATGATTAGATACTCGATATGGCTATTCGGACACACGCGGGTCTCTTTCGTGTCTTCAGCGTGAAGCGTTTAAAACCATTATAATATATTTTTCATAGGTGATACCCCGAGTTGGTCGGGTTTGCGTGCTTTTGGGGCCCCACACTAAAAGGCGTTCTATACATTTCACATATTGTGGCAAAAACTATAGTACTAGGTGGGAATAGTTACCTCATTTAATTTCAATAGTTAAACATTATGTTAACTATTTCAACCGAGTACTACAATCTTTCACTTGATCGATCATATCCAGAGTTGGTCGGGTTTGTATAATTTTAGGCCCCCGCACTAAAAGGCGTTCTGTATATTTCACATATTGCGGCAAAAACTAAATTTCTCGGTTGGAATAGTAACATTATTTAATTTCAATAGTTTTTGCCATAATATCTGAACGTAAGTTTAATCTAAATTTTAACTGACGCTGGAGAACCGCCTGTGTCCGAATAACACGGCCCTTAGATATTTGAGACAATAAACTTTCAAATTGAAATCTAGATATACGTGAGTGAAAGCATGAACCTTTAACACTTGAAAACAGTCGTGAACAATACCAATGGAAAACCGAAAGTAAGGTTAAAATTACAGATAAAGTAGGAAGCGAACAATATGTTGTGAGAGTACTCATAATTCTTTATTATTCCCTGAAAATTGCATTTGAATGTTTTATGATGAAACAACGATACAAGAAAAGATAAGTGCTGATATAAAATTAAGTTGTCCTTTCATTACTTAGTACAATTTGATCACTGACCATTATTATATAGATTCTGAAAGACCAAAATTTCAATTTTTCGATAATGGGAGAAGAACTAACTAAATACGTTTATTTTGTCTACATATAGCGAAAAAATATAGAAGGCAGGGTCCACCGAATTTTTATTTTTAAGTACGTTTACATAAGATTTAACGAAAATTTGGACTCATAGACTATTATTAAAATCAAATACTTACGTTGAACGTCGTCTTCATCAGAGCTGGTTTCATGGTTAATATCATTATTTCGAGTATACAAAGATCGCAGTGTATTATAATTTTGTGTATAATCGGTGGCTTTTTTCTGTGTTGCCGGTGAAGAATTGGTCGACGTTGACGGAAACATTCTTTCATTATATTATTTTATTAAAACAATCATTATATTATATTAAAACAAATCATTATATTATTGTATTAAAACTTATGTTGACAAATTTAAAAATGACAGTTCTAATATCAAACAACATTCAGCACATGCGCACACATATATCCAATCATTATACAGTATTTTAAGTTGGAGGCAAATAAATATTTCCGTTTAAAATGGCCGAAAAAATAATCGTCATAACGCTGCCCACTGAGAAATCAATAAAATTAATAAAATGGAAAGTGAAAGAAGGCAATGCCATATCAATTGGAAGAGTTATATTACTTTATGATGTTGTTTCTGATAATAAAACTGATTTTAAGAAATTAAAAGCATCTCAAGCAGGTACAGTTCATCGAATTGTTGCACAGGAAGGAGATGTCGTGCATTCTGGGTATAATTTACTATATTTATTAATAGAATGCGCTCTTAATCATTATTTAAATTTTATTAAATTTTTTTAATTTGTAGAGAAATATTATTTGAGTTAAAAGAATGTTCACATCCAACGGTTATGAAAGATATGTGCGCAGAATGTGGAGCCGATTTACGGAAAGAGGATATGAGAACGTTGGTGGCATCGGTGCCGATGGTACATTCGGTACCTGAGTTGAAAGTCAGTGAGGAGGTAGGTGGAAATTTGTCTGGGCTACTTGTAACTCACTCTTAATTGTTTTATGTACCCCTGGGAATAATGAAAACACATATCCAAAAATTAATAGTTTAAACCATTCAGAAACGTTTAATATAAAGAAATTCTACAGAAAATATATGTTCCTATCAATAATACATGCTTCTTTCTTCGATGATTCAGAATATAAACTAGAAAATTTTAAGAAAAGATGCTTTGAAACCTTAAAAGTATTCAAAAAAGGCCTAAACTCGAAAGAATAATTCACCCCATTCTCTCATCTAATAGCCTTTAAACAGAAGGGGCTGATAATTTTACTAAAGAAGGCCCCCCCCCCCCTACTTAAAAACAAATAACTTTTGTATGTAACCTTATTTGATTTTACTTTATTTTAACAGTTAGCACAAAAATTGGGGCAAGCAGACAGTGAACGCTTACTTCGAGATCGTAAATTAGTACTCCTAGTGGATTTAGATCAAACATTAATACATACAACGAATGATAACATACCAGCAAATATTAAAGATGTATATCATTTTCAATTGTATGGCCCAAAATCACCATGGTATCATACTCGATTACGGCCAGGCACACATAATTTTTTGAAGAATATGTCTTCGATATTTGAGTTACACATATGTACGTTTGGTGCACGAAATTATGCACATATGATTGCAATGTTTTTGGATCAAGATGGGAAATATTTTTCACATCGAATTCTATCAAGAGACGAATGTTTCGATCCGACTAGTAAAACAGCAAATTTAAAGTTAGTACAATATTTTTTAATTGCTATAATATTAGCAAATATCAAGACACATAACTTGATTGTAGTTGCAAGGCACATGTATATAAAATATTTGAATTGCTAAGAAATTGTGGCTTTGAAGCCAATTAGGACACTACACTTTGTCAAGGCTAAAGCTATCAGATTCGAGTAGTTGTAGGGTTAGGTTAGATTGCAGTGGCTGTCCGGGTGGGACACATTTAGACTATGTGGGCCATTGTAATATCTGAAAAGGGCAACGTCTTAGAAGGAGTCACTACTCCTTGGAGCTGTTCAAAAACAGCAAAAGAGATTTGACGTCGACCGATTAAAGAATGACTGACTCAACAGTGCCAGTCTTCTCGTAGCAAGAGCTGGACAGTGACAGAGAAGATGGGTCATCGTTTCCTTTTCCTCTCATTGTGACTGCTTCTGCGTTAACTGCGGTGACTGCTAGCTGCTACTATATTGCTTATAAAGGGCCTATTAAGGGAGATAATATCGTCGAACGTCTCCGATTGTACTCTGCCCATATAGATGTAGGCTTAAACTACAATAAAATAGGAAGAACAAGAGAGATCCTTGGTGTCGCGCAGTCCATGAAATAAGAATCTCATAAATTTAACATAGAAACGTTATAAATATGTTTCAATTAAATGAATTGCGGCCTTGAAACCATCTAGAAAACTGCACTATTTCAGAGTTGCAATGATCGGATCTCATATCGAGTGGATATTTTGTGAACAAGTTGGGTATTTTGCCTAAAAGTCGAGAGAAAGTTGAGATACAGTTTGGTGAGGTGAAGTGACTCACCACGAGTTTCTGTGAAACACAAAAATGGATAAAACAGCGAATCTTCGCAGGCAGGCTGAAGTGACTCTTTGGATCTTTCTTTTCTTTTAATAACTGCTTTTCGGAAGCTTTTCATTACATATATTACAATTAATTGGTTTTCAAAATCGTCGGAATTAGATTCTGAACTTAGTAAAGTTTCAATATGCATTGTTATCGTGCAAAATGTTGACACAGACACGCAGTGTCGATAAAACTGCTGGATCAACCTTCGCTCCCCTGTGCAGAGTTGATTGAAATCCTGCTTTCCTGCGTAACCCGGCGGGCTCAACTTGCGCCCAATCTAAATGTCGTTCGGTATAACTTTTTCGGTAATATCTCCTAGTTTATTGAGTATGCATTAAAAGATTATATTTTTCCTAACAGAAGTTTTATTTATATAGAGCATTATTTCCGTGTGGAGACAATATGGTATGCATCATAGACGATCGTGAAGATGTTTGGTCCTACGCATCGAATTTAATTCATGTTAAACCATATCATTTTTTCCAACATACTGGGGACATAAATGCTCCACCTGGACTAGACAAACACGAGGCCGACAGTGAAGATGGTATTGATTTAACAAAAATAACATCAACCAAGGAAAACACAGAAAATGAAAAATCTAAAAATGAAAAATCAACGGAAAATGAAAACTCTGAAAATGAAAAATCAACGGAAAACGAAAAATCTGAAATTGAAAAATCAACGGAAAATGAAAAATTTGAAAATGAAAAATCAACGGAAAATGAGAAAGATGAAAGTGGCACGGAAACAAAAATAACAGAAAGTGAAAGTGAACAAAAATCGGAAACTGATGAAGTCAAAGTCACAAACGGTTCTGAAACCAAAGATGATTCAATTGAAATTAAAGATCCAGATAATTATTTACAATCCTTAGAAACAATTTTATCAAAAATCCATAAAGCATTCTACGAAAGCTACGATCATATGGAATCGGGTAATGTTCCCGATTTAAAATCGGTAATACCAACCGTGCGTAGCAAAGTATTGTTAGGTACAAAATTAGTGTTTAGTGGACTTGTACAAACTCATATACGATTAGAAAATTCGAAAGCGTACCTGGTAGCGCGTAGTTTAGGTGCTGAAGTAACTCAAGACTTGCAACCTGACACAACACATTTAGTAGCTGTACGATCTGGTACCGCTAAAGTAAATGCAGGACGTAGAAAAAAAGGTTTGTTTATTGTGACACCAGATTGGCTGTGGACATGCGCAGAATGTTGGGATAAAGTTGATGAACAACTATATCCATTAAGTAATAAACCGTCAAAAAACCGGCATCCTCCACCACATTGCAGTAGTCCAGAGCATGTACCGAGCTATGAAGAAGGTGGGAAACCCGGGGTACGGAAACGAACACCTAGTGGACGTTTTATGGATACCATAAATCCTTTAATGTCATTCTCTAGTGATGATATCGCAGACATGGATAGAGAAGTTGAGGACATTTTAGACAATGAAAGTGAAAGTGATGGAGAAAGTGATAATAAAAAACCAAAACAAATTGAAATTGATGTGATCACCGAAGAAAGTACCCAAGAAAAAATTTTACGCGATTTAAAGAAAGCGAGTGATACAGACAAAGAGAGTAGTACATCCGATGAATCACTTTCAGAGGAACATCCAAAAGGTTGGCGAAAACGGCCACGTGATTTTGATGAAGATAAAGATGTTGTGGCGGAAGAGGGTGATGAAAGTACTGTTGATGAATTTCCTAGTGTGAAATTTCGTCGAGGTGAGGAGTTATCAAGTGATTTGGATATGGGTCAAGATTCAAACAGTGAGGGTAGTATAGAACCGGCTGATGAAATTGATGACGGCGATTGGAATATGATGGGGGCAGCACTTGAGCGAGAGTTTTTGTCAAATAATTAAAATTTAGTACAAATTTTTATCTGATTTCTTTAGTGTTTTTGAAAAGTGCACATTTAGAGACAAAATGAACTAAGTTTTTACAAAAAAATATTTTTTTAACATTAAAATTTTGATACTTGGACACTTTATTCTTCTAAAAAATATATATCTTTGGAATTGTTGAAAATAGATAAATCTAGTTTTATAGATATGTTAAGTTCAGTTATTTGTACATTATTAATATGAGCATGGTTGCCAGATTATACAATATAGATTTAAAATATGGAGAATATGTTTGGAATAATTTTTTTGGTTATTTCATGAACGTTTCTTGCTTTAATCTCGTAAACCGCTCGCTATATTGTCTAATGATCATGATTTTCATATTATTTACGTTATTTAGTGAATTTTGTTCAAATCGAGAAAAAAAAGTGTTTTTCGATTCAATTTTTCAAGGTACACCCCTTACAAAAATAAAAAAAAAAAATTTTTATCATCGATTTGAATAAAATATGCCATACATGGTAAATTGGACTCAATACATACGAAAATCTCGCTCATATGACTCTTATTAATTTTTTAATTTGATTTGGCAAACAGCCTTCAAGATATCGTCTGAAATCGTATTCGAAAAGAATATATCTCGGAAACTATCAGTCAGATTTACTGAATTTTATGGGTTCTAATTAGCGTCTTCTAATTTAATTTTCATCCAAATCGGCAGTAAATAAATTTTGAGATTCTTTTAGAAAGAGGGATCCGATTTGGATGAAATTCACTATTTAAAGTAAATTTGGCCGCCGAAACATGAAAATGGGTATAATAATTTGGCGATGGCGTTTCTCGGACACTATTATTTTATCTGAACTGGTAATATGAAATTAATCAATTCAATCTTATTGACTTTAGTGGGAGGAGTGCGAATTCAGGGTATATACCTTGATATTTGAAAAAAATTAATGGTTTCAGTTCCAGCTCCTCGAAATAACCCAAGAAATAATACTATAAATTTTCTGTACATTTTTTAATTATACTCCATATTGTGAGGGGGGGAGAAATTGAGATTGTAAATGTTAATATGGTAAGGTATCAATCCTGGCAACTCTTAAAAGACGGCTTTGGCACCATTTAAGCTCTGGTAATTCGTTTTTAACGTTGGTCTAAACGGTACAAAAAATAATCCAGGTATTAATCTACGGCAGAGATCCCCAACCTTTTAGTACCTAGGAGCAAATTTTACAATACCGGTCGGGCGGCGAGCACCATTTATATTTTCAAAATAACAATTTAAAAATATAAAAAATTGTGCTACTAACTGTTAAAGTGTTGCTCTGTAATAAAATTTTTGCAATCGAATGGTGCTGTACTCATTTGGTTTCCGGGATATATTTCTAGTTAAAGTTGATGGTCTTAAAAATACTTACAACTTTTGTTCTAGACATTTTTTCGAAAACCCAATGGATTTGACACAAATCAAATATGAACTTTTGAAAAACATTACATTTTATATTACTTTATCTAGGTTGTACTGGAAGGGGGGGGGGCGTTTCCTAATCTAAGGATTTCTGAAACCTAGTAAGTTTAAATATCCAATTATATAGTTAGTTAGATGATGAAAGCCGCAATTTCCTTGATAATTTAATTTTGAATCGTTTAAATCAACATATTTAAAATTTGATAAAGTCGAAATTGTAAAAATAATCGTAGAAAAATTACATTCCAGTCCACATTAAAACAAGAAAAACTATAAAAACGTTTAAATTTTCGAAAATTTGATTAAATTTAACACAAATTGTTTTTAATTAGGAGCTAAAATTGTTATTTTATAGATCGATCTTTTGTCGTTATTTATTGAAATAATTTTAATATCTTTTTGTTTAAGTTAAAATTAAACTGAAATTAAAACAGCAAATTTATTAAGCAACAATTTTGACGTTGTACGAGCTTCAGGAAATATTTTAGAAATTTCATCCAAGCACGCATTCATGTTAATTTGTAAAGCTTATAATTCTTTCATCTTAGGCTGTAAAGGCTGGTATTTCAGCAAATACCGGCTTGAAGATTGTTCATGAAAAAATTTCATTTTTGGAACACTCTGCTTACGTTTTGTTTATAAAGGTTTCCATATACGTCATTTTATGTCAACCGAACAGGTGGAGACGATGAAAGAAGGGATTCATAGAAGTTCTTTTCCAGCAATTTTATCCGTATTATAAAAATTTTTCTAATACCTGTCTAATACCTGTCCGGTTAAAATGAACCACATTTTTGGAAAGCTTAAGAGAAATACACATTTAGTGTATGGTGAAAAATAAAAGCTCGTACAACGTCCACTTTAATCAACACTCTAGAACGTATGCGCAATAACCTAAAGTATATTATGTAGCAAAAAAAAAATCAACGTGTTTCTAATTTTACTATTTTATTTATTATTTATTATAATATACACTTGTTAGTTCCTTTTATTCAAATTTTTTACAGCCCAATTATATGAATGTTCTTTAGCTTTAAATGACGTATATTTTTTACTAACATATAAGTATTATTACAATATTTTAATGGACTCGTCCAGCATACTTCAATCACAGCATTTTTTTTTAAATAACACTATGCACGGGTTGTTCGATTGATTGTCTATATTCAAGTTATAAAAGCTGAACTTTTTTCATTAATGAGAAAATATGTTATAATAAATTTGTTAAAGTTAATAATTTTGCTGGACAAGTCCATTATTCTGAATTATGTATTGAAATTCGTTTTTTCCTTGTTACTTAATCTTACAAATTTAATTAATGTTACGTAATTTAAATGTTAAGAATTTTACAAAATATTTGAGAACATTTTAGTCAGGGAGCAGTCAGTAGTGATAAATTTCGTACGTAATAATGTTAAGCCATTTTTTGTGATTATCAAGCAAAGATTATTAATCCTCGGATAATTTGAGTTAAAACAATTGAGTTCTTCATGTATTGTCGATTAGGGTTTCCATATGAGGCAAGAAAAGAACATCAACAGTCCGTTATATCGTAAAACTTAAGCCTAGTTCTTTTTTAATGTGTAATTATTAAATTTTCATATGTTATTTTTACTCAACAAGGTAGTTGAATGACGAATTGGGGGTTGAATATTGATTAGGGTGCAAATTTTTCTCTTCAGATACTCTGAATACATCTTGCCGAATTCCGAATAAAAATTCTAAAAGTTTTATTTTCTCTGAAAATTTTTGAAAAAGGCCTATTATTTCTGAGATAGACTGAAAACATTATTAATCGAGACTCTTACAGAAGAGTTAGTCAGTTATCATCAGTGGCTTAGAGATGTCATTGCAATCTATTTTATTGTCATAGGTTTTTGAAGAGTCTCAATTTATTATGATTTTCAGTTTTAGACAAACTTTCTCAGAAATAATAAATATTTTTCAGAAATTTTCAAAAAAAGTAAGGTAAGACTTTTAGATTTTTCATTCAGAATTCTACAAATCTGAGTATCTGAAAAGAAATATTTCCACCAGAGAAGTTCGAGAAAAATTTTGAATCAACGAAAATGCAGAACTAGTATCAAAACGTTCCAATAGCTTGATACTCTATACTAGGTTATTAAAAAATTGTTAAAATTATGATGAATGAAATTCATCACTAGCTCTCGGACCTTAATAAATATTAATACAAAAAACAATTGTGATTTGTTCTTGTATAAAAGTTCAAAATGTTTTATTTTCATTTAAATATACAATTTGTAAATATATGTTATTCATACATAGTACATTTCAAAATAAAAAAAAATCAGTTCTTTCAGCATTCTCTAAAGCTGTGTACAGAAATGCATACTTAGTATCGATTAAATAAAACCCAAAAACTTCATTCATAAAATGTTTGGTATGATCTAAAAAGACCTGTTTATCGTTATTCCCTATTGTTTGGCCCACACTTTCGCTTTGTAGCTTCGTCTATTTTGGACGAACTTCCAGGAACATAATTCTATCAACATTTATTCCTTTACCATTATTCCCTGTTGCTATACCCACACTTTTTCTTTGAAGCTTCATACACTGTTGGTCCGGGAGACCAAAGGGTTTTTTCAGGATGATGAGCATTAAACTGGTACTTTGTAAGTAGCTTCGTTTTGACAAGACGCCCAACTTTTTTAATTATAAAATTTTGGAAAACTGTATCGAAATTTTCTGGAAGCCATTGAGCAGTGATAATGGGAGACTCGGAGTCCATTCCATTGAATTTGTAGGACGAAAATTTTTTTTCGTTCTTTACTTGATTATAATCAAGTGAAGAACGAGGGAAAGTTTTCCACCTACAAATTCAATGGAATGGACTCCGAGTCTCCCATGTCTCAATGTTCAACCGCTTCCAGAAAATTTCGATACCGTTTTCCAAAATTTTATAATTAAAAAAGTTGGGCATCTTGTCAAAACGAAGCTACTTACAAAGTACCAGCTTGATGCTCATCATCCTGAAAAACCTTTTGGTCTCCCGGACTATGTGAACAGATTTCTAGGAAAACAAGTTGCTCTCAATTTTGATATGAAAATTAGTTTTAGTTAATTTTGGATCCAGCGAGAAAAAAATGAGGTTCAATTTCTACGGGTCTCAAGTTTATAGCCTCACTTGAAATGAGCTTGATTTTCATATAATAGAAAAAGTTTCTAATATATTTAGACATGTTCTCCACAATGTCAGAAAGATTGACACGGGGTAGCCATTATTTATTCCATTATTAAATTTGGAAAAATTACAAAAATGCTTATTTGTTGAATTTCTAGAAAACTAGGAACACAATTAGTATTTTCTCAATAACCAATGTGTCTCGGATAGAATCAAACAATAATTGGTTTTAAATCTAATTCAGCTAAACCTAAAACGAAATAAGTAATAATTTTATCATGGCAGTCTATAATGGTCGTGTTCAGAACAACTAAGTCCTTATTAAACTAAGTATATCTAACTTATTTTTTTGAAATATTGTGTTCCAAATTTTTGTGTTAAAGTTGAATACAACGAATCAGAATACAAAATGTATATTCTCGATGGCATGCATTATTTCGTATTATTAAATCCACTAAATTAGAGGAATTTTCCCAATTTTGCAACACTGCTGACAAGTAGGTAAGTGTGTCCTGAGCATATATGTAATACTCCTACATTCGTCCAATCAAGATGTACATCCGTGCTTGCAAAAGGTCCGGTCGTTCTGAATTTTTTATATGTTGTTAGGACCTAAACCAATATTAAAAACTAGATTTGCAATTTCCAAAGTGCTGTGCGAGCGGCGGTGTGCCCAAAAAACCATGAAATTTTCGGACTTTTTTCAGTTTTTGCTCAATATCTCAGTGAAGGAAGGGTCTGACCGGTATAGTCATT
This sequence comes from Nineta flava, assembly GCA_963920215.1. Classification (NCBI taxonomy): domain Eukaryota; kingdom Metazoa; phylum Arthropoda; class Insecta; order Neuroptera; family Chrysopidae; genus Nineta; species Nineta flava. Next base: position 40,987,462 of record OY986042.1, read on the forward strand.
CTATATACTTTTAAACTAGACTAAATTTGCTACAATTTGAGACCAGAGCGAGCTCTATACAGCCATTGGTTCCCAAGATACAGTTCTTCGAAAAGAGGCCATTTTTTTCCAAAAAGTGGAATTTTTTCGAAATGGTCACTTATTTTATGAAATATCTTCTAAAATACGCATCATACGTCAAATGAAGTTGTAGTAAATTTAATTAGCTTTCATTTGAGACCAGATTGGTACCTGTAGGCCCAGCGGCTCTCTCAAAAACAGTTATAAGTTAACCAGCGCAGCTCATATATTTACCAGATGTTTGGATCAATATTTTCGGTAAAAGTAGGTGCTATTTCCAAACAGAAGGAATGATGCGCTGTTGCCACGGGGTTCTTCATTTGTCTGAAACTGTTCCCAATTGTTTCCTACCATATATTAGTCTACCCGTCAGATCTCAAATGAATTTTTTTTAATAATAACAAAAATAAATTTTAACTGTTTGATAAATAAAACCATAAAAGGCGTGAGAACAGTTTATTTGTATTTCCCCCCAAAACCCACTTATGACTGTTTTTGGTAATCTGCCGTTTTTGAGAAAGCCGCCGGGCCTACAGGTACCAGTTTGATCTCAAATGCAAGCTAATTAAATATACTACAACTTCATTTTATATAATATTGAACGTGGGATGCGTATTTTAGAAGATATTTCATAAAATAAGTGACCATTTCGAAAAAATTTCACTTTTTGGAAAAAATGGCCTATTTTCGAAGAACTGTGTCTTGGGAACCAATGGCCGTATAGAGCTTGCTCTGGTCTCAAATTGTAGCAAATTTAGTCTACTTTAAAAGTATGGAGAATGACTATACCGGTCAGACCCTTCCTTCACTGAGATACTGAAAAGATACCGAAAATTTTATGATTTTTTGGGCACACCGCCGCTCGCACAGCACTTTGGAAATTGCAAATCTGGTTTTTAATATTAGTTTAGGTCCTAACAACATATAAAAAATTCAGAACGACCGGACCTTTTGCAAGCACGACCCCCTTTCATGTTTAACTTTACTGGACTATATGGACAGTTTCTATAAGTGGAGGCTGATGAAATGCGCAGCATGGCAATGTGTCTCGGAGGTTGGAGAGAATTAATATAATCGGCACCCTAATGTTGGGGGGACATTCTTTCCTATACTAACTGACCATATAGGAGTATATATAGGACCATATAGGTGTACATAAGTAAATTTTTGTAGACTTAGTTCTGAACACAACCATGATTAGGATAAAAGTAAGGAGGGTATAGGTAAGGAGTATCAGCTCAGTGTTAGCAAGTTTTTTTTTAATATTTTTACTTGTTTGCTGTTAGAATACAGTCTAATTAGGCTAATGTGCTGACTTTAAGAGCTTAAGACTCTCAAATGACGTTTTAAAGTCTTTTTTAACGAATTTTTATTAAATTGATGCCACGTCTAATTTTTTAATGATAACATACTTAATAAATAATAGTTAAAAAAAAAACACGCTTTTATAGCTAGCCGAACTAAAAAGTAGAAAATTATTTTGATTGTAAAAAAACGTGGGGTGCTTAACATCAAATCAATATCCTTAATATCAAATTATAGTACAAAGCACCCCACATTTTTTTACAATCAAATTAATTTAAAAATTATTTTCTACTTTTCAGTTCGGCTATCTATAAAAGCGTGTTTTTTAGTTTTTTTAAACTATTATTTATTTTTGTTTTTTTAGTCTTGATAAAAACTACCGTGAAAGACTAAGGAGACACTATAATACCGTGTCTTCGGATATTAAAAATCGCTAATCCTGGTCGGGATAATGGGACAAACTTATTAATTATTGTATTGTCATCGGTCGTTGATAAGTGTGTAAAGTTTCAATTTAATCCGACGTTTTGAAGTGGGTGAAAATCACGTTCAAAGATTCCATAATACATACATACCTAAGTAATATAAGCGTATTAAAAATCAGAATGATTTCAAGATATTCATGGTATTTCATATAATTATCAAGGAACCCAGGGTCGGACTGGGCCGAAAGGGCCCGGGTGGCTTCCCACAAGCCCGGGGCCCGGAACGGGATTATGGTAGATGGGATACTATCGAAAAATAATGAAATATACAAATTTTTAATTATCAACTTTATATATATTACTCGCTTTGCTCGCAAGGGAGTATCCCTTTGACCCTGTGGCTCCGCGTGACAGAAAATAACATTACATGAATTGTAAAAAAAGTTGAAAAAAATACTTATCAAAAAGTACTTACCATTAGAGAATTAATGGAGGCGGGGGTAATTTTTTGGGAAGAATTTAGAGGGTTTTTTTCGGGGGGGGGGAAGTTTTTGGGGGAAGTGGATTTAGGGAGACTGCGCATAGATAGGTCTCACATTATCATTTTCAAGAGATAGCGACGAAAAAAATTACGTTTTTCGAATCATCCGATTAATTTGCAGTTATTCTGCGTTGAAAAAACCGCATCTTTCTAGCATGTATAGATGAAAAGGGGTAGTTTTAGGGTTGTTTATCCCATTTGCGAAGGGTTTCGATGGAAAAATTTGTGTTTTTTAATAATCCTGTTATTTTAAACCTGTTCCACGTCGAATGAAAAAAACTGATCTTTCTAACATGATAAGAAGTGAAAAGGGCAGTTTTAGTTATGTTTTTCACTTTTCGGAAGATTGCGATGCAGGTAATGAAATTTTTCAAATTTTTTTTGTTAATTTGACTTTATTTCGGGTCGATTGGTGAAAATCTTATCATTCTAGCATGTATAGAACTGAAAAAAATAATTTTGGGGTGTGTTTTTTCGATTTTCCGGGAGGTTGCAATAAAAAATATTAAGTTTTTCGGATTAACTTCCTAATTTGTAGCTATTTAGCGTCGATTGCAAAAAACTGCATCTTTCTAGCATGTATAGAAGGAAAGAGGTAGTTTTACGGGTGTTTTTCCCAACTGCGAAGGGTTGTGATGGAAAAATTTACTTTTTTCAAATAATTCTGTTATCTTGAACCTGTTCCACGTCAAATGGAAAAACCTGATCTTTCTATCATAAATAGAAATGAAAAGGTCAGTTTTAGGGATGTTTTTCCCATTTTCGGTAGGGTTGCGATGTAATAAAATTTTTCAAAATATTCTGTAAATTTGACGTTATTTCGGGTCGATTAGTGAAAATCCCATCTTTCTAGCATGTATAGAACAGAAAAACGTAATTTTAGAGGATGTTCTTCCGATTTTCCTGGGGGGTTGCACTTAAAAAAATTGAAGTTTACCGATTTTTCTCGTCGTTTTGAAGCAATTTCGCGTTGAATGCAAAAAACCGCATCATTCTAGCATGAATAGAAGTGAAAGGGGCAGTTTTAGGGGTGTTTTTCCAATTTTCGGGGGGTTGCGATAGAAGTAATGAAGTTTTATGTTAATTTGACTTTATTTCGGGTCGATTGGTGAAAATTTCATCTTTCTAGCATGTATAGAACAGATAAACGTAATTTTGGGGGATGTTTTTCCGATTTTCCGGGGGGTTGAAATGAAAAAATTGAAGTTTTCCGATTTTTCTCGTCGGTTTGAAGCAATTTCGCGTCGAATGCAAAAACCGCATCTTTCTAGCATGTCTAGAAGTGGGTTAGGTTTTATATAGATCAGTGTGTCAGTCAGTCAGTCAGCTTCACTTTTAGCATTATAGTATATTAGATTAGGTAAATATAGTTCCAATTACTTTTTAACAAATCGAAAGCTAACCAATCAACATTTTTTTTTAAAGAGGAGAAGTTTCAGCTAAGCTTTCGATAACTCGATCGTAAAAGCTGCAATTCTCGTCATCCTTGATAAGATCCGATTCAGTGTTTAATATAATCAACGAATCCAACAGTTCTTGTCCGATCATGTCCATTTCCCTTTTTTATGAAACTTAATTGATCTATTCTGTACGATCTTTGTATTGCGGGAAAAAGAATCAATAAATGAATTATTATTATTATTAATAGAGGCAAAGACTTGTTTTAATGCGCTTCAGCGCTGAAAATCGTATCTATATAATGCATCTCTTAAACAATGTCAAATGTCGTGTATTATGATACACGTCAAAATCGGTTGATTCGTTCAAAAGTTATCGCCGTTCAGAAATTTCTAAAACAAGTTTTAATTTTTCTGTTTCATTTCTAAGTATGTATGAACTATCTACTTTACATGTAGATCGCAAGAGCCGGGCCCTAGGCTACCGTACTTATCGCTTGGCTTGTGGCAAACCTCGCAAGCCAGGCCAGTGGGGGGCCCGCGCACGCTAGGGCCCGGCTGGCAAACGCCACCTCGACTATATGGCCAGTCCGACGCTGAAGGAACCGAATATTCATTTTCTGTTTTAACAACGGTAATCCAGAATGATGTTATGAAATTCTCCGATTCTGAACTGCGGTAAAAAATCTTTGACTATTTTGAAGGAAAAAAAGACGACCTTCTAATCAATTAAATTATTCTAAAAAATTAAAGAGGGCTAATCATCAAATCCATTGAAGTTTTGTATTTTTTACGTCCGATTTATTTAACTTATTGTAGAGAGCTTTACTTTGTGGAATTCCATTAAAAGTTTTGAAGAAAAAACTTTTTTGCTAATTCCATTTTATAATAAAATGGAATTAGCAAAATAATAAGTTTTCTTTTTTATTTCTTCAAAGTTCTTATTTCATAAACTAATTTTTATTCAAATCGATGACTAGAAACTTTTCTAAGAGGGTGTGCTTATGAGATATCGTTAGAAATGGTATAAATGAGAGTAAAAATAATTATTCTGAAGAAAAATAAATTAAAACTTCTTGACTTCAGAATTCCCTGACATTTTAAAGTTTTCTAAATCGTTCGCCACTCTGGTTATATAACAATAAAGTTTACATATAATATAGCGGTACGAAATGATGCATAAATTTCATGTCGTGACCTTCTGGTCTATATATTTTATTCAAACTATATTTAATACAAACTTTAACATAATATTTGACTACAAAAAAATTAAACGGCGTATGGTTGATCATCATTTTCGAATTCATGATATTTAATGTAAGTTTCACGATGAGTAAAATCTTTCTTATCCTCTTGCCATCCTCTTTCTGGTGCTTTATCATATTTAAATCCATCTGCCGATTCTCCATACATTTGATTCACTTCAGTAATATCATCCCTATATTTACCTACAACCACTTTTTTATTAGTTATTGGATCCGTAATATCACCCAAGGGATGAACAATATCCATAACTGTATGAGTTATCAATCGTGTCATTTTATGAGGTAATTCTTTAATTAAAGCAATATCGCCTGTTTTACATTTTTTTTCAGGATCATGGGCGTAAATGTACTCATCTTTTCGAAAATACTGAAACATTTAGGTTATGTTAACATGTAGCATGTAAACTGAATGGATTTCAAATTACCATTAACAAATTTTTGTCTAATTCTAATCGTTTTACTCGAAATTTTGATGCATTTTGTTTAATACATGGTACACATTGGCCTAATACCAATAATCGGCTGGCTGCCATTTCTGTATTTATTTTTGAAACTGAAATCTGCTACACACAACACAATTTATCACGGCAAGAAATTAATTAAAATCTCATAAATACAAGTGGGCTATCAAATATCCATAGAGATAATATATACATAGAGTAGGCAAGCCGAGTCAAAAGTTGTCCTGCAGATAGAAAGAGAATCGATGAGGTATCGCTTTTTTAATGACTAATATATAAAATCATTATATATTAGTCATTTAGAAAGAGACAAGTATACCTCATCGATGTTCTCTCTATTTCTATTGATGGGACGTTTCCACTTATGCGCGCGCCTATGATTTGCCTACTCTATATATAATTATTTCTATGGAATTATCATCGTCAGACCAGAGATTAGTAGAGAGATCTCTCACGCAATGCTAACAAATGGGACCATTTTCGAGCGCTGAAAAAGAGCGGCCAAAAATGGGAGTATGTTGCCAGTGCTAGTCGCACTCGAAAGGATTTAACATAAGAGCTTCTCCTTCTACTAGCAACCAATCAAGGCGCTTGTTGCTAGTAGTTATCTGTCACTCTAATATATTGTACGCATAAGAGCGCTTTTGTCATTCTTACCATGTGTGGGAAAGAAGCTATTGGCAACATATAGGAAATAAACTTAAGAGAAACAGAGACACTCTTATGCGATATTTTCTATATGTTGCCAAACGTCTTGTAATTTTTGGCATAAGAGTGTCTTTTTCCCACAACGGCAACATATAGGAAATAAACATAAGAGAAACAGAGACACTCTTATGCGATATTTTCTATATATTACCAAACAAACGTCATGTAATTTTTGGCATAGCGTGTCTTTTTCCCGCAATGGTAACATATAGGAAGTAAACATAAGAGAAACAGAGACATTCTCATGCAATATTTTCTATATGTTAACAATTTTTTTTCATAACTTTTTTTTAAACAATTTCTTAATTTAATTATTAATACAATTTTTTTTAATCAAATTTTTGTTTATTCATGTAATTGTAATATATTCAATTGTCTTTTTTTCAAATAAAATAAAAAACAAAATATGTAGTAAATTTAAAGAAATTTTAACTTTTTGTTATAATGTATTTTTTCAATTTTTAGCGAATTTCCTTCGAAGGAAATCAGCTATTGTTTTTGTACCAAAGTTGTGGAATATCATGTTTGCTACAATTCATTACCTTATTATTTTTCTTAAACCCTAATGTGTACGGAGAGATTTATAATTTTAACTATCAATATTAAATTGTAAATATTTCTGTAAATATTATTGTAACAGAAAAAATGATAAAGAACAAAATTACATTAAAACTTAGTACCTACAACTTTACTCCTTATAAATTTTTCGATTTTTCAAATATTACGGGAGATATGCCAAATCAATTCCAATTTGGTAGAATTGTTGGTCCTTATAAATTGTGTCGTGTGTAGCAACTCTAACCTAACTTTCTATCTGTCAATTTGAAAAACAAGTTTTCCTAACCTACAATTTTGTATGTCCTATTACGTCATTTGAAAAATGGTTAGTTTCCCGCCAATTTTCCCAAGAAAATTGACTTTTCATTTTTAGTGTTATATTTCATTACAAAAATATTTTGCGTTTTAATTTTTATCAAAAAGGGTTCTTATCCTTTTTTGATTTTTCCATAGTTAAGTATGTCCAAATTAAAACAAACTACGATTGATAGTTGTTTTCGACAGACAAAAAATGAAAAACGTATAATGTATCGTAAATCAATGTTAAAACTAACTAAAAATAACACGATTACAGATGTAATTGATTTAACTAGTGAGGACTATACTAAATTATCACCATCGAAAATAACAAAGCTCAACCTTGAATCTTCTGTATCCCAAAATAGTGCAGTGAATGGAAATGTTCCAAATTGCAAAAAAGTTTCTAGTGAGACTATAGACAATAATTTAAATTCGATTCAAATAAAAGTCGAAACAAATGAAATTTCGAATAAAAATTGTGCATTATCGCCACCGAAAAGATCAATTCATAACCATGAATCACAACCCGAAACAGAAAGAAATGAAATCAAATTATCGAGCAGATTCAGAAGTTTGATTAAGTTAAAAACTGGAACAAATGATGATACAAATGGAAATATTGAATTATCACCATCAAAAAAATTCAAACTCAATCATGAATCTAATGGATCCGAACTAAACGGCCTGGAAGCACATAAAAATGTTAGAGTAACACTTTCAAAAAAATTTAAAGAAAATAATTTAAATACGGCTGATAATGTATCGAAAAAAAGAAAATCGGAAAAAAAAGTGAATTTAGACATTAAGACAAATGAACATCCTAAAACAACTGAAGAAATAAAAACTGAATTGATTTATGAAATGAAATATGATATAAGATTGATTTTATCTTCAGAATCAGAAAGTGAAAAAGACGATGCACTAAGATTGGAAAATAGAAAACTGGTTAAGACCTCGTCGAGTAGAGAATCTAAAAAATCAACAAGCTTAAAAAATAAAAAACAGAAAAATACAAAGTCGAGTAAAGAAGTTCGCTCAAAAAATAGAAAAAAGGTAAATGTTTCGTTATGTGGAGAATCTTCAAAATCAATTAATGCACCATGCTTAGAAAATAAAACACCGACAAATACTTTGTTAATCGGAGAATCATCATTTTCACAATCTACAAGTTCGGCAGATTTAAAAAGTAGAAAACGGGAAAATACTTCGTTAATTGGAGAATCTTCAAATCAAGAAGTTTCAATAACCAAAGAATTTCTCAAATCTGCAAGTTCGTCAGATTTAGGAAGTAGAAATCAGGTAAACACTTCGTCAGTTGGAGAATCTTCAAATCAAGAAGTTTCAATAACCAAAGAATTAATCAAATCTTCAAGTTCCGCAGATTTAGAAAGTAGAAAACAACTGGTAAATAATGCGTTTAGTGTAGAACCTTCAAAATCTGATATATCGTTAGGCGTAGAGTCGACTAGTTTAGAAGACCGTAAACAGGGAAATGTTTCTGTGAGTGGCGAATCAGAAAACTCAACTAGCTTAGAAAATAGTAAACAGAGAAACACTTTGCCGAAATCAGAATCTTTCAATTCTGAAAGTTCGGCAAGCTTTAGTACAAATGCTTCGCCTTCTAAATCAAAAAACTTTGAACTTACATCGTTGAACACTGAATGTAGTACGTCTCATCATTCTATGATATCTGTACGTAACGATATTTTTATAGAAACCTCCCGAAACGAAAATTTTATTGAAACCTCTCGAAATGACATCGGAAAAAAAGATGAAAATTCATTAAATAATACCAAATATGATATTTTTATTTGCCATTTTGATTATATGCTCGATTATATTTTCAAACATGAACAATTTAAATTATTATTAAATGAAAATCAAATGAAAATGTTGGACAAATTAAAAACGTACAGTTTTCAAGAACGCAAACTCTGTATACGATTATATTATCGTAAATTTATTTGGTATCGTACAGAAAATTTATTATGCGATAAAAAATTATCGTTTAATTTAAATTCAACAGACATGTCGATAATGGTTCAAAAACTAAGTGCAAATAGCTTTCTAGATACAAATATTTCAGTTGAAAATCTTGCTAATCTATTAGAATTATTAAGTGCCCCCGAATTAAAAAATTTTATGAAATTATATAAAATTAAAGCGGAGTGTAAAAAACGAGAGGGGATGATTCAACGTATTATTAAAAATACAAAGAATCAAAAATTAATGTTTGGGAATCCTGTTGAAAAATTAAAGAAAGAGGTTTGTCAAGTACTTGGTTCCTGCGTTAAATTAACGGATGCATTTATTGGATGTTTGCAACGAATTCATTTGTTATTTGGAATTACGGAACAAAAGACGCCACAAGAGATGCATCGTTGTCTGATTGAATATTTACAGAAAACTATTGAAAATCGTCTACCATTTCAAATTGAATATCCAAAATTATTTAAATTATTTGAAGATGAAAAGGAATTTTCTGAGTGAGTATTGAGATATCTCTTTCTTTCGTTGTTCCAATCATTTTGTTTTCAAGATATAGGTTTTATGTTTATTAATAATTATTGAATAATTTCCGTGAAACCCCCTTTTCAAATACAATTTCAAATAATATTTTGTAAATCGCTCACCAGATTGTCAAATATGCACGATTTTCGCATTTTTTGGGTCCAATATTATCAAAATCTGAAACAAAAATTATTTTTCGATTTTATAAGATTTTTTCAAGGCACACCCCTTAGAAAAAAAATTTGTTCCCTTCGATTTGGATGAAACTCACTATACAAGGTAAATTAGACTTAACAAACGTAAAAATTGGCTTGATTTGGCGGCTAGGCGAATAGTCAGAGACATACTTTCATATTCAATTTCACATTACAATAATCATAAAAATATCAAATTTTTTTGGGATTAGGGTACCCAGGCGTGTATGCAGCGTGTAAATACTTTCAGTAAAATTACCATATTTTAATATCACCAACTACCAAAAACCTCAGAACCTCTCAAGGCAAGGCCTCGACTTATTGACAGCCTTTCAGATAATTTATCTCAAAATTTACATATTTAATCTAAACCATCTATTGTTATTATGGTTGCATTTCGGTTATTTTATACTAACGGAGGTGACTAGCGTTTACTTTAACATTTGAGAAAGATGTTGGAACATTGGTAACATTCTTTGACACCTAATGCTTGATATGAGAAGTACAAAACTTACAATAATACATCGACATCAAGATAGTGAAAAATTATATGCATTACACTAACATAGCATCTTGTAACTCAAAGGCAAAGCTATGGTCTAGAATGCCAGAGGTCGGGGGTTCAATTCCCATCCTAGATATGTATGATTTTTCGTATCAAGAATTTTATGTCAAAGAATGTTATCTCAAAATTATTTACATGTTCGGTGCGCTTTATCTGATCTTATTTTTTGGGTTAAAAACCTATTTTATGGATTCTCATCTCTTTGATCAAACTTCTGAATTATTAGAAAAGGCAAATTATCTTCCTTTGTAATAATTTGCTTTGTATGAAATTTTGTCCACAGATATAGTTCAGTCTATTGATAGTTCCAAACAATTTTTAAAGTAAAAATGATTGGACGGGAAAGGAACTAAAACAAAATGAAACCTAAGCAGTTTTCTAAAGTGACTTTTGTTTCAAATATTTTTATAATTTTTTTTTATTAGGTATGAAGAAAATCGTTTACAATATGAAAAATTACTAAGTGTAATGGAAAGTAAAGATAATACCACAGCGATGATTATTATTTTAAGGGCATTTAAAAAATATGAAACATGTATCCATAGTGATATATTTTTAAGGTAAAGAAAGCCTCAGTAAAAAATTCCATGAGAATTATTCAGGTTATTCTTATACTCGCTCCATTAAATTGAGAAATTCTATGAAATGCCTATGAGCAAAAATTATACCGCACTTAAACGAATCATACCGTCCAAGTAGCCGAGCGGTCTAACGCGTTATGTTGAAGCTGGGAGGTTATGGGTTCGAATCCCGACATCCGCAGTTTGTCAATTATTAAAAAAAAAGGGGCGGCTAATTGACTAAACTGTCGGCGTATGGACAAGAGCGAAGTAACCGGCTATGCTTGTGAAGGTTTTCTGCAGTTTCCTTCACGAACTCCTGATGAATATCGGGATAGTGCCTATCAAAGCCGGCTGCAGACGCACAACCTGCCAATTCCTATTCTACACACAAAATTCCTTCCGCTCCACTCACATCTTTAGGATTCTATCTATCTATCTAACAGTGGGAAGTATTGAACATAGAAACATTTTTTGATACAGGTGTTAAATAAAATCGAGAATTCCTTCCACTCTACTCGCATCCTCACATCCTTAGGCATCACAATGGACCTTATGGTCGAAGTGTGTCCCGTCCAGCACAGCCGCTACAATCTATCTATCTCTAAACTAATCATGCGATCGTTTAAAGTTTGTTTTTACCGATCGGCTACTTAATCCATCACAGTTGAAATATCTAACTTCTGAGCTTTAGGAAAGTTACAATGTCTAGAATTCCTTTCGGTGCGACTTTGGATTTCTATAGCTGGAATTAAAAAACATTCAACGCCCGACACTTATACCAGAGATTTTAGAAATGTCTTTGAAATTACGAAAAATATGCGGGAATTTTGTAAGAAACCGCATATTCAGTAGTTGGAAATTATACTCCAAATATTTATAAAATAGCCTGATAAAGTCGTGAAATGTACGAGAGATTCAAAATCGGTCATCTTAAAGGAATGTCGTATATGTATAAGAGTGTAGCGAGTGTAAGAATTCCCTATAAACTTAAAAATTTCGTTTTATTTACAAATTTTATGATTTTACAGAGATATAAAACTCAAACCATCATTTTTGAGAAAATTTTCTTCCAGTAATTATATAATTCGTATTTTATCTGATGGTATTACGGTATTAAAACAAGAAATCAAAAAAACATCTAGTTCAGATGATGATACAAATAAAATGACGGATAAACAATTAATAGACGATCTTTTACAAGAAATATTCCATACTGATAGACTTAAAAGTACGCATATTTGCCAAATTTTGGATGCCTTATTAGCACAAGATATTTTACGCACACATAAGAAAAGTGAATGGCTTAAAGAAAAAATTCTAATATTAAAAAATTTGGATATCAATTCGGTAAGTAATGTTTTTTCAAGTTTCCGATTTTTTCTATCTTTTTTTTTAGAAAATCACTTGTTGTCAAACATCAGCTCAGACTTCGATTTGAGTAAAGTTACCGCGCTAAGTCCTGGGTAGTTTCAAAATAAGTGATCTTCATCGCAAGGCTGGTGTTATTGTCTTCTATTAGTTACGTGTCATCTAATAACACAGATGCGGCACCGGTTTTTTCTTATTTGTCAAAGAAAAAAAATTGTTTACACAATTCAAAGCATTGAACGACTTTGAAAACTACGAAAACCTGGAAATTTCACGAAATTTTGAGATTCTGGAAAAGTTAAATAATTTTAGTCGTGTTTTTTGGTTCAATTTCTCTTATATACTGAATTTGATTCAAATTGGAAACAAACATTATAGATTTCGACCTGCACAAACCTGGCGACACGTAATTAATGAAGAGGCGAAACTGACTGGATTGTCTTGGAAAGGGTTAAAGTCTCAAACAGAATTCACCCTTTAACCAAGGGTTACATGAATTTGTATATTTTGTATACAGCCCTTAGAAAAAACCACAAAAAAATGTTTAATAATCGATTTGAAAGAAAATTACTTTATATAAAGTAAATTGAATTCAAAAAACACAAAAACCCGATGATTTTACGAAAAGTTATCGAGAGCTTTGTGCTATTTTGAAGTAACCCTTTTTTCTTGAAAATAATTCAATTGATTAGGTCTTTTTTCGTCAGAATAATGGTTAATTAATTGTATCTAAGGCTACGATTAAGAGTAGTTTTGAGAATCGAAAACTGTGGGAATAATCAGGTATTTTTATAGCTAGACAGATAAATCTTGGGGTATGAAAATCGTTGCACTTCGACCTTATGGCCCATTATGCTCCCTCTTCTACTCTAGTCTGGCTTGCTTTGCTTATCAGGTTTTTTTAAAGGTTCATATATTTGGGGTGAGATGCACCGAATATATTGTATCTACTGTAATCGTGAGATGATGTGGCTGGATGTTTTTTCGTCGCCGCACAGTCTGCACATAATGGATGCATTGTGGAGTTCTATTGTGTGCAGATGCATTTTTAGGTGATAATGTCCGGTGATGAATCCGGTAACATTTCGTAGTTGTATCCTGTTCAAGTTCAGTGCATCGAGAGATATTCTCTTAGATGCATTTCGAAACAGTATTTTCTCACGGTGATTAAAGTCTGCCCACTCGTTGATCACTTGTTTGCATGCTATTTTTGGAATTTCTAAAATAGGTTCTGGGTCTAGGAAAGTTAATCCGACTCCCTTTTTTGCAAGTAAACGGTGTCTACTTTTTTTAGGAAATTTTATAACGCCATTTCGATCTCCATTCTGTAATTGCTTACAATTTACAATTACATACTTTAAATTTACCGTATGTATTAAATGATCTATTCGAAATTATTTTTTTTAGGCTGTTAAGGATTTTATAGACTTAAGTAAAATCGAAAAATATAAAAATTGTGAACTGACCCAAATATATTTTAAGGATGAAATAGAATCATTTTTAAAATCGAAAAAAGTAAACGATGAACATAAAAAAGAATTACAAAAAATTAAATTAAAAATACCCCCCGATATATTTCCATCGATTACAGTTCCGGCTGTTGAAGTAGCAAATAATCAACCAGGACGTAAAAAAATGTATAAATCACAAGATGATAACGGTCAAAATTATAGTAGTGTCGAAGAAGTAGCCATTAATTACTATACAAAATGTTTAAATTTCGAGGATGGTATCCATTGTGAAGGATCATTGCTGTCGACGTTATTTGATCTACTATTTTGGGACATAATTTATGAGTGTTATGTGCCAAACACGTTTATTTCACCCATGCAAACTCGACCGTTGGATATGTATTCAAGATGTTTTTATACTAATCGTAAAGATGTCATTGATGTTCGATTAAATGATATTCAAAAGTGGAGCAATGATGAATTTGAAATGAAACTTCAAGAAATGTTAGTAAAAGTTAAGAATTATGTGACACTATCAAAAGTTGCAAATGTGTTAATGGCGTTCGTGAAATCTATTCAACGGGACGTTTTGGTGAAAATATTACGGAAGTTAATTGAAGAGCATGGTACTTATCGAGCTGGATTTCCCGACATCGTTTTATGGAATACACGTTTGAAAAAGGTATGTATAATTTTTTATTAAATACTTAGTATCCCCTTTTCACTAGGGATGCTACAATTCCTACAGTATTTTTTATTTTGACATAAAATTCCTTTTTTTTGAATATTCTTCCATCTCTTCTCTAGTTTACTCTTCGACCACAGATGTCTTAGAATAATACAGTGTGTTCATTTCAAAAGTATCCACCCTTAATAACTCTTAACCTGATGTGATAATTGTTTTGAGTGAAAACACGTCGATTTAGATATCGAAGGGGAAGTTTAAAAATGGTTCCTAGAGAATTTTAGGTTTCATCCCTTCGCCCACAGCCACCCCCACTTTAAAATTTCAAATGGCACCCTCTACTTTGTATACATCATTTGAAAGGGCATAAAATTCACAATTCAACCATGATAAAAAAAAATTAAATCGATCGTTTGGTTCTTAAGATAGACTACACAGAAGATGGAAGGTATGAAATCAATTATTATTTGCAAAACATTGCGGATTGGATACACGGTTGAATTAAATTACAGTCATAAGAAATTATTTTATGACATGTTTGAAATGGATGGCCACCATTATTTGCTAGATAAAAATACATTCTGTTTTCGAACTTTGACGAATGTTTCGCGGGTGATTTGTCTACATTCTTGCATAATTCTGTGTTTGAGCTCTTCGATACTGGCGGGAGGAGTTTTGTAAACTTTAGTCTTCAAGTGATCCCAGAGAAAAAAGTCGAGAGGTGTTAAGTATGGGGATCTTGCAGGCCATGCCCTAGCACCCCTCTTATCAATCCATTTTCCAGCAAATCTTTGGTCCAGCCAATTTCGAACAGGTACAGCGTAATGTGGAGGAGCTCCATCTTGTTGAAAATGCAAATATTCCTCACTGAGTATCATGTTTCCAACTTCATGCACTTGATTCTCCAAAGATTCTGTTATTAATGGATCTATTACATTTTTTATCCAATCCGCAATGTTTTGCTAATTATAATTGATTTCATACCTTCCATCTTCTGTGCAGTCTATCTTAAGAACCAGTCGATCAATTTAAATTGTTTATCATGGTTGAATAGAGAATTGTATGCCCTTTCAAATGATGTATCACAAAGTAAAGGGTGCCATTTGAAATTTCAAAGTGGGGGGGGGCTGGGGCGAAGGGATGAAACCTACAATACTCTAGGTACCATTTTTAAACTTCCCCCTCGATATCTAAATCGACGTGTTTTCACTCAAAACAATAATCACATCAGGTCAAGAGTTATTAAGGGTGGATACTTTTGAAATGAACACACTGTATAACAGTTTACATTTAATTTGACAAACACCTATCTCGTTCAATTATTTTTATTAACAGAGAAGTGAAAAAATTCCTTAGTGCTCCTTAGTGTTTATTTCTTACTTAAAAAGTTGTGACCTTCTGGATCTAAGCGACATATTTCGTACAATTAAAGTACACCTAAAAAAAAACGATCAATTAGACGATTCTGGCGAATATTCGACAAAAATAAAAAATGCTACCTCTAATGTATTTATTATTATCCTAATGAATATGAGAAGAAAATTTCCTGTCACAAATTTGAGGTTTTAAGTTTCAAGCGATTTAATTTGAATAAATTTTTGATGACTTTCTCCATTTTCCAAGCAAAACGAAATTTTGAATATAACTTTTGATAAAATCTTAACGTTCCAAATATTTCCTTCGATGTGGACTACTTAGAAAGTGTAAAATTTTATTTTTTATGAAAATGGTACATTTTTAACGCTTTTTATTTTGTTTCGTGACTATTCAGTATCCTACAGGACTATAACATAATTTATTACATTATTACTATAAAATTACCTTAGTTAAAAATAAGTTCGTATTTTACAGTGTAAATTTGTTGAAGTAAAAGGTCAGCATGATAAATTGAGACCTAAACAAAAATTGTGGTTACGATTTTTATTGTCTATTGAAGCTGATGCAGAATTATGTCATGTTCATAGTAAGTTGTAAAATACATACGGACCACTGATAAAGTGAAACTTCATTAATTTTTAAAATTTGTTAAACTGGACGTCTCTGTATTGGGATCTCTGGCAGGGGGCGGTTGTTCACCAAAGTGCGAACACGAAACTTGTTGACCGAAGAGTCAACGTATGCCACGGGGGTTGGGACAGGATACATAGACTTACTAGCTCTATTTTCTAATTTATCTACCAGAGAGTATATTCAAGTGCTAGAGTCATGGGTACTAAACAAGGATACCGAACTCCATGTAAACAAATAATTTCCAAAAAAAAGATGTCAGTAGTGTCACTTCTATGCCGGAAACAGTGGTGAGAGTATAAGGCGCGAGTTTTAATTGAAAAACATTAAGTATTTATAGTATTATAAAAATTATTTGCAGCCAAAGTATTTTTTCAATAAAATACTTTTTTTAATAAATGATAAGTAATTTCAATTTTTCAATAAGGAATTAGTTGAAACAAATTGCATACTTCAAAATAATCACTACGAAATAAAACTGGTTACTTGCTTACTTCACTCTTATTTATTATACTATATTCACTTAGGTACGGATTGTAGTACGGATAAACAACTAGCGACGCTAGTGGCATAAAAAGTAAATATTACTATTACCATTTCGTTGCCATTTTTTGTCAATTCTTCCGTTTGAATTCGGTATCCATGGGTAGAGTTCTCAATATATACAGGTTGTTATCAAATTACGATTTGACAGATAGTTACAAAGATACGTCCTTTTCGTATTTGGATAAAGATTTTAGACAATATCTTGTAAACTATTTGTTAAATCGTTAAAGAAGCATTTCCGTATTTCTTGGGTCTAATTTATTATATACATCTATTTATCTTATAGTCTCATGATGAATAAGTAATTGTAGACGTAATTAACGTAGGTACCGGGAACTAAAAACATCTACGACACGACACGACAACTAATATTAAACACCAACAAATTACTAATGTAAACCTGAATTTGCCGCAAATGAACAAATACGAATTTATAAGCGTTGGAACAACTATGCATATCCAACGAATATCAATATTATTTACTATTCTTTATAGACTTTATGGGCCGTTTGTTTATTATTATTTATTTATTTTTATTGTTCATTCTTGGAGAAATTTTTTTCTTACTTTCAATATAGTTATAGAATCGATCAATTTTTTTCAAATATTTAAACTTTTATTGAAAAGTAAATAATTATTAACGGAAAAGTTCTTACGGCTTAAGAAATATGTAAACTATTTTTTGTTTCATTTCTCTCCGTGTATGAACTTTTTTGCGTCGAGATAATAATCCTGAGGGGACCCGCATAGGCTAGGGCTCGGGTGGCAATCGCCACCCTGATTATATGGCCAGTCCGACGACACTGGTCTCATCTAAATCAGTCAAAAAAATTTTTCAATTTTTTTAGTTTTTGTTTCTGATTTGGATGAAATTCACTATACAAGGTAAATTTAACCTTAAAAACACAATAATTTTATCCGTTTGACGATTTAATGAACGGTTTTCGATATAACGTATGAAATCTCATTTGAAAAGGGGATATAGTCTAATAAATTCGAAAACATATACTAATATTTTGTGTTTATCGAATACGGATTTGAATTCAGATTCACATAATTCTGAATTAGAGCCAGTGTTTTTTGACAGATTAGTTCAAAATTAGAATTAAAACGAATCGTTAAAGCACGAAACAAATTAATGAAGTTGTAACTTTCGTCATGTGTAATTTTGAAATCTT
Source organism: Nineta flava (assembly GCA_963920215.1). Taxonomy (NCBI): domain Eukaryota; kingdom Metazoa; phylum Arthropoda; class Insecta; order Neuroptera; family Chrysopidae; genus Nineta; species Nineta flava. The sequence goes on from OY986042.1 coordinate 41,005,550, forward strand.
TTCAGCTAATAATTTTCTATATTTTGTTACAGCTATGGGCTACAGTAAGTAGCGCAGTGAGACTGTTATCATACTTTATATCCTGGACTAGTTTGTTTTGCAATAATGCATTTATACTTATTTACCTTTTTTAACGTGTATGTGATATATTTTATTTTCGCATATGTGAGTGATAGTTTAGCCAGTAGTTGAGGCTAAAATGTGTATTTTAAGATTTCTTTCATATCATCGCAATTTTATTATCGACTAATATTTACCCGGCCATCAGTACTATGTGTTAATAAGAGTATACAAATCTAAGCTTAGGTATTGTCTCCAGAAAAGTCACACAAAATAAAGTCAAGCTATAGAGATGTCGTTGCATTAAAAAAAATTGATTAAAATCAAGATGTGTAGTATACTGTTCAATACTAATTTAGTTAGATATCTTTAACCAAAGAATAGTAGAACCTTTTTTAGGATAATGTAAAATATGATATTCTTTGTCGAAGATTAAGGACTCTGAAGATATCTCTCTCTATTAAAGATACCAAGTCTGGGTTATCATTACACCAAACTGGTGAACTACATTCTTATTGGTAAATAGACGAGTTCTACTTGTTATCAATTCCAGTGATATATTTAGTGATGGGTCTCTTCCGTCTCCTACATATTCATACTATTTTGATTTTATCGACAACGGTGTCCAATGGAGACATCTGGCAGCATAATTATGAACTACTTTGTCATTACTTTTGGTGCTGCAAATTTTCAAACGTGCCATTTTTTAAATGTATTTTTATATTATCATATTCGAAAAAAATTTTGTTTTAACAATGTTTAAGCTATTTTTGAATTTGTGCGTATATTGATTGTCGTTACCCAACAATATTCAGTATCTCTATGTATTATATTAACCTTTTATTTTCAAATGACAGTAGTTTTTTAATATTCAAATTAATTTTTAAAATGCATGGTAGAACATTTACTGCGTTGGGGGCATGTTCATAAGTCAAAAGATAGATTTAGGTGTATGTGTTGCAAAGTGTTTTTCATGCTCATGTTTACCATACTCAGTACGTTTCATTATGAGAATGCTCCGTGATAGTGGTATGGTTAGAACTTCGTAATTAGGCATCGCGTCGCAGTAATAGTGTTAAAAATTTAGTTTATATTAACGATGTTAGGGAAGTTTATCGAAAATGCTACGAAACGAACGAAAAATGTTTCTCACTCAATGCTAAAGTTACTGTGAAAATTTCAAAACGATTTTACTAAGCTAAAATTTAAAAACAGAATTTTACTAGTGTTCTTATGGATATTTTTTTCACTCAATATAATAAATTCATTTCAATTACCATTAATAAAAGCTACAAAGCCCAAATTTTCAAATTATATAGCTTGAACTCTATAGAAACAACTTTATTAACATTAACTAAACGGTTGTTGAGAAAAAAATTATAAATAGAAATAAAATACAAATCTGTCTGTCACTTATACGTATATGGTATGGAAAGAAAAAGGATGTATGTTTATGTTGATTTCAATTAAAGGTACATTCACGACCAACATTTTTTCATATTATTTGTTATTTCTTATTTAAAGTCATTTTGCCTCCGATTGTCTCCATAACATCCTTAAAATGGTTTTTAAAGATTATCATTTTGGATCTGTTTATTATTCTTTTTCAATGTTTATTATTCATCTTTTTATATATTTGTACACACCCTAATTACGACCGCGGTATAAAATGGAAATAGTTTTACTACAATTTTAAGTAAAATATTGCAAATTAAGTGTATACTTTTATCGCTAAATGGTGTCCACCTCTCTCTGTTTATGTCACAATAATTGTTTTATATGTCAGAGAAAGATAAAAAAAGGCAATATTATTATCTATTTTTTTTTTCGTTTATGTATTTACTTTTCTGATCGTAAAGAGCTTTGTCGAGTTTTGTACTATCTACCATAATAAAGATGTAATTACCATTGTACACTAATTATAATAATGTTTAAGATGCCTTATTTAAAGTTATAATCATATAAGAAATATAGACTGATAAGATTGTTATAATATTCCAAATTTTTGTAAAATTTTTAAACCAAATAAAATTATATTTTTAAATTTAGTTATTGGCTATTTTTTCCCTTAGTAGTGAAACGAATCAATTTAAAAGGTGATAATGTCTCCAAGGGTAACATGGCCAAGCTTATACAAGGTGTCCCTAAAAAATCTTTACAACGCTTTACCACATATACTATGGCTTAAAACAATACGATTGAGTTAAATTTGGCCCAATAAAAAATGCGCCGTTTGGGCGCTGTAAGCTCTAGAAGTTGCGGTTTTTAAATCATTTAAAAAAAAAGTTCGAACGGATTGCGCAATTTTGATAAAATTTGGTATGGTGATACTGTTTTAGCGAATTTCCTCCAAAGGAAATGCAGCTATTGTTTTTGTACCGATAATGGAATTTCGTAAAAATTTCTTCAAATGCCCATAGATCCTGCCTACTAGATGTTAAAAATGACCATCGTTAAAATTTTTATATATGTTATATATACACATATATATACAGCTTGTTTTTTTAAATACACCCATCTGGAATACTGTATAGTGTATCTATCGCTGTCTATATGTAATGTACTATGATATGGTTTACTTTGTCACACTTAAACAGTCAGTATTGTATTATAACATAAATGACTATTATATTAAACTTACCACTCTCTAACTACAATCATTTATATATAGTTGCATCTTACTCGTGTATGTATACATCGTCGTTATTGTCCGTCGTGTGAGTGTAACACCATATGATGGCATACTGTGCATAGACAGTGATAGATGCACTACACAATGTTGCTATTGGGTCTATTTTAATTTACGTAGTGTATATATATGAACATATATATACGTTTATGTGTCTGTGGACTTCCTAGTGGTCACAATTTTATTCCGATTGGAATGAAAAAAGGTTAAGTTCGTTAATGGGTAAAATCGGACAAGGGGAAAGGGGTGTTTAGAGAGAGGGGGAAATACAAAATTTGACATATCTCCCTTAATATTCGAAAAATCGAAAAATTTATAAGAAGTAAAGTTGTAGGTAGTTTTACTCTAATTTTGTTTCTTATCATTTTTTCTATTACACTAATATTTACAGAAATATTTACATTTTAAGAATGAAAATTATAGTTCTTAATATCTCTGTTCACATTAGAGTTTGAGAAAAATGATCTAGATATTTTATTTTTGTGTTTAAATACTTTTTTCTCTATACTCCCCTTTCCCCTTGACCTATGCCATTTTATTAATAAAATTGGCCTTGCAAATACCAAAATCATATCAGATACGACATTTCATTTTGATTAAACTATGATTGTGGCCGCTAGTGAGTAATTTATGTATTCTAAGGAAATTCGCTCAGTTGACGCGACTCCTACGTAACGAAATTTTATCATATAAAACAATCCAAATGAAAATTCTGGTCATATCATCAATTCATGGGCGTAGAACGTGAGGATTTTGACAATTCAAACCCCAACTCCCAACTCCCTCAACTTCAACTCCCATGGAAAAAAAGATTTTAGGTTCGAAATTTACATGAATATGTTGTTTACTGCAAAAAGGTACATTTTATAAAAGTCGATCACTCTTACGGTTTACTCAAAATTTGGAATTTTAATCATTGGCAGCAATAATTTCGACACAAAGATTAAATTACGAAAAAATTATTTATAATATGTTCCGGATATTTTTTTTAGATAAAAATAGCACATTTAAACAACAGCATTCATTACTCAAATTTTTGTACAAAAGGGCGCAACAAGGGCATCATAGTAATTGTTCGAAGTATCCACCATTTACACGCGTGCCAAGATTTACACGACGAAGAAATATAAAATGAACTCTTTGAATAATTTCTTCGTCATCTCTAAGAGTATTTGCTGCGTCTTGGATGCGTTCCCATAGTTGAGCCTCATTTTCTAGCAGTGTCTGGTAAACTACTGATTTAAGATGGCCCCATAAAAAATAATCCAATGGATTTAAATCAGGAAAACGCGGTGGCCAATTTACGGGAGCATCTTTACTTCTACCTATCCATTTGTTTGGATATTCTTGATTAAGGAAATTTCTGACAGCCAACGAAAAATGGAGTGGAGCCCCATCATGCATAGCCAGGGTCGGACTGGGCCGAAAGGACCCGGGTGGCTTCCCACAAGCCCGGGGCCCGGAACGGGATTATGGTAGATGTGATACTATCGAAAAATAATGAAATATACAAATTTTTAATTATCAACTTTATATATATTACTCGCTTTGCTCGCAAGGGAGTATCCCTTTGACCCCGTGGCTCCGCGTGACAGAAAATAACATTACATGAATTGTAAAAAAAGTTGAAAAAAATACTTATCAAAAAGTACTTACCATTAGAGAATTAATGGAGGCGGGGGTAATTTTTTGGGAAGAATTTAGAGGGTTTTTTTCGGGGGGGGGGGGGAGTTTTTAGGGGAAGTGGGTTTAGAGAGACTGCGCATAGATAGGTCTCACATTATTATTTTCAAGAGATAGCGACGAAAAAAATTACGTTTTTCGAATCAACCGATTAATTTGCAGTTATTCTGCGTTGAAAAAACCGCATCTTTCTAGCATGTATAGAAGAAAAGGGGTAGTTTTAGGGTTGTTTATCCCATTTGCGAAGGGTTTCGATGGAAAAATTTGTGTTTTTTAATAATCCTGTTATTTTAAACCTGTTCCACGTCGAATGAAAAAAACTGATCTTTCTAACATGATAAGAAGTGAAAAGGGCAGTTTTAGGTATGTTTTTCACTTTTCGGAAGATTGCGATGCAGGTAATGAAATTTTTCAAATTTTTTTTCAAATTACGGGGTATCCCTTTGACCCCGTGGCTCCGCGTGACAGAAAATAACATTACATGAATTGTAAAAAAAGTTGAAAAAAATACTTATCAAAAAGTACTTACCATTAGAGAATTAATGGAGGCGGGGGTAATTTTTTGGGAAGAATTTAGAGGGTTTTTTTCGGGGGGGGGGGGGGAGTTTTTGGGGGAAGTGGATTTAGGGAGACTGCGCATAGATAGGTCTGACATTATCATTTTCAAGAGATAGCGACGAAAAAAATTACGTTTTTCGAATCATCCGATTAATTTGCAGTTATTCTGCGTTGAAAAAACCGCATCTTTCTAGCATGTATAGAAGAAAAGGGGTAGTTTTAGGGTTGTTTATCCCATTTGCGAAGGGCTTCGATGGAAAAATTTGTGTTTTTTAATAATCCTGTTATTTTAAACCTGTTCCACGTCGAATGAAAAAAACTGATCTTTCTAACATGATAAGAAGTGAAAAGGGCAGTTTTAGTTATGTTTTTCACTTTTCGGAAGATTGCGATGCAGGTAATGAAATTTTTCAAATTTTTTTTGTTAATTTGACTTTATTTCGGGTCGATTGGTGAAAATCTTATCATTCTAGCATGTATAGAACTGAAAAAAATAATTTTGGGGTGTGTTTTTTCGATTTTCCGGGAGGTTGCAATAAAAAATATTAAGTTTTTCGGATTAACTTCCTAATTTGTAGCTATTTAGCGTCGATTGCAAAAAACTGCATCTTTCTAGCATGTATAGAAGGAAAGAGGTAGTTTTACGGGTGTTTTTCCCAACTGCGAAGGGTTGTGATGGAAAAATTTACTTTTTTCAAATAATTCTGTTATCTTGAACCTGTTCCACGTCAAATGGAAAAACCTGATCTTTCTATCATAAATAGAAATGAAAAGGTCAGTTTTAGGGATGTTTTTCCCATTTTCGGTAGGGTTGCGATGTAATAAAATTTTTCAAAATATTCTGTAAATTTGACGTTATTTCGGGTCGATTAGTGAAAATCCCATCTTTCTAGCATGTATAGAACAGAAAAACGTAATTTTAGAGGATGTTCTTCCGATTTTCCTGGGGGGTTGCACTTAAAAAAATTGAAGTTTACCGATTTTTCTCGTCGTTTTGAAGCAATTTCGCGTTGAATGCAAAAAACCGCATCATTCTAGCATGAATAGAAGTGAAAGGGGCAGTTTTAGGGGTGTTTTTCCAATTTTCGGGGGGGTTGCGATAGAAGTAATGAAGTTTTATGTTAATTTGACTTTATTTCGGGTCGATTGGTGAAAATTTCATCTTTCTAGCATGTATAGAACAGATAAACGTAATTTTGGGGGATGTTTTTCCGATTTTCCGGGGGGTTGAAATGAAAAAATTGAAGTTTTCCGATTTTTCTCGTCGGTTTGAAGCAATTTCGCGTCGAATGCAAAAACCGCATCTTTCTAGCATGTCTAGAAGTGGGTTAGGTTTTATATAGATCAGTGTGTCAGTCAGTCAGTCAGCTTCACTTTTAGCATTATAGTATATTAGATTAGGTAAATATAGTTCCAATTACTTTTTAACAAATCGAAAGCTAACCAATCAACATTTTTTTTTAAAGAGGAGAAGTTTCAGCTAAGCTTTCGATAACTCGATCGTAAAAGCTGCAATTCTCGTCATCCTTGATAAGATCCGATTCAGTGTTTAATATAATCAACGAATCCAACAGTTCTTGTCCGATCATGTCCATTTCCCTTTTTTATGAAACTTAATTGATCTATTCTGTACGATCTTTGTATTGCGGGAAAAAGAATCAATAAATGAATTATTATTATTATTAATAGAGGCAAAGACTCGTTTTAATGCGCTTCAGCGCTGAAAATCGTATCTATATAATGCATCTCTTAAACAATGTCAAATGTCGTGTATTATGATACACGTCAAAATCGGTTGATTCGTTCAAAAGTTATCGCCGTTCAGAAATTTCTAAAACAAGTTTTAATTAATTTTTAATCAAGTTTTAATTTAAACAAAAAGTTTTAATTTTTCTGTTTCATTTCTAAGTATGTATGAACTATCTACTTTACATGTAGATCGCAAGAGCCGGGCCCTAGGCTACCGTACCTATCGCTTGGCTTGTGGCAAACCTCGCAAGCCAGGCCCGTGGGGGGCCCGCGCACACTAGGACTCGGCTGGCAAACGCCACCTCGACTATATGGCCAGTCCGACGCTGTGCATAGCCACATATGTCTTCGAAATTGTAGAGGTAAATCTTCTAGTTAAGCCTAGCAACCAGTCCAAGTGGCCGAGCGGTCTAAGGCGTTATGTCTGCGCAGTACGCAGTACTTGGAAACTGGGAGGTTATGGGTTCGAATCCCGACATCGGCAGTTTGTCAATTATTAAGAAAAAAAAGGGGCGGTTGATTGACTAAACTGTCGGCGTATGGACAAGAACGAAGTAACCGGCTATGCTTGAGAAGGTTTTCTGCAGTTTCCTTCACGAACTCCAGATGAATATCGGCATAGTTCCTATCATAGTCGGCTGCAGCCGCATATCCTACCAATTCCTAGTCTACTCACAAATTCCTTCCACTCCACTCACATCCTCACATCCTAAGGCATCACAATGGACCTTATGGTCGAAGTGTAGCCCGTCCAGGGCAGCCTTTACAATCTACCTACCTCTACCTCTACATCCCCGCTTCGATGTGATCCGGGCAACTGGTACTAAGTTCTGCCCAAAGAGTATAGGATAGAGGAGAAGCAGCCCATAAGAGCTAATGAAAAATCATAGTATACGAGTTTCAGCGCCTCTACTGAGTCAGACATGACAACCTTTCACATGACAACGAACCATTTTTTTTAATTTTTACTTTAAAATTATTAATTTATTAACTATTACGTCTTAAGAAACCGAAATCATCAAAAACCCAAGCGTAGATATCATATTTCAAATATCCTCCTTCATCGTCGCCCCCGCAAAAGCCAACAAACTCAATAGTGTATATCCCAAAAAACCAGATGTCGCTTACAATTATACGGCTGCTTCTCCTCTATCCTATACTCTTTGGTTCTGCCAAAGTACAGTTGGTTGTGCTGATAATGGCACTATGTACCGAAATCGAACAGCTATTGTCATCTAGTGGTCATCATACACACTAAAAATTTTAAGTGACACAAAAATCGTACTTATGAGCTTCTACGTATATTGTATTCTTTGTCTAAACAAAGAATACATATATACATCTAAACTTCTAAGATGCCACTACTTATGGGTTTATGTCTTGGCTGCAGTCTATTATATGGTTAAAATGATGGATTCTATCAACATTTTTTCAGTTAATCTAAATTTTGACATCTGATCCATAAATTGTATTGGTTGTATATGAACGGATAGATACATTTGAAATAGTTTCAGTTATTTCATTCGGAAATTCGGTAAGTGAATACTTGATTTTAATACAGTTTTCACGCGCAATTCATAGATGTCAGCACATATTCTACACGAATAACAACAATTATGATGGGTCCGTTCGTTGGTACATTCGGAAGACGATATGTTCATCAGTCAAAAGATCGATTTGTTTGTAGTGTTGCAGTAAATGTGTGTTGAAAAAAGTGATGTTTTGATTTGAAAAAAAGTAAATTAAAATCAACATAAAATTAAAAAAACATACTGACATCACACAAAACGTTAATCAATTCTAATAATAAATAATTATTCAAATATCGTCATTTAATTGATAAACATTTTAAATAGTGTAAATTTTATGTATAATCAAATTTTGACATTTCTCAATTATTAGAGCCATGTGTGTTGCTAAATTTTGATTATTGTGTGAAATTTAATTAAAGTTTCGCTGATTTTCGAAATCTTGAGGTATGTTTTATGAAAATTTCTATTGCATGTTTATTAAAGTGAAAATTGTGGTGTATTTTTGAGTAAAAGGTTAGAATATTGATTGAATTTCGAATGTAAACAATATTTATTTGGCTACAACTGTTGTGTCATATTTGGGGATACTTTTATTTTATACGGGTTTTGGCTAAATTGGATAATTTTGGATGGAACTGTTCAAAATTATGTTTGTTTATAAGAAAATCTAGACAATCATAGCTGCGAATTTAAAGTAAAAGCTCAAATTATTTTGGATGAAATCTGATTAACTTTATTTTAGTCGAGTTGAATATAACTACTGGGAAAAAGTACTTAATGCCTGGTAATTCCGGAAATTTTAGTAGAACCTTTCGAAAATATGAAGTAATTTTCCAGCAACCGAAAATTTCGTTATTTTCACCGACTTAACTTAATAGAAATGACCGAAAAAATGCAGAAATTTAACTATAGAGTTTTCAAATCTGGAAGCGTTGAAAACCCGGATTTGTATCTATCTTCAAAATCTAGTTTGATTTACAATTGTGGATACTGATTAAAAGTTCGGTCATTTTCCAAATCTGGAAGAATTTTGACAAGACTATACTTATTAAGTTTTCTTTTGATCAACATTTTTTGAATAAATGTATGTTCAAAGGGTGATGATTTTGAAATGTCAGGATATTCTGATCATTAAAATATTAAAAATATTTATTATTTTAACAGATTTTGTTTTCAAATATAGTTTGATTAAAGTGTTCGAAAACATCACTGTGTTTAATTTCAAAAATTCCGCCAATTTAGTATTTTTGATGTCAGTGCTGCCACCTAGTTAAAGTTTCAATAGTTGATAATATATATCTGTAATCAAAGAAAAGTCTGGGAATTTCATACCAGCATTTCATTTAATTTTTTGGAAAGGATGAATTTAGGTAGTTCAGACAATATTTTATGTCCGTAAACTGCATTTCGCAAAAATTAAGGTGCATTTGCTTTGTAAATATTGCTAGATGAAAGGTGCGAAAAAAACATGAATCCAAAAAGGCTTTGAGATGAAATTACTTTTGTATTCATCCTTTCAAGAATATATCCATCAATTTTTAATCCAATCGGAGCTTTGAATTGTTTAGAGTTAAAAAAGAGTTTTTTAATGTGCGCATTCATAACATAGAATGTCATTGCGGATATACCAAAAACAGCTAAAATAATCTGTGTTGATTTTTTTTTTAACGAAATAAGCACTTAAAATTACAAATTTCACAATTGTTAAATTACAAAGAGTTAATATTTTCACAGATATTAAGCTTTTAATTGTAAAACCACTGTTTTGTTACATTAACAAAACCTGACCTACATAAAGGTGTTTTGTATTATTAACTCAAAAAACATGTTCCATCGAGTCTTGTATTGTTTAAAATATTAAAATAATTGTTATGTTTAGTTGAATAAAACAATAGTATTAAAGATTAATATAGTTAATTTATTAAAGTATGATTAATATAATATTACAGCCATGGTGTTCATTCTCTAGCTACTTGGTAAGTGAGTGTCTGTGTTCTAAGTCTCCCGCATCCCTTAGTAGTTGCACCACAAAGTGGTGCCCTCATGCCTAGATGTAGAGGTAGAGGTAGATTGTAAAGGCTGCCCTGGACGGGCTACACTTCGACCATAAGGTCCATTGTGATACCTTAGGATGTGAGGATGTGAGTGGAGTGGAAGGAATTTGTGAGTAGACTAGGAATTGGCAGGATATGCGGCTGCAGCCGACTATGATAGGAACTATGCCGATATTCATCTGGAGAAGGAAACTGCAGAAAACCTTCTCAAGCATAGCCGGTTACTTCGTTCTTGTCCATACGCCGACAGTTTAGTCAATCAACCGCCCCCTTTTTTTTATAACTGACAAACTGCCGATGTCGTGATTCGAACCCATAACCTCTCAGTTTTCAAGTACTGCACACTGCGCAGACATGACCGCTCGGCTACTTGGCTGGTGCCTAAGTGTAAGAACTACACATACACAACAATAATAACATAAAATCATATATTTGCCTATAAATTCTTGTCCCACAAATTGTTTTTGTAGATAATTTGTGACAATAATATGTTCAGTGCATTATATGTATATCATTTTTTCTCATTGTTAGTTGATTGTTAGTTTTATATAGGTCAATATAGTCTAGTCAACAAGTTAAAAAACGTGTTAATTCTTGCTACTGCGAATTAAAATACGTGCGATAGCTCGTTGAACTCGTTATGACATCCAGAAAAATGTGCAAAAATTTCAAACCCGCACATAAACAATTGTAAAAGTTATAAACCCTATTTTCAACATTAAATTAAAAGTATTAACAATAGAGGTCAAGTTCCGGGAGTCCAGATTTTTTTTCGAAAATTTCCTTCTCTTTAAGAATCTGTTTGTAAAATTCCTCTAGCACCAATAGTTTTTGAGTAATTTTATTTTAATTTTATTGAGTAAAAAGTATACCCCTTTTCTTTGGAATCTTTAATTGTTTATAACTTTTGCGATTGTTTATGTGCGGGTTTGAAATTTTTGCACAGTTTTCTAGACGTCATAGCGAGTTCAACAAGCTATCGCACGTATTTAAATTTGCAGTAGCAAGAATTAATACGTTTTTTAACCTGTTGACTAGACTAATAGGCCATATTGATGTTTTGTGACAATTTTTTGAGAAATAAGTGAGAAAAATTAGAGGTTGGTGAGTTTAATACGTTGTTATTTTACAATATTTTAGCTTGTTTGTCTTCCCACCTGTTGTGGAAAAATTGAATTATTAAGTTTTTTCCATTGATGTTTTATAAATGATGATAACCTATAACCAGTGGTACTAAACTAGTGAACTACAAGAGAGATTTAAATGCCTTTAATAATCACCCTACAAAGTTAGACATAACATTTCACTTTCACCCTGTATAATCAAGTCAAAATGTATCTACAGTAGCAAGCCAAGTACCATCACGGGCGTAGCTATAGCTTTAACAAGGGGGGGGGGGTTCAATAATGCATATAGATAAACTAGTTTTTTCTCGTGATTTCACGCCATAAAAAAGTACCTCTAAACGCCAATAAAATCAATCAATTAAAAATTACATAAACATATCGTCCCTATTACATGCAGTAAAGATGCGAGCAAACAATAGTTGGATACTCGGCGAATATTAGCGTTTTTGCGTAGACTAAGGAAGGGGGGGCTATGGTTCCAGACCCTCCTCCCTTTTATAAGTCCGGAGTACCATTAAGGTTGTTCAAGCACAAGATATGGTACATTCATGAAATTCTACAAAATCCAATATATAGTACATTCATAAAATTCTACAAAATCAAACAAAAAGATTTATTATTTTTTGCCGTAAATTAAAATTCATAATATTAATAAACATGCTTTTTTTTTTTTAGTATATTTGCATAATTGTAAATATTTGTTTAGCGTGAAAAACAAATTAGTTTTAATTATGCTGATTAAAATAATAATTAATGATTAGTTCTAACGTTCTAATTAGTTCTGTATAATTCAAAGAATATTTTAAAATAATATTTATCAGTGTCTAATTTATGAACATAATTGTTACCTGTTCAATTATAAAAAATTATATTTTCCCATAAGGCCCTATGTTAAAAATTAGATTTGTAATCGTTGATAACTGTTTCAAATGATCGATAAGAGGTTTTTTGAATTTTTGAGGAAACATAATTATGTGTTTTTTGAATTTTCTAAATCCCAAAGATTAAAAGTTTTTTCTAATATCAAGTCTCATGCATTTACGTGTATCTTCTTACGTAAATTTTTTCAGAATGAAACAAAGATCAGTTTCAATTCACACCGCAATGAACCATTAGGTCGCGATCAATTGGTTAGGCAATCCTGCTCTATGTCAAGAGATAATTATTATTATTTATTAACCCGACTTCAAACAGGAGGATGGTTCTCAATTCGTCTGTATTTTTTTTTTTTATGTTTCTTACCTCAGAACTCCGTCATTTATTAACCGATTTTGAATTATTATTTTTTGGTTTAAAGAGTTTGATTTCCGATTGGTTCCATTGTCACCAAATCGCATTTTGATGAAGGGATCTCCTGGAAATCGAGGAAAACCCTCATTTTATATGTGATAACCGATTTCTGCGAATTTTTTTCGTTTTTTGAAAGGATATACTCATTCATAATGGGAAAATAAGAAAATTTTTTTAAAACCGACTTCAAAAGAGAGTTTTACACAAAAAAAACCGACCCCAAAAAAAAAAAATTTTTACAAAAAAAAAAAAACAAAATGCTTGTAAAACAAATTGAAAATCTATTATAAAAAAATGCACTAAAAATTAAAAAAAAAACGGATAAAAAAAATGTGTTATAAAAAAATGCACTAAAAATTAGTTGGTCGTTTAGTAGGTCTACCCATATTTAGACAAATAAAATCAGTTATAGAACTTCAAAGTCACTAAAAAGCGAGAAATAAAACCTATTTTGACAAAATGGAAACCCGACTTCAAAAATCAAATATTCTAAAACAAAAAATACACTGAAAAGTAAAAAAATAATTGCGTATTCTTGTGCCAATTTTAGTTCATCTAAGCAAAAATTTTTAAATATATATGTACAATTATTGTTATTTTTGGAGGCGGTGTCCAAATTTTATGTGAATTTCTCTATGCTGACACCGACTCCAAAAATAACAATAATTGTACATATATATTTAAAAATTTTTGCTTAGGTTAACTAAAATTGGCACAAGATACGCAATTATTTTTTTACTTTTCAGTGTATTTTTTGTTTTAGAATATTTGATTTTTGAAGTCGGATTTCCATTTTGTCAAAATAGGTTTTATTTGTAAATGAAGAAACAAAAGAAAATTATTTGATTAAATTTAATGGTGTAGTAATAAATATATGGGATCTATTATGCTCCCTATCCCAATTCTCCCGATCATGTTTATATCCAATTAAATTAATTATTAGACTAACGCTCGTTATTTGATACGATGAGGCATTGTATAATATTTTGGCTTTTATTTTAGATAGTATTAGAGAACACATAATATTATAACATATACAGATACACCTCTACTAATTATTGTGGTGCAGGTTGCCGCCTGGCCCGGACTCTATTACATTATCTGTTATATGATTAATTCGATTATTTACAGAATAAGTATATTATAGTTTTGTATGTACAAGATGTACAAGATGTACTAAGTTGGTTTATTTAGTTTTGACACTCTCTTCTCCTTAAGTAGGCTACAAACGCGGAACATTGTGCAGCAACATTGAACTCCGCCTACAAAATATTTTACCTACAGACGTGCAACCAAAATTGGGAACATTACTTTATTAATAAAGATTATTAAAATAATCAAAGAGAACTCTAGGTTTTTTGAAATTATATTTAAAATTTTGCCCCTATTCCTAGAACATTTGTTTGTATTTTATAAATACGTATTTCGACTTTAATGTAGTCATCATCAGTATGAATTAGCTAATCGTAACTATCTCTGGGATATGGATTCAGAGATATGTTGCTTGTTGCTAATATATAAATCATTGTGAGACACGCACCAAATTAGCAACAAGCAACATATCTCTGAATCCATATCCCAGATATGGTTTTGATTAGATAATTCATACTGATGATGACTACATTGTAGTCGAAATACGTATTTATAAAATACAAACAAATGTTCTAGGAATAGGGGCAAAATTTGAAATATAATTACTTTATTACTTTATTATTCTATCTTAAAAATTCAATCACTTGTCATCTTGTCTCTATCTATCTCATTTAATTTGTAGTTTATTTATCTACTAGTTTATTTGTACGTATCTTTATAGTTTTTTCAAGTTTGTTGTGTGACATTTATTGTCACACATGTTTTGATAATCTATGTAATAAAACATAAAAAAATATTAGGAAAACATAAAATTTTAGATAATATGTTGCAAATATCGCTACACACGAGCAACTTTCTTACAGCAACATTAAACTCATCCCACAAAATATCAAATAATTTTGATTTTTACAGCAACCAGATCAAGGACATGTAAATTTGTTCTGCAACAGCTATATAGACTAGCAACCTACTACCGAACATTCATTTGTCCTTAAAATGTTCCTGCACAGGTTGCACGCCTGTAGTCCCGATTATTGTCATATTACTACCCTACTCTCAAAGTTACTTAAATTAGTCCATGTTTAATGCGTTTCTGCGCACATTGCCATTTATGTTTCAAACTACTATAACTGTTGTACGCCGTTTACAATTATTAAAAAAAAACGGGTGTAAAGTGTCCATCTGTGACACAACAGTCTCGAGAGTAGTCACGAGACTCAACTCACAAATGGATAGGGGGCTGAGATCAGTATCGGAAATAAGTCCGAACAGATCTCCGAGAGAGCAACGATCACAAGTGGACAAGTATATCCATGCTCTCGAGACTCAGTCTCCAGTCTTCCGTCCGTGTTGGAAGAGTTTGCGAGCTCTCGAAGACTTTAATGTTGTTTATATTCATAATTTTTATATATTATTTTTTATATTATTATTTCGTTTTATCAGAAAACGAAATTTTGTGTCTTCCTTAATAATCCGGTGTTTCACTAAATCTAGAAAGAGTTCAAATAGCACTGCAGACATCCGAATAAAATGTTTAAACTGCATCTTCTAGCCTTAACTCATTTACGAGTGTGGAACAAGATCCTAATTCATTTCGTCTATTCACCCATTTTCTCATCCAACACTCCCTTTTTTTCACTTTCCGTTTTTTGGAAATTTTGTACGCAACAATAAAAGCAAGAGCCTGACTAGAATCCATTTATGAATAAAGCAATTGACTAAATTAATAATCTTAATAAATTGTCAAATGAAATTAATCAGGTAAATTGAAGAATCATACTTATTTTCGTCTATTTGCAATTTGTAACACTTTTTTTTTACTTTGTTGTAAACAACGAATTACTTTGTACAAGTTGTATTGATTTAAACAAATAAATTATTATTATTATTAAGTTGTCACAGCGAGACTGCAATGATTATCGAGTCTCAGGAAGTTGTCACGGGGACAAAAGTGATCTCAAATGGACAATACCCTGACACTGGTCTCGAGACTTTCTCTCGAGATTTTGTCTCAGATGTACACTTTTATATATATATATATATATATATATATATATATATATATATATATATATATATATATATATATATGTGTGTGTCTGTAATCACTCTAGCGGTCACAGTTTTCATTTTATCGGAATGAAATTTGGTATTTGAGGCGCTTTTGTTATTCAAAAGGTCAAGTTCGTTAATGGGTAAAATCGGATAAGAGGAAAGGGGAGTTTAAAGGAAGGGGGAAACACAAAATTTGACATATCTCCCTTAATATTCGAAAAATCGAAAAATTTATAAGAAGTAAAGTTGTAGGTACTAAATTTTACTATAATTTTGTTTCTTATCATTTTTTCTGTTACACTAATATTTACAGAAATATTGACGGTTTAAGATTGAAAACTAAATTCCTTAATATCTCTGCACACATTAGAGTTTTAGCAAAAATGATAAGGTGATGAATTGTAGCAAATTTGATTTTCTACAACTTTATTTCTTACGCATTTTTCGATTGTTCTAATATTAAGAGAGATATTTTATATTTTGTGTTTTCTTATTTCTTTATACCCCCCCCCCCATTTCCCTCGACTTATGTCATTTATTAATAAAATTGGCCTTGCAAATACTAAAATCATATACGACATTTCATTTTGATCAGACTAAAATTGTGACCGCTAGAGAGTGTTTTATTTATTCTAAGGAAATTTGCTAAGTTGAAGCAGCTCTTGCGTATCGATTTTTTTAAATAGTTGCTCTTTTGGTATATTTTTTAATTTTCTTAGGTCATAGAGAAAAGCAAAATTTTCAAAACGTTCATTTAACGACATAAATCTTGAATCCATATTGCTTATTATAGAATCAATTATTGTGTTAAATATTTATCGTTTTACGACAAATATATTTTCACGTTGCGTCCGAGTTATGCATAAACCATTGAGGCACTTGGCCCCTCGAACCGCGAGGCCGTAGGTGGTGGCCCACGTTGCCCACGCCTAACACCGCTTCTGATTACCACCAAGTCCATTTAACGATATGTATAACCTTAGTTCAAAACGGTAACTTTTAACATTTTTTTACTCAAAACCTAAAAACAGGCACAAGTTCAAACTTTGACTGGATATTCTTTATTATTGAAATAATAAGCTGTCAAATTTTGAAGAACCTGTCATTAAATTGAATTTTCTTCATAACAACCTTAAATGGTTGGTCCCTTACATTTGACTGAAGTGAAAATGGAAAACTGCGATGGGAAGCTTTTAATATTAATATTAATAGTGCATATTTGGAGAAGCCTCGTTTAAGTCCAACAATAAATCGATATTAATAAAAAATAAAAAAAAATTTTTGGGCAGTCTCAGAAGCAATGAAGAAACGATTTCGAAGAGTGTATATTAAAATAAAACGATCGAAATTCTGATTTTAAGATGTTTACTACGTAGCCCAGAGTGAACTTCCATAGAATATCTTTGTGATGAGCTTGTCCGACGTATAAGAGGATGAATTAACCCTTCTGGTAGCTCACAGAGGCTCATAATAGCATTAGTGCAGGAAAGGGAGGTAATCACCCAAGATGTCGTAATGAACTTAATTAAAAGTATGACTACAAGGCCTGAGGCAGCCGTTAGAGCAAAAGCAGGTAATATCCACTGTTAAAAGTTTAATTCCTTCCAAAAATCTCGAAATAAATTTTTTTTTTTTTTTAATTTTAAAATTTATGAAAATTTTCCTTTTTTTCGAATTAATTTTTTCTCTCCATAAATTAAAAGGTTTTCTTTTACAATTTTATCCCCATATCAACAAAAACATATACAAATTTATAAAAATGTAGTTGAAATGGAAAAAAATGGTGCGCTGCTTTGCTATGCAGTATATATATATATATATATGTTTTTAATAAATTTTTGAAGAAAGCTTTTGGTTTAGTAGATGTCGAAAATGAATCAATTGTTAAAAAAATAATATATATATATATATATATATATATATGGAAAAAAATGGTGCGCTGCTTTGCTGTGCAGTATATATATATATATATATATATATATATACTGCACAGCAAAGCAGCGCACCATTTTTTTCCATATATATATATATATATATATATATATATGTATATATTATTTTTTTAACAATTGATTCATTTTCGACATCTACTAAACCAAAAGCTTTCTTCAAAAATTTATTAAAAACATATATATTTTTATACTGCACAGCAAAGCAGCGCACCATTTTTTTCCATATATATATATATATATATATATATATATATATGTATATATGTATATATTATTTTTTTAACAATTGATTCATTTTCGACATCTACTAAACCAAAAGCTTTCTTCAAAAATTTATTAAAAACATGGCTTTTGCAAATTCTTTAAATCCGTCAATTATTCTTTCACCAAAATTGACATTAGTATAATAACTGAAATTTTCAGATTACCTTTTCCGGTTGAGCGTTTGATATTGCAAAATAGAGATATGATTGTTTCACCTATCCTTGGATCACTTTGTATGTACATACATGGAAGAATGGTTGTTTGGGGTCATCCAAGTAATAAGAGAAGAGTAGCGATGTGTGCTTGAATAGTTGTGATGTTATAATGGTGGATTGGTTGAGTGGACGAGGGCCTATTTATCCTTGGTATATTCCTATTTATTTATTAATATTATGTACGTTTCATACAATGTATTCGGATAATGTCAGTAGTTATGTAATCAAGTGTGTTATATATCTACAAGTGACGAGCTACACTTCGACCATAAGGTCCATTGTGATGCCTTAGAATGTGAGGATGTGAGTGGAGTGGAAGGAATTTGTAAGTAGACTAGGAATTGGTAGGATATGCGGCTGCAGCCGACTATAATAGGAACTATGCCGATATGCATCTGGAGTTCGTGAAGGAAACTTCAGGAAACCTACTCAAGCATAGCCGGTTACTTCGTTCTTGTCTATTCGCCGACAGTTTAGTAAATCAACCACCCCTTTTTTTTATAATAGACAAACTGCCGATGTCGGGATTCGAACCCATAACCTCCCAGTTTTTAAGTACTGCATACTGCGCAGACATGACATCTTAGACCGCTCGGCTACTTGGCTGGTAATATATCTACAAACTATGTAACTCAATTATTTATGTAACGAGCTATTTCATTTCATTCTATTATTTTTCATTTTCGCCCTCTAGCGAGAGAACAACGCACTTTTAAGAAAAAGTTTTCCTACAAAAGATACGTATTAACTAAAATCTGATTAGCGCATTCGATTCCTCGGGAAAAATTACTAGGGAATAATTACTACCTTTTTAGGTGTTAAATATTTTAAAAATTTCTAGTTTTTTGAAACATTTTCTTAAAGTTATTAAATAAAACAAATATTTTAAATTTTCGTAAAATCACTTTATTTGACTAGTTTCGGAACATCGTTCCTTAACTTCAGAAATAAAAATGAAATTAACAATTTTTACATACTGTAGCAACAAGGTAAACATTTTCAGGTACTTAAAATTTTGTGAATGAAAACTAACAATATTGGAAATTATTTGTATAATTTGCCAAAATGTTTATAGTTTTAGATTTTTCCAATATTATTAGTTCTCATTCACAAAATGTTATGTTAAGTATCTGAAAATGTTTACCTTGTTGCTACAGTATGTAAAAATTGTTCATTTTATTTTTATTTCTGAAGTTAAGGAACGATGTTCCGAAACTAGTCAAATAAAGTGATTTTACGAAAATTTAAAATATTTGTTTTATTTAATAACTTTAAGAAAAAGTTTCAAAAAACTAGAAATTTTAAAAATATTTAACACATAAAAAGGTAAATTGTTGATTTTATAAAAATTTCAAATATTTGTTTTATTTAATAATTATAATGGATTTTCGTCAAGTAACGACCCATTCAATACAAAATTTTTCTTAAGGGTTTCATAAGTATGGAATTCTATGTGGAAAACCAAAAATGGTTATAGAATCCGTAGGAAGTAGTTATACCAGTTATACCAAAATACTTTTTAAGCTTTTTTTTGTAATTTCCATGGAAATATATATTTATACAACAAAAAATAAAGAAAATATGAATATATAAATTATATTACAAAAACAACAATATTTATTATACCTAGAGCAAAATGCTATATTAACAGTGGCGTATCACAAAATAATATTTTACGACCAAGATACATGCATAAATAGATATTTGTAGCAATAATGATTGGTAGATTTTTATTGGGTAAGTTTCTCAGATGCAGGATTTTCATATTTTACTTGTCAAGTGATCAGAATATTACTTTGTATATTAAATGTTATAAAATCTGACCACTTCAGTAAATTTCATTTACTGCCTTTTGTTAATTTTGATGCTAATCAATTTTTCCGATGATTCTCACATACCAATTGAAAAATGAATTATTAAGAATTTTATTTCAACAAGATAATATAAATAGATAGATAAACTATGGTTTCATAAGACAATAGATTTTTAGCGAATTTCCTGAAAGGAATTATAGCTATTGGTCCCGTACCGACTTTAAAATTTTGCAAAAATTTCTTCAAATGTCCATCGATCCTACCTACTAGATGTCGAAAATCACCATCTGTAAAATTTATAGACATAATCTATGGACATATATATATATATATATATATAGATATATATATATATATGTATATATATATATGTATATATATATATATATATATATATATATATATATATATATATATATATATATATATATATATATATATGTGTGTGTGTGTCTGTAATCGCTCTAGCGGTCACAATTTTAATTTGATTGGAATTAAATTTGGCATTTGAGGCGCTTCTGGTATTCAAAAGGTCAAGTTCGTTAATGGGTAAAATCGGACAATGGGAAAGGGGGGTTTAGAGAGAGAGGGAAAAGCAAAATTTGACATATTTGCCTTAATACTCGAAAAATAGAAAAATTTACAAGAAGTAAAGTTGTAGGTACTAAGTTTTACTGTAATTTTGTTTCTTATCATTTTTTCTGTTACCCTAATATTTACAGAAATATTGACGGTTTAGGATTGAAAATGAAATTTCTCAATATCTCTGTACACATTAGTTTCAGCAAAAATCATATGGTGATGAATTGTAGCAAACATGATTTTCTACAACTTAATTCCTTACGTATTTTTCGATTGTTCTAATATTAAGAGAGATATTTTATATTTTGTGTTTTCTTCTTTCTTTATGCCCCCCTTTCCCCTTGATGTGTGTCATTTATTAATAAAATTGGCCATGCAAATACTAAAATCATATACGACATTTCATTTTGATCAGACTAAAATTGTAACCGCTAGAGAGTGATTTATGTATTCAAAGGAAATTCGCTAATTTGAAACAACTACTGCGTAACGAATTTTTTAATCGATAAACTAACCCTTGTGTAACAATTTTTATTCGAATACCCTATACTTCCATTTCATATATATATATATATATATATATATATATTCGCATATGTATGTATTTATGTATGTTCATAATATATGGTTATAATATATGAAGAGTGCACTACTGACTACACTACACCTACCACGACAGCTACAGAGTACAGTATAGTACAAAATAGTATAAAACATTACTATATTCAATTATTTTTAAATATGATATTTGACACTTATTCAACCGCACAACTACAAAACTGCAACAAACATTATACATTGTTACATTATACACATCTAGCCTAGGTATTTATTGTCATTATCACAGTGGCGGTTCAATGCGAACGTGTGTATGAGTTCTTGTATTATTATAAGGTCAATAGTGTGTATGGGTGAAATGATGTGATCAGTATTCCCCCTTTTTTATCGACATAGGATATTCGAAAAAAAATTATTATACGTTTTGCGATAATACCGACCGGTAAAATTTTATTACATTTTTGAAATGCTCTCAAAATGTCCGACAAGTAGATTTTTGTCTGAAAATTGGGTATTTCACATCAATTAATTCTAACATATAAAATTTGATTTTCAGACGCGGTGCTATGTATATTTTTTTTGTCTCATGTTTTTTAATGGTTTCTGGACAGACGCAACGCTATTTTTGTCTGAAAACCGTGTTTCTGGTAACTCGGGGCTATCATCTATCTACATTTCGTATATCAGACGTTTTGCTATGATACGAGTCGGCTAAATTTTATGACATTTTTGAAAATGTGCTCGAGTCAGACACAAGATGCAAAATTTTGATCAGACTGAAAATCGCATTTTTGGACTCAGAGTCATCTATTGTTTCTGTATGGTTTCATCTTGGTGTGATGTGACAAAAATTTTGGTCGGGGCTCTCATTAGCCTGTCGTGCTTTGGTAAAAGGCAGTAAAGTGTAAAAAAACAGAGAAAACTGAAATCTAAGTTTTTGATATTTCTAAAGTTAATAATATTATTTTCCATAATAATTATTGAACGAATAATAATATGTTACATGAAAAGTCAGTTAAGTATGATTTTAGATCACAATTAATCAAAATGCCTAAAATAATAGTTCATCTGTCTTTAATTGTTGTAAATCGAAAAAAATATTTTGACAAAATGGAAACCCGACTTCAAAAATCAAATATTCTAAAACCAAAAATGCACTTAAAAGTAAAAAATAATTGCGTCTTCTTGTGTCAATTTTAGTTCACCAAAGCAAAAATTTTTAAATATATATGTACAATTATTGTTATTTTTGGAGGCGGTGTTAGTAGAAAAAATATTGTCGTTTTTATTTCGAAAAAATATTGTATTTATTTAAATTTTAATGTTTCACATAAAATTTACCCTTCACATAAAATTTGGACACCGCCTCCAAAAATAACAATAAGTCATATATATTTAAAAATTTTTGCTTAGGTGAACTAAAATTGACACAATACTCAATTATTTTTTTACTTTTTAGTGCATTTTTGGTTTTAGAATATTTGATTTTTGAAGTCGGGTTTCCATTTTGTCAAAATATTTTTTTAAATTTTTAGTGCATTTTTTCATCGCAGATTTTCAGTTTTTTTTACATGCATTTTGTTTCTTTTTTGTAAAAATTTTTTTTTGGGATTGGTTGTTTTTTGTAATAAATTTTTTTATTTGAAGTCGGTTTTTAAAAAAATTTTCTTATTTTTCATTATGAATGAGTATACCCTTGCAAATAAACAAAAAATTTTCGCAGAAATCGATGATCACATATAAATTGAGGATTTTCCTCGATTTCCAGGGGATCCCCTCATCAGAATGCGATTTAGTGACAATGTGACCAATGGGAAATCAAAATCAAATTTAATATACAAAGAAATAATCTGACCACATGACAAGTAAAATATGAAAATCCTGCATCTGAGAAACTTACCCAATAAAAATATACCAATCATTATTGCTACAAATATCTATTTATGCATGTATCTTGGTCGTAAAATATTATTTTGTGATACGCCACTGTTAATATAGCATTTTGCTCTAGGTATAATAAATATTGTTGTTTTTGTTATATAATTTATATATTCATGTTTTCTTTATTTTTGTTGTTGTATATTTCCATGGAAATTACAAAAAAAAGCTTAAAAAGTATTTTGGTATAACTGGTATAACTACTTCCTACGGATTCTATAACCATTTTTGGTTTTCCACATAGCATTCCATACGGAAAACATTACGCAAAAGCTATATCTGTCCATAAAGTAATGTTATTACAAGAAGGGAGAATCAGGGTGGCAACAGAGCTGGAAACCCTGGAAAACTTGGAATACACATGGAATTTTTTTCTTTCATGTATAAAGACTTTAAAATCACGGTGTGATTCAATTTTATAGATCTGAAAATTTAATATTTTAGTAATAGAAAAACTGGAGTCATGGAATTCTATTTTTCGATTCTTATGTCCACTCTGGCAGAAGTAAATAGATGTACTCGGTTAAAATTTCAAAATTAACCTCCACTTAATGATAGCACTTACTTTTTAGTACAAATCATAATATTTTTGGAGGTTAAACTCTAAACCATAGGTGGGCCGACGTTGAATCCACTCAGCTCTGAGTGAGAGGCAGGAAGAGAGATAGTGTAAATATAGGGTATCCTACCAATTATTATTATTTTCTTTTTTTAATTAAAACATTTTCTGAAAAAAATATAATAATACCAACTATTTTTTATGGTCACTATTATTCAAAGTATACAATACATACAATACAATGAATACATACTCTGGATTTTTGGGCTGGTAATTTGGGGAATAAAATGTATCTTTTTAATATATTTGGGTATGAATAAAATATAAATGTTACATAAATTATAAAATATAAATCTTTTGATCTTTTACATTTACCACTTGTAAATTTTTTGATGATTTAGTTTAGATTTTAGAATAAGATTTTAGAATAAGATTTTAGAAAATTCCGAATAATTTGCCTAAACTATTCATATCGGAGAACTAATAAACAATTATTTACTTGATTTAATTATTTTTTCTTAGTAGGAGGTATAGTGTCATGGGAATTTGATGACACTGGATACCAAAAAGATGCCAATGATAAAGCTGGGTGGGGTGGAGGGTTGGTAATTTGTTACTAATTTCTAAATGGTTAAATTTTACATAAAGTGGGAATACATATAGTTGTTGTTGTTGTAATTATTGTTATTGCTATCATCATTATTGTTGTAATTATTGTTATTATTATTATTATGTTTTTGGTGTATCTCTCGATTCCGGCGAGCCGTCTGCGCCCACATCTGCTCTAAACCAGAGATCCTAAAGAGTCTCTGATTAATATGTGGAACGGGATCCACGCGGTACACTAAAAACCAAGCTGCTCTCTAATACTGAATAAGCGATATTTTGAATTTTATTTTTTGACTATAATGAAAATCCAAAAATTTGACACAGACGTTTCTCAATAATCTGTAGAAAATATAAATATACAGTCGAATCTGGGTGAGCGAGAAATGGATAAGCGAGAAAACTCTATAAGTGAGAGTAGTTGCCAGGTCCCGTCATTTTACCCTTGGAAACCACTTCAAGTGAAAAACAGACACCTCTGTTTTAGAGAGTTGTTTTTCACGCCTGGACTTCTATAAATGAGACTACCACTTGTCCTATACCTTAATAAGCTAGAGTCGAGCGAATTTATTATCTGTTTTTTACGACACTTTCTAAATTTCGTAGTATAACAACAAATTTCAAATATAAAAACAAGTCAATTATAAAATTAAAAAAAGGCGTTACGCAGGAGCTGCGCCAACTTAGCGAATTTCCTTAGAATACATAAATCACTCTCTAGTCACAATTTAAGTTTGATCAAAATGAAATGTCGGCATAAAGATAGAAGAAAACACAAAATATAAAATATCTCTTTTAATATTGGAACAATCGAAAAATGTATAATGAGTAAAGTTGTAGAAAATCAAGTTTGCTACAATTCATTACTTGAACTCTAATGTGAACAGAGATATTAGAATTGATAGAATTTTAACTTTCAATCTTTAATTGTAAATGTTTCTGTAAATATAAGTGTATCAGAAAAATAAGAAACAAAATTACAGTAAAACTTAGTACCTACAACTTAACTCCTGATAAATTTTTCGATTTTTCAAATATTAAGGGAGATATGTCAAATTTTGTGTTTCCCCCTCCCTCTAAACCCCTCTTTCCCCTCGTCCGATTTTACCCATTAACGAACTTGACCTTTTGAATATCAAAAGCGCCTCAAATACCAAATTTCATTCCAATTGGAATAAAACTGCGACTACTAGAGAGTCCACAGACATATAAATTTATATGTACATATATATTATGTTGATTTATATATATATAAATATATATATATATATATATATATATATATATACATATATAAAAATTTTAACGATAGTGATTTTTAACATCCAGTAGGTAGGATCGATGGACATTGAAGAAATTTTTACGAAATTCAAACATTGGTATAAATTCAATAGCTGATTTCCTTTGGAGAAAATTCGCTAAAAAATGACATCAACTTTTGTGATCAAGTGAACATTAAAACTCACACGGATGTAGCCGCAAGGTATAGCTCTAGTAGTGTGATTTATAAAATTAAATAAAGTAATATCTATATTGAAAAAAATCAAATTCTAATCAATCTTCCCTATTAGTTTCTCCTTTGTCCATGTATTATCTTGACAATATCATAAAAAAATTAAAATAAAAAATATATTTATTTCGATAACAATATTTCAATTTATATAAATGAAAATATCTTGATCACAGATGCTTCAAAACAATCTCTCACCCATACTGTGTGGTTTTATCAAATGAAACTTTACACCCTCATGGTCGTTATACCTACCTACATGCAT
Source organism: Nineta flava (assembly GCA_963920215.1). Taxonomy (NCBI): domain Eukaryota; kingdom Metazoa; phylum Arthropoda; class Insecta; order Neuroptera; family Chrysopidae; genus Nineta; species Nineta flava. Next base: position 41,031,702 of record OY986042.1, read on the forward strand.
ATAGGAAGAACAATATAAGGGGGTCTTATATTTGGTATTTGACACGTGACCATGACTATTTTATTTGGTATGTGTCAACAAGATATGCAAAAAAACTTATATATAATAAATGTGATCACATATCGACAAATAAATTTTATAGAAATGAAAATAATAATTCAAAATCTTAATCTAGTTAAATGTATTTTTAGGGTTCCGTATACATATAAAGTAAGGTTCATATATTGAGTGTTTATCATAAGGAAGTAAGAACTATGGGTCTAGTGCAGTGATTCTCAACCACTGTGCTGCGCCACTTTTGTGTGTATTAACCAACATAAAAACGAAAAAAAGATCGAGACTGTTACATGTAGAAAACGATATGAGAGTAGCATTGTCATTTAAATGAAATTATCAAAAAACATCAAACTCAAATTTCTCATTAAAAGTATTCTTATTATTAACTTGTAATTAATCCCTTAATAAACGTACTGTTGTTTTTGTAGTACATATTATTTTATTTTACATTCAAAATTATTATCATAAACTATTTTACACAGTGTATTATAGGTAAGTAAACAACTTTTAAACTGATCTTTTTCTTTGTGTGCCGTCAAATTTTGAAATCGTTAAAAGTGTGCCGCGACAAAAAAAAAGGTTGAGAATCACTGGTCTAGTGCCTTCCGCCTGAACTTAGGAAACAGTCCGAGATGGTCTCAAGTAGTAGCCTCAAGGCAACCTTCGAATGGATAGAAAATGATCCGATCGTAGGAATGGTTTGTGATCTTATGTTGTCGGCAACATATGAATTCTACAGACCATTTGAAGTGAAAACATATGACAGAACGTCATGAGAGAATGGCGCGATCCTCTTCGACAGCCAAGATTAGCGTCGACCAACACCCTCACCTTATTGACATTAACAACACCGCATGGTCAGAAAAGGACACCGGCAATACACGGACTGGAATCTTCACACACTTAAACCCTTAATTGGTCAGTCAACTCAAATAATCCTTCAGGTACTACCTCAGTCAAATCATATAAAAACAAAACTTTTTCAATATTATTGTGAGACATGCACCAAATTAGCAACGAGCAACCTATCTCTGACTCCATATCCTAGAGATAGTTACGATTAGCTCATTCATACTGATGATGACTACCTTGTAGTCGAAATACGTATTCATAAATAACAAATAATTGCTCTAGGAATTGGGGCAAAATTTGAAATTTAATTTCATAAAACGTAGAGTTCTCTTTGATTATTTTAATAATCTTTATATCATTATGGTTCATTTTTTGAGAAAATTTGTTAGTCTGCGTATTTCCTAGGTGACGAATGTGAAATTTGTTGTCCATTTGAAAATGGAACCTTTATGGTATTCGTATGAATTCATACTCAATCGATATAATTTTACTGTGTGGTTAGTTGTTTAGTTGTTAAATGATTGAATTAAATATAATAAGATAGATCTAAATTTGTAATAAATTAAGTTAATACTATTTTAAATTAATCCTTTATCCCAGTACACAGTACTCGTGTATAGATAGATAGTCTGCATTGGTGAGAGAATATTTTATCAGTCATATTTATCATAGAACCACACGGCGACGCTCTCACACAACCGACACCTTCAATTTTATTTCATGTTTCTTTCATACCAAGTATCAGATAGATAAAATAATTATGTCATCTGTTTTTACAAGCTTTTATTTAAATTGCAACGTACACTCCCGTTAAAAAAAAATGAACAGACCTGAACCGAATCTCTCACAATTTTGATTATTCTTGTAGTAGCAGATACAACATTTTATTTAATTTTTACACGTAAGAGTAAGATATAACACTTAACATGTATTAACATTACATATATTCTTTAAATTCTCACTCTGTCACTGATACCGTATACACAAATAAAAAATATAAATTTAGTTTATACTTCCATTTCTTTTTTACACACTTAAAAAATATACTACTTATCTTTGTTTATAAATAAATAAAATTATACATTATACACAGAGTTACAAAAGTCAGGAGTTTCATGAAATGTAAGAAACTTAACATTTCAGGTCTGTTCATTTTTTTTGAACGGAAGTGTATGTATGTATGTATGTGTGTATGTATGTTCGTTCGGGTCAAATTTTGCTAGGTGAATTAGAACCACTTCCTCTTATCCTACGGAGTTGAATTTTTACATGTTGGTTCAGTTCCGATGACAATGAATGGTAAGCATGACAACAATCAACAAGGAGAAAGGGGGGGGGTTAGAGGGAGGGGGAAACACAAACGTTGGTATATCTCTCTTAATATTGAAAAAAAATCGAAAACACATAAGAAGTAAAGTTGTAGAAAATTAGTTTTACTTTAAAAAGCTTGTTTTTTAAAATGAGTTTTTAATAGAAACTTATTAATATTTTATAAGGATGGGTTTATTGAATTTAGTTAATTTGTTACACTAAGATATATTACACTAATAATGTTTCATGAAACAAAAATGGCTTGTATCAAAATTTATCTAACAAAAACCCTGTTGGTTTGTCCTTATTATACGATTATACTATGTCCTAATTATACGATTTGATGTCCACGATTAGTTTTACCCTCTTTCTTCGATTTTATATACACTTTATACGATTTCGGATGATAACTTGTAAACCGTTTACCAATTCGATAAATGATTATGATTTATGTGTTTTTCCGGTTAATTTTACCCTAATTATTTTTCGATTTTTTGGTACACTTCTTAGAAAAAAGTCGAAAATATTACAAAAATTTTTTAGTCATCGATTTGTATAAACGATAGTTTGTTTATTAAGTAAATTGGACCCAAAAAAACATAAAAATTCAGTATGTTCCATGATTTGACAAATAGTTTCTGATATATTCCCGCTTTATACGATTTGATGTCTACTTTTATAAGATTTCAGATGATATCTTGTAAAACGCCTACCAAATCGTCAAATGAGCAGGATTTTTGCCTTTTTCGGGTCAAATTTACATTAAGTAGTAAATTTCATCGAAATTGAGAACAGAAATTATTTTTCGATTTTTTGGCACACCCTTAGAAAAAGGATATTACAAAATATTACAAAAATTTTTTAGTCTTCGATTTGTATGAACGATAGTTTATTATGTAAACTGGACCCAATAAAATACAAAAATCCTGTGTGTTCGATGATTTGACAAATAGTTTCCGAAATATTTCCTCTTTAAACGATTTGGTGTTCACTTTTATAGGATTTTTAGACGATATCTCATAAACCACTCATCAAATCGTCAAATAATCATGATTTTCGTGTTTATTGGGACCAATTTTTCTTCAATACAATCGAAATTGGGAACAAAAATTATTTATTCTGTTTTTATCCAATATTTAAAAAGTCGGAATAATAACAAAAACTTGTTAGTCATTGATTTTAAGTATATTGAATCCAAAAGTAAAAAAAATCCAGTTGGTTTGATGATTTGACGGATATTTTCTGAGATATGGTGGAGATAACTTTTTCCTTCATAATAGTTCTGAAAAAAAACGCTCCAGAAGTTATATTTTTGGGTGTTCTTCTCCATTTACTTTCTACGATTCGACATTTTACCCAGAGCTCTAAATACCTTAAAATGAAAGTACCTAAAAAGAAGGTTTAGGTACTTTCATTTTGAGGTAAAGGAGAAAAGAGGAGATTTTGTGAGACAAAAAGGTTTTTTGTCTAGAATTGAAATGGGCATACACATATGGGTTTTTCCCCTCTCTATATGTGGTAGATTCTAGATCCATTTTGACATTGATTTTCTGTTAAAAATTGCTGAAATTTACCCGTTTTTTAGTTTTTTTTTGCGTAGTCTATGTTAAACACTCTCATGAAAGATTTTTATACCCGGTATATGTAAATATAACCAGTATATGTATATATTAAGTTTAGTCCCGACTTTGTAACGCTTGAAAATAGTGATCGCAGACATAAATGGTTGGCATGCCAAATTCGGCCATTTCCGCATGTCCGTCTGTCCGTCCTTGGATAACTCAAAAACGAAAAGAAATAACGAGTTGATATTTTGTATATGTATTCTAGAATTAAAAATTAAGGTCAAGTTCGTGAATGGGCAACATCGGACCATATTTGGGCAAAATGGACAAAACTACCCAACTTTGAAACCAAAAAAGAAAGAACAAACATGTAAAGAGAAAAAATGTTCCTTTTTAAAAATAAACAACTTTTGTATTAAACTTTTTTACATAAATTCAGTATATACCGGGATTTAAGCAATTAACTCAGTTAGTTGTTATTTTCATTTGTTTTTATATAATTTTTCATTATTTTTTTTGTAAACTAGCCTCTTTTTATCCATTGTTAATATCGACTAGCTTTTACTTAATTTGACATTTAAATGTCAGCACGGTTTCAGACCGAAGCACTCCACGTGCTCGGCCAGTAATGAATTAACACATTTTGTATTGGAAGAGATTGATAAAAAAAAATTTGTATTGGCATTGTTTTTCGATTTAAGTTCAGCTTTTGATACTGTGAATCATAATCTTTTATTAAAAAAATTAGACAATATTGGCATAAGAGGTCTACCAAACTCCTGGTTTCAGACCTACCTACAAAATCGACAAATTATTATAGATGTTGCAGGAGAAAAATCCAGATCAAGGGATGTAAACATAGGGGTCCCACAAGGGTCAAATCTTGGTCCTTTGCTGTTCCTTATTTATATAAATGATTTGCCCTTACATATTTCGCTGGGAAAATTTGTGCTTTATGCAGATGACACATCTGTACTTTTGTCATCAGATGATTTGACTGACATTATCAATCAAATGGACCTTGTGGTTGATCAGTTTAGTGATTGGTGTAGAGTAAATCATTTAATTATAAATATGAGCAAAACTACTTATTTACTGTTTAATAATAAGCACATCGACAATACCAAGTTATTAAATAGCAGGAATCCGATCAGTCGAGTAACTGAAATGAAATTCCTAGGAGTCATGCTAGATGAAGACATGGGTTGGCATCTTCAAGTTGATGTAGTTTGTAAAAAATTGAGTACAGTATGCTACTATATAAGAAAATTGAAGCAAACGCATGATACAGACGCACTTTTGGCTCTGTATTACGGGCTTGCTTATAGTTGCATGCAATATTGTGTTGTTCTTTGGGGACAATGTTCGGACTGCTCTCGAATATTTGTGTTACAAAAGAGAATTATTCGACTTATTTTCAATCTGAACTATAGAGAAACATGTAAAGATCATTTTATAAAGCACAATATTTTAACTTTTTATGGCATATACCTGTATGAGTTGTTAGTATACATCAAGAAAAACTACCAAAATTTTAAACTGAGAAAAGAAATTCATCCTTATAATACTCGACAATGTACTGATCTTCATGTTCAAAATTATCGAATTGATAAATATAGAAAAGCTCCTCAAATTGTTGGGACTGAATTATATAACAACTTACCAGTAGAAATTAAGCATATTGAAAATATAAATAAATTTAAAACTGTATTAAGAAATTATATAGTAAAACAATGTCCATATAATTTGTGAATTTGACAAAACCTATGTACTATTTGTATCTTTGGTAAATAAATTATTATTATTATTATTATTATTATTATTAAGTAATATGTCTGCACATTGATAATATTCTTTGACATCAAAAAAATCATACAAATCTAGGCTGGGAATCGAACCCCCGATCTCTGGCATTCTACACCAACACTATGCCTTTTGAGCTACTTGGGATGTTAGTGGAATGCATATGATCTCTCACTATCTTGATGTCAATGTATTATTAATATGTTTATTTTACAATTTACATATTTTTTAATTTATTTATATAGTAAACTAGCATCTATTTATTGTTACTATGGTTGCCTTTTGTTTGTCAATTATAAAGAAAAAAAAGGGACAGTTAATTGATTAAACTGTCGGCGTATGGACAAGAACGAGGTAACCGGCTATGCTTGTGAAGGTTTTCTGCAGTTTCCTTCACGAAATCCAGATAAATATCGGCATAGTTCCTATCGGAGTCGGCTGAAGCCGCACAATTTACCAATTCCTAATCTACACACAAAATTCTTTCCACTCCACTCACATCCTCACATCCTTAGGCATCACAATGGACCTTATGGTCGAAGTGTATCCCGTCCAGAGCAGTCGCTACAATCTATGGTTGCCTTTCGGTTATATAGATATTTTTTAATTAAAATCTTGCACCCGACAATATCAATAACCTCAACTGCTATTTGCTATTGTTAAAAATATACTGATTTTCGAAAGAAATCGAAGAATATATCATTTTTTGGATAAATAAACTGTATGTTTAAGTAAATTGAAGTAAATATTGTTGTTTTACATAAAAAGCAACTTAATTATAATGGATATTTGTGGATGCGAATACAAAATATTATACTCCAACTGATTTCAATATAATATTATAACATACTCACATACGTTGTATCTACACATGGTCACAAAAATAGTGTTCCTTTCACAAAACTTTATAATTGGTTTGTGCCTTATTCATTCAGTTTTTGAGAAAATGTTACGGATAAAAGCTGTTCATTATAAATATACTGACAACTTCTATTCAAAACATTTTCCCAAAAAGCGAATGAAAAGGCACAAATTAACTATAAAATTTTGAAAAAAGAACGATACTTTTCTGTTCCCATAGTACTACACATACATGATGTTATAAGTATGTGTACTTCATATCATACCACGACAAGCAAGAGAGTGCGGCCCGGGCCATAAGGGAGATAAGAGAGTGTTTTTTTTTGTGTCTCTATATATGAGAGATATATCTGAAAGATATTTTTTTCATAAGTTTCGTATATACAGGCTGAGTCAAAAGTCATGGAGTTTTTTGAAAGGGTGGATAGGGGATGAAATTCTACGATGAAAAGTCATTGGACATTTATGCGCCTGACCCACCGTTAATTAGATATTAATTAAATAAAGTAACCAATTAGAGAAGCGCGTTAAGGGAATAAGAAATTGTGGGAAATTAACGTAGCGGCAGCAGAGATACGTGAGGGGAGCGAGCTCTGCCCACCACTAACGTACAGCGGACCAATCTTATGCGTTTCAAATCCGGTACAGTTTTTATAGTAGAGTTTAAAAAAATATTCTAATCTAATTAATTAAATTATTTAGTTTTTATTAGATTTCTTACGATGAAATTTTACGGCGACATTTGACGTTGGTTTTTTTAAAGTTCAGAGCTGATTAGATTTTGGAATCGATCGGTACAGTAGTGTAAAAGTTCTTTAAAAAAATATTTTTTGAAAATTTCATTTTTGGGATTATCATAAAGATAATCAGGATAGTTTTTTAGGACCTCAAAAATTCAAGATCTTAAAAAAAACTCTGTTTTCGATATTTGAATACCTTCAATTTACGAAAAGTTGAAAATTAGTCTAAATTGCAATTGATTAGTGCAAAAAACCTTAATGAATTCTTTAGTATAATTTTTTTCAATATTTTAGTCAGCTAAATTATGGGTGATTCATTGCGTAAATTTTTTAACGAAAAATGTAGTTTTCAGGTTTAATGAATCATTTAATTTTCATTGAATTGAGAGCTCGCTCCCCTCACGTATTTCTGCTTTTCTGCTGCCGCTGGGTTCATTTCCCACCATTTCTTATTCCGTTAACGCGCTTCTCTAATTGGTTACTTTATTTAATTAATATCTAATTAACGGTGGGTCAGGTGCAAAAATGTCCAAGAACTTTTCATCTTAGAATTTTATCCCCTATCGGCCCATTCAAAAAACTTCATGATTTTTGACTCACGCTGTACATATATATATATATATATATATATATATATATATCGTGTATTTATGGTAAATAGGTTTACGGATGGCAGATTATTATATAGAAGTAACAGTTTTACTGTATTCTATAGAGTTTTTATTTCAATTTTGTGTTGTGCGTTGTAGAGGATATATTTCAATTTTTGCTAATAAATTCTTTTATTTAAGCTTTTATTGAAATGAAGTACAAAGAATTTGATCATACTCTCGGTATAGTGAGTAGATCAAAGAGTTCAACGAGATAGGTCAAATAAGCTTTAAAAGAAAGTGTTTTGAATTTTAAGAGAGTCGATTATTTCCATATTCTTCAAAAAAGTTTACTAATCTAAGAAAAATAGCCAACTTTCAATGTTCCTCAGTGGATGTTCCACGGTGCTTATTTACCTTATTTGCCGTCGATAATTCATCATCACTTTAGTATAAGCTTTGTTGGATACATATAGATAAGATAAGTTTCGTGGATTCGTGGGGATACGAGACAAGACCTACCGTCACTGTGATCTAAAAGATATAAAACCTTTATAGCATATAACTAAATGTTTGGCACGCCGGAAATAACCGAAATATAACTTGTGTTCAAGTTTCTCATAATGAAATTGCATTTTTTTGGTAAAAACAGCACTAACAAAAATACTCCTATAATCTTACAAAACACCTAGCTAAGATATACCTATTTCAAAGGAGCTAGCAACGGGATTCCATAAAGTCTGAATAGAAAGGCATTATTCAAAATAGAATTATGTCAGATTTAACCATTTAAAATATAAAAAAAAATAATGTGAAAATAACAATTAACTGAGTTAATTGCTTAAATACCCGGTATATACTGAGTTCATTATCAATGCGTCTACTGTTAATTTACTTTTTTAAACTCACAATTTTGTCTTTTCTTCATCTCTTACGGTTTCAAAGATAGGTATTTATACTCTTAAGCCCGTACAAAATTTAAGCTCGTCATCTCTTTCCGTTAATAAATTATCGGTACATTTAAAAGTTGGTCCCATATAAATTTAAAAAAAAAATTCAAATTGTAGCCACATAAAAATAAAAAATAAGACTTCCCAGCGCTTCCACTAAAGAAAAATATCATAAATATCATATACGTTCTGTGTGGAAATACTATTTGAAGGCACTCATTATCTTTGCGAAGTTTGAATGTTTTTTAACCGACGACAAAAACGAAGGAAGTTCTCAAGTCAACCCCTATATTTTTTTAAATGTATGACCACGCATAACTTTTTACAGAGTAGTTCGATTTCGATAATTCTTTTTTTATTGGATAGGGCGCCCAATATAAAGGTTGAAAAGTAGGGTTGATTGTTCACCATTGAATTTTCATCTATGAACCGATTCTGTTGAAACTTGAAACACATATGTAGTTCTAATGACACTATAAGCCCCAAAAAAATAAAAAATAAAACTTTTTAACAAAAAATAGAATCGCAAAAAGTAGCTGAAAAGCAAAAAATAATAACTTTCTAACAAAAAATTAATAATTTTGAGTCGGCGCCAAACAAACAAAATGAAATATTTCGCTCATTTCGATGGAGATTTTTTGGCGCCGACTCAAAATTATTTAGGTATTTACATTAGAGTAGGACTAAAAAGTTACTTTTTTATTTTTTCTTTTCTTTTTTCGAAGATTTAATTTTTTGTTACAAAGTTATAATTTTTTGCTTTCCAGTTACTTTCTTCTTTCGTCGGTTCTATTTCTTGTTAAAAAATTTTATTTTCAGAAACCGTTTATTCTAAAATAATTTTTTTGCTTGTTAGACGAACTGTTGAAAAAATTAGTTAACAAATTGCTTCAATTGTTGTTAATCACTATAGAATTAGTTTAAAGTATTTGAATGGTTTTTGTAGGAAGTTTTATGTTCTACAAGTTTTAATTAATACGTTTTTGAAAGTCTAATGAATTTCTAGTTATTTCGAGTCTTTCTTTACTTCGTCTTTAAAGTAATTGGGTTTCAAGCCCTATCGAATATATTAAAATTTTTATGATTTTTATGAATCGTCTATATTTCAACATCTTTATGTTCTATTACTGTACACATATTCTTCTTCCTCCACATATATGCAGATATAATGTACGAAAGTCGTATATGAGAACACACAGAAGGGCGTATTTTGATTAATGTAATGCATATAGTAGCCATTTCATTTTTATCGTTTCAATGTTGGTTTATGTCGACGTTTTTGCTTGCTGCCATCCATCCATATACACAGCCTCAACCACACACATACACATGCATATACACAGTAAAAAAAATTGGGTAAATTGAAAATAAACGTAGTTGATTCAACAACTCAGGTAAAATTAAGACGAACCGAATGAATCAGTTCTCTGAACTACGCGGTCTAGTTGAATGACAATAAGTAGAAAAAGGGGTACCGCAAACGGGTCCCTAGCACCTAGACCAAGGGGTTCTCGGTGCCCTCCTTGAGAACAATCTGTCACCCGAAGGCGAGACATCTCCGGGTACCCAGCCCAGTTTGACTGTGTCACTCAGTGCCAGGTGGTTCAGCTCTTCGAAGCATTCATAGACTATCCTAGATTGGAATCTTGTCGCCTCAAGGGCCCGAAGTGCTGCCTGGCTATCTGAGAAGATGCTGATATGTGCCCCACTGTAACCTTTCGTGTTACAAATCTGGGCAATTCTCAGCATGGCGAAGATTTCGGACTTGTTGAAAAAATTATACTAAGTTTGACGCAAAGTACTAAATTTGTTGATTGAAAGTCATCACATGAACACAAAATACACTAAACAGTAAAAAAATTTTTTTCTAAAAGATTTTACACTAGTCGCAACAGATCCATTCGAAGCCTTTCGACTGTCTCAGAAGCAGTATAAAAACGATTCCGAAAGGTGTAAAAATAAATCGAGCGAAATTCATATTTTTATTTGGCCACAACGTAGGCTAGAGTGAAATTCAATAGAGCATACTTGGAATAAACCTGCCCAACCTATAAGAAGATAAATTAACCCTTCTGGTAGCTCACAGGAGCTCATCCAGGAATGGGAGGTAAACACCCAAGATATTGTAGCGAACTTAATTAAAATTATGATTAATTTTATTAATTAAAACTATGCCTAGACGACTTGAGGAAGTCATTAGAGCAAGAGGAGGTAATATTCACTGTTAAAAATTGATTTCCATCTGGAAAGCTCGAAAAAAAAGCACTTTTTAAATGCTAAAGTTTATGCAAATTTGTCTTTTATGTGTTATCTTGTTTCTTTAATTATAAGGTTTATGCAATTTTACGCAAACAAAAACATGTACGAATCTATAAAAATGTAGTTGATATGCAAAAAATTCCAAAGAAAATAATTTAAATGAATTTTTCTAAGTGCATCACTTTTTTTCTGTGCAGTGCTGTGCAGAGTTGATAGCATAAATACCCGGTATATCCTGAATTTATGTAAAAAAGTTTATTACAAAAGTTGTTAAAAAAGGAACATTTTTTGTCTTTATATTTTTGTTCTATCTCTTACGGTTTCCAAGATGGACAGTTTTGCCTATTTTGCCCATTCATGAACTTGACCATACTTTTTAGCTCTAGGTCACACAAACAAAATTTCAGCTCGTTATCTCTTTTCGTTTTTGAGTTATCGTGTCCATAGATAAACGGGCATGCGGAAATGGTCGAATTAGGCCATTTTATGAACACCTATTTTAAACATTTATCAAGCGTTAAAAATTCGGGACTAAACTGAATATACCCTTGTATATTTACAAATACCGGGTATAAAAATTTCATTTGATGTATTAACCATCGTTTAATTTCATATAGTTTTGCATCCCTTATATCGAATTACAAAACAAATCCCCTAACACTTTGTGTTGCGACTTGAATTAGTCACATCTCTGTCTACGGATTTCAGTTTCAGTATCTACTCTGAATACATTATGTTCTCACTTACACTCACTGTATATACTTATATAAGATCATAATTACATTCTTTAGTTTGATAAAAATATATAATTATCATAATAGAACATGTCACAAGCGAGATTTAAAAAAAATTTGGTATTATTTTACACCGATTACTAATAGTTGCATAATATTTTAAAACAATTTATTTATTAATTAAGTATCAACACATTGTTTTGAAAGTTTGTAGTAATTCGGCAATAACAATATACTCTTAAGTGCCTATAAGTAGTATTTGCCAATTATCTGGCGCAGTTGAGTTCAATATTTTATTTTTTACAGTGTATGATGAACGGGGTACTGTTACTCCCCCAATAGAATACACATATCAATATGACTTTTCAACCAACATATTATATAAACCATCTGACTCACTCAGCTCAGCGCTCAGAGTCTCGTCCCGTCCCGATATATAAAAGATATGGAATTAAATAAAAATATTTTTCCGAAAAAAAAAACATAAAAAAAAAAGAAATTCGTATTTTTTTTTTATTATTTAGGTAAGCAGTGAAAACATTTTCATTCACTCACTGAATGATACTAGCTGACTGGTTGTAGCCAATCAAATGTGTTCGTTCGGGGTTTTTCTTATTTTTAGTATTTTTTTTTTTTTAAATATTTTCTTCGTTCAATGTTACTAGAAAACAATAATAATTCACCCAGAATTATTGTATAATTTTATTGTTTTTCGAAAAAAAAAAGAAGTAATTGATGAATTGTTTAAAAAAATACCATTAAATTTTCAGTGTTCATCGTTCGAAAATTACAGCTAAAAATTAAATTTCAAATTTTACCCCAATTCCTAGAACAATTATTTGTATTTTATAAATACGTATTTCGACTACCAAGTAGTCATCATCGAATTAGCTAATCGCAATTTTCTCTGGGATTTGGAGTTACTCGTTGCTAATTTGGTGCGTATCTCACAATGATTTATATATATAAAAGACAAAATATTTTTTAAATCATTGTGAGACACGCACCAAATTAACAACAAGTAACATATCTTTGACACCATATCCCGGAGATAGTTACGATTAGCTAACTCATGCTGATGATTACTTTGTAGTCGAAATACGAATTTATAAAATATAAATAATTGTTCTAGGAATTGGGGCAAAATTTGTAATTTAATTTCAAAAAAACCTAGAGTTCTCTTTGATTATCTTAATAATCTTTATATACAGCTAAAAAGGCAATTGTACGGTATTTTGAAATAACTTTTGAAAATACAGAAAATGTATCCGAATTTTTTGTTTTCTTTGTGGCAAAAAAATTATTGCAGTTTGCATATGGAGGTTGTATTACATCATAACAAGTTTTTGTACTATTTACTTGTGTTGAAAATTATTAGGATCACTGGACAAGCTCATCTCGATTACCGGGACTTTGCGCAGGGCATGCGACAGACTAAGTTGTGCATAAGCACAGCTAGAAGGGTGGTGGGGCTCTTGATAGGACCATTGTCGATTGAAGTACCACCTTCATAACTTGCGGATCATGAGGAATGCAATTTGGTTATGAATGAAAACCAGTGTTTATAAAAAGCTATTGAGGTTTTGAATTGAATCGATTTTGCAAAAATTTTCGGAAATCAGGGTAACGCCAGTTTTTTCCGCTACTGTATTATAATTTATTTCTCAGAGAAAAATCGTGTCCAATTTTTTTTTCAAACAATCTGTATACATTGTATTGTTAACAATTCATATGATTATATTTAGTTACTATATAAATATGATATTCTCGTGGATAATGCGTCCGTCCGTTCATCTATCTTTCTCCGCGTGGCTAGACGCGTACGATACGTATTATAATGAAAGTTATTAACAGTCATATCGAAATGAAAAGTAAATATTAGTGGGTTAGTTTGATTTCGGTTTACATATTTGATGACGACGATATGATGTGTATATGGTTATTATATTAAAATGCTTTGCTATATTAAATTGCTTTGTGATATTGTTTTCACATGGACAACATTGTTTTATATCGACACAAGGATTGTCCTGACCCTTATACTCAAACGAGTTGAATACACACACACACCATATCATATCTATTCTAGTTATTATGGTGATCATATCATATTTACCACATAAGTTGACTCACCTGAACTTTTGTGTGGTTATGCAATTGTACATACGCTACCCCGTGATCGTTTATGTCATGTTTCTCGCTCTCTCTCTCTGTGGATTGGATTCCGACAACAAGGGTAATATATTGTATATGCTGTTCTATTTTGACGTACAATCCACTGTCCTCTAGATAGATAGATTGTAGAGTCTGCCATGGACGGGCTACACTTCGACCATAAGGTACATTGTGATGCCTAAGGATGTGAGGATGTGAGTGGAGTGGAAGGAATTTTTGTGTATAGACAAGAAATTGGTAGGATATGCGGCTGCAGCCGACTATGATAGGAACTATGCCGATATTCATCTGGAGTTCGTGAAGAAAACTGCAGAAAACCTTCTCAAGCATAGCCGGTTACTTCGTCCTTGTCCAGATTCGAACCCATAACCTCCCAGTTTCCAAGTAGGCATACCGCTTGGCCACTTGGACTGGTCATTGACCACTAACTGGACAGATTATCCTATGTTACGCCACTAACCCCAATTGAAGCGCTTCTCAACAAACCAAGGATCTAAATTTTTCTTCAGCGCGCCTGTGTGGCATGTATGTGTGATAAGAATGTGTGCCAGTGTATGTGTGGATGTCACATGTATTTCCACTACCCACATTACGTTTTAGTACCTTGGCTAGTTGAGGCGGCGCTGATTATTAGTAAGTTGGACCCGTTTTTTCACGTTTATACACAAAAGTTCACCATAAAATGGCCGCCTATAAGTTTTTTTTTTTGGGTGTAATTCCAATGAATTCATAGTAAGGTATAAATATTTATCAAATAATTGAAATTCAAATAATTTTAATTATATAAATAATATTAAAGAGAACTCTAGGATTTTTTGAAATAAATTTCGATTTTTGCCCCAATTTCCTAGATGAAATTTTTTGTATTTTATAAATACGTATTTCGACTACAAAGTAGTCATCATCAGTATGAATTAGCTAATTGTAATTATTCTCCGAGGAGATGTTACTTGTTGCTAATTTGGTGACGGTCTGCACACCGTGGCCAAAAATTAAATGACATATATTTTTCCAAAAAATCAACGTTTGCGTGGTGGTGTATAGTAAATACAACTTAGACACTCAAGTAAAAGTCGAAAAAATCAATAAATTCTGATCGTAAAAATACTGAACGGGTCCCTTATTTTTGATAAGGTTTTGGACGTTAGAGTGTAAGTACTTATTTGAATGACTACTATCATTTTACCTTTATTTTGGACAACCTTAACTCTGTTATACAATTGTATAGTTATTGTTCGTGAATGTATAACAGAACATACCTGCGTCGGCCACGTCGTCATCCTACCGTTGCAGATTTTCGGCGTACAGTATGTGTATTGTGTGCGATATATTTATTCACATTTAAAATGTATACATATAACATTGAGGTCGTACCCTTGTATACTTGGATTTACCCTTCGATTCCCCTTACATATACATGCATATATAACATTTATAACATTTTGTATTCTAAAATTGTTTGTTTTATAGTCGATGCCAACTAAAATTTATTATACACGACGCCATGTTATAAAGTTATTCTGGCATAATATTTAGTTTTATAATTGTGGCAGCAGACTTAAGCAGAGTTATAACTGTGGCAGTAGACCTTAAGGCGCGTTCGCACGAATCAAGTTTAGTTGACCGATTATAGTTGATCAAAAAAAGTTGAATAAGACTTGAATCATTTTCTACTGTTTCAATAGAAATTGATTCAATTAAAAAAACAGTTTAATACAATTTAGTACAATACAACTGATTTCAGGTTTCAACTTGAAAACAAATGGTACACTTGAACGATAAAATTTGACTGAGTCAATCTTTTCTTGATCCACCAAAAACTCTCAAAGGTTCTCACTAGAAATTTCATTTAACTTTTGTTGATCAACTATAATCGGTCAACTAAACTTGATTCGTGAGAACGCGCCTTTAGAAAAACAACAAAACCGATTTAACATTTGCCAAACATCTGATCGAAAAACACCACAAACTAACCAGGAAATAAAAATATTACATATCGCAAAAAAGGACACACATTTTTCACTTTAGTTTCCACTGTTTTTCAAGAGATAAAAGTATTCTTTTACCTCTTTTTTTGTGCAAAATTAACTTTGGATTAACTTTGATTCTGGCGTCTGTTAACGTAATTAACCTCTATCCAAGAAAAACTAATTTTCAAGACTTTTGACCTCAAAAAAATGTGTGTTAATCTTATTTATGAATAATCTAAAAAGTTGTAATCTTACGGGTCGACATAAACCTGAACGTATTACGTTTCTCAACCGTATATATCTTCAGAGCTGTTGGTCCTACCTGAATTTTTTACAGGGTCTTTAATAAATTTAATAATGAACTCTGTTAACGTAAAACCTTTGTTAACGTAGTTTATAAGGTATTTGAGAGAAAACTGATTTTCGGGACCTTTGAGTTTCAATAATTTTTTTTTGCACGTGCGATTTCGTTATGGACATTTTTCCATGTTTTCATAGAGACAAAACGAAGCTAATTCCGTTGGAAAGTCTCCACGAGTATTTAACCACGATATAAGCTCTTTTTATCTACTATTTCACTGGGCTACCAGATTTACTTTATAGTTTCAAAGCAGGGATGTTGCGGATATTTGCATCCGCATTCGTGGAACTTTCGCATAAATTTTAGCATCCACATTCGCAATAATCAATGCTTTTTATGGAGCTTTTGCAGATACTGATGTTACTTGTTTTGTTTAGCATTTCAGATTGTAAATAAATCACGTGTTTAGATGTATTATATAATATGGATGTATTTTTATTTATTTCAACAATTTATTTTATTGTTTGAGTGTTTCGCCTGGAATAATCTATTTGACAAGTGAATCAACAATACCGTTACCGACGGACGCAAAGTGTGATTTATTCTTATTTTAAACTAGATGAGCATATGCCCGAGATATGCCCGGAACATATGTTTCTGTGTAAAATATGCAATATACTCTTGCAAGGGCCGTACAACTACGTCTTTGAGGAATCATCTCAAATCAATGCAGCCGGAGCAGTTGGGCCTGTTTATAGCGGGATTAATTTATGAACCTCTGCGAAACAGGATGGAACCTGAATAGGCAGTGACATTGCTTTTTATTAAATATAATGCACCAAATTTCAAATTTTCATACTTAAAATTTGACTATAATATAAAGATTTAAAAAAATTATTAAAACATTTGAAATTAACTACTTAAACATTTACACTTTTTAAATTAAAACATTTGAAATGAACTAGTAAATTATTTAAAATGTCTGCGATCGATTGTTGAACTGTTCGCGATCGACCGTTTGCCTACCCCTGATATAGATATTTATGTAAATTTTTCGTCTTTCATGGTAATGCCCTTATTTAATCATTATATTCTTTACAATGAATAATGTACACATTATTTGGAACTGACTATATAAATGTTATGAAAATAATATGTATGTAGGCTATTTTTTTTGTAACGAATTCATTTTAATGTTATGTAATTATTGTTATTTAGTAATCAGCATCATATGTTGTTGCTGTTGTTGCCTTTGTATTCGATGTTAATTTTTAATATTTTGTAAATTCTCTGTAGTAATATTAATCCGATCAAAAACATAAATGTAAAAAAGGGCCGAGTTTTCGGGGAGATACTTTATATAAAAGTTGCTCCTTAAAAAGTGATGATATTCCAATTAAAGAGCCGAGCTGTTTATAAATTAAATAGTGAAAAATGTAAGTGCAAAGTAAAATGAAAAAAAAATTTGGTTGAAATAATTTATTTTGTAAGTTTTCGCTTTGTATGTTTTTCAAATTTTATATCGCGGCAAGTAATTTGTTTTCTTTTGATTCAAATATTTTAAATTAAAACTTGCCGCGTTATAAAATTTGAAAACATACTAAGAGAAAACTTACGAAATAAATTATTTCAACCAAATTTTTTTTTCATTTTACTTTGCACTTACATTCTTACATTTCAGTTTTCACTATTTAATTTATAAATAGTCCGGCTTTTTAGTTGGGATATCATCACTTTTCAAGGAGCAATTATTATATAAAGTATCTCCCCGAAAACTCGGCCCTTTTTTACATTTATGTTTTTGATCGGATGCCACTACTTTTTTAAAGGTATATATATATATATATATATATATATATATATATATATATATATATATATATATATATATATATATGTATGTATATATATACCACTTATCAAGCCCTTTCATTTGATACTCATATTATAGGGGTTAATGTGAAAATTATAAATCGCCATTTGCGGCGGCCGTCATATTGGATTTAGAATAACGTCACTTTATATACTGTGTTTCACTCATCAAGCCCTTTCATTTGATACCCATATCATATAGGTTAATGTGGAAATTATAAATCGCCATTTGTGGCGGCCGCCATATTGGATTTAGAATGACGTCACTTTACTTATTGTGTTTCACTCATCAAGCCCTTTCATTTGATACCCATATCATAGGGGTTAATGTGGAAATTGTAAATCTCCATTTCCGGCGGCCACCATATTGGATTTAGAATCGCATTACTTCATTTATTGTGTTTTCTATCTACAAATAGGTATTGAGATATCCCACGTCGAATGCAAAAACTCGCATCCTTATAAAATGTCTGGAAATGCCTTATACTTAAACACATAAATTTAATTTTTGATTTTTCATATGTTCTAAAAGTTCTTATTTAAGGTATCAAAAATTCCGCGTCGAATGCAAAAAACCACATCCTTCTAACATTTCTGGAAGTGGAGCAACAAAGTTTTAAAAATCGTGCACAAATCTCACAAGTGGTGTGTTCTACATTTTAGTATAAATACAAAATATACGGACCAATCATAGAGCAGCAATATTTGTTATGTTAATTTTATCAAAACAAAAATGCCAAAATTTTCCATTTCCCGATATAAATTTCATGGTTTGGTAATTTTCTTTTCGGTTTTGGCACTATATCTAACTGTATGCCAAATATCAACTTTTAAGGACTTATGGTCTAGGCCCTTGAATTTTGATTATGTTCCCAAAAATTGTGGGCGTTCCCGCTATTTTACGGTTTTTGAATGCGAATAACTTTTTAACCGTTTATTTCTTAACGGTGAATAAACAGTCTCTTATAATTCCCTAAATAGCTTATATTCGAAAAATCAGCACTATTGCTCGTTTCGTTCAGAAGATATTTCGGGGTCAGATTGGCTCTGATATTTCGTGTAGTAATAGTACTGTAAGCGCGAAGGCAAAAAAACCCTTAAACTCGGCCCGTCGCACTACCGTGCTCTAGATTATTCGAATTTTCATAGAAACATATTTTATATTAATTCAATTCTTAGCTTATTCATTCATTACACAGTTTATGTTTAAATTGTGGTACGATGTATACTTTCTATGTACACTTGGCCACAATAGTTGATGTCAGCTTTTAAAATTTTATTATTGATTTGTGCCTGATTTATTCGATTTTCGAAAAAAGGTTCCGAATAAAAGTTGTTACTATATTTATAAACATACCTTTTTTATCTGAAGCATTTTTTCGAAAAACGAATCCATAAGGCACAAATCAATTATAAATGTTTTTTAAATGACATTGACTTGTGTGGCCCATAGATAAATTGTAGCGGCTGCCCTGGACGGGCTACATAGTGACGGGCTACATTGTGATGCCTAAGGATGTGAGGATCTGAGTGGAGTGGAAGGAATTTTGAGAAGTGTAGATTAGTAATTGGTAGGATGTGCGGTTGCAGCCGACTCTGATAGGAACTATGCCGATATTCATCTGGAGTTCGTGAAGAAAACTGCAGAAAACCTTCACAGACATAGCCGGTTACTTCGTTCTTGTCCATACGCCGACAGTTTAGTCAATTAACCGCCCCTTTTTTTTATAATTGACAAACTGCCGATGTCTGGATTCGAACCCATAACCTTCCAGTTTTCAAGTATGCATACTGCGCAGATATAACGCCTTAGGCCGCTAAGGCGCCTTAGGCCGGCTACTTGGCCTGGTTGTTATATCTATTATGGTTTCAAAGATAGGCAGTTTTCCCAAACATGGTTCGATTTTGCCTATTAACGACCTTACTTTTTTGCTCTAATACACAAAAATATAATTCAACTTGTTATCTCTTTTCCTTCTTGAGTTATCGAGTCTACAGACGGACGGACAGACAGGCAGACGGGCGGACATATGGAAATGACCGAATTAGGCCATTTTATGAACACATATGCCAAACATTCATGCCTACGATCAATATTTTTAAGCGTTACAAAGTTGTGATCAAACTTAATATACCTCGTATATTTACATATACTGGATATACAAGTAGATCTTATGCACACAAAAGTTGCCTACCACTGCAGTGTATGGGAATTTCACTGTATTATAAGAACGTCTTTGTAACAAACAATGCAAACAGCAGCATTAACAACAATCCAGTCTGTCAGAGTACATAACTTGTATAACAATAACAAACATATCAAACCAGAACCAAATCAGACGAAGCATGGAGTAAGTTATAAGCTAAGCTAAGCTAGAGCCAGTGTGTACGTGATTATGTGTCTAAAAATGATCGTAAGTAATAAATTTTAATTCAAAACAATATTAAATTGTCAATGAGTTTTGATTTATGTTAGGTTGTTTTTCTTTTTTTTTGTTTCTTTTGCTTCAATGTATTTATTTTATATCTACTTCTCTTTGTGGTCTGTGTTCTCAGTTCACAGGGTTTTTAAGAATTGTTTCTTGTTTTTAACCCGACTTCAAAAAAGGAGGATGGTTCTCAATTCGTCTGTATTTTTACTTTTTAATGTGTGTCACCTCAGAACTCCGTCATTTATGAACCGATTTTGAATTTTTTGTTTTTTAAAGGGTTTGGTTTCTTATTGGTCCCATTGTCACCAAATCGCATTCTGATGAGGGGATCTCCGGGAAATCGAGGAAAATCCTCATTTTATATGTGATAACCGATTTCTGCGAAATTTTTTTTTTTTTTGAAAGGGTATGCTCATTCATAATGGGAAAATAAGAAAATTTTTTTAAAAACCTACTTCAAAAAAATTTTTTACAAAAAAAAAAACCGACCCAAAAAAAAAAAATATTTAATCTGTTATAAAAAAATGTACTAAAAATTATAAAAAAAAAAATACGGGTAAAAAAAACACTGTTATAAAAAAATTCACTGCAAATTAGTTGGTCGTTTAGTAGGTCTACCCATATTTAGACAAATAAAATAAGTTATAGAACTTCAAAGTCACTAAAAAGCGAGAAATAAAACCAATTTTGACAAAATGGAAACCCGACTTCTAAAATCAAATATTCTATAACAAAAGTGCATCTTTTGTTATAGAATATTTGATTTTAGAAGTCGGGTTTCCATTTTGTCAAAATAGGTTTTATGTGTGTTCTGACATTTTATTATAGTAATTTTCGCACATTATAAGTGTGTGCAATAAAGTAAGGTTTCTAGGGATAGGATCTAGGGATGGGGATCGAACCCACGACCTCTGGCATTCTAGACCAATGCTCTACCAACTGAGCTACCTTAGATGTTATGGTAGTACTATGCATATGATCTTTCACTATCATTTTTGATGCCATTGTATTATTAATTTTGTTTATTTACTATTAACATATTTTTCAAATTGTTTTTTGTAAACTAGCGTCTGTTTATTTCTGTTGTTAGTATGGTTGCCTTTCGGTTATATTATACCAACGGAAGCGACTATCGTTTACTTACTTTGGCATTTAAGTAATATGTCTGAACATTGATAACATTTTTTTACATTTTTTGGGGGGGTTTCTAAAGTCATTAAACGCTATAGAAGGAAAAATTTTTTTTATATACTTCTTTTGGTGCGTTATGAGAATCTGATCAGAGTGTATTTTCAGCATGTAACGAATCGCTGATATAACACTCGATTGATGTAGCACTTGCTCTATCAATTTTACATAGTTTTCTATCTTGCTCTATTGTACAGTGCTTGGGACACATTTAGTAAAAAATATGTGTTATACAGTAGAATGACTAAATTTACATATTCATACATTAAATGCTCAAGCGAAACAGACAATAGGTAATTATGTCGCATAGTGACCTCACTCTTCAGTGTACAAAAATATGTTTGTGTGCTATGATTTTTGAATAATGAAAAGCAATGCAATATGGAACGAAAGATGAACAATTTAAAAAAAATTTGTTACGCAGGTGCTGCGTCAACTTAGCGAATTTCCTTAGAATACATAAGTCACTCTCCAGCGGTCATACTTTTAGTGTGATCAAAATGAAATATAATATCTGATATGACTTTAGTATTTGCAAAAATTAAATTTATTAACAGCCAAAATAGAACGGTATAACGATTATAGTTTATAGTTACTATGGAAACGACAATCAAAATTTTTTACAATAAATTATATTTTATGTATTCGTGTCAAACAAACCCAAAATATTAAATATCTCTTTTAATATTAGAATAATCGAAAAATGTATAAGGAGTAAAGTTGTAGAAAAATAAGTTTGCTACAATTCATTACTCAATCACTTTTCTCATACTCTAATGTGAACAGAGATATTTAGAATTTTAACTTTCAATCTTTAATTGTAAATATTTCTGTAAATATTAGTGTAACAGAAAAATGATAAGAAACACAATTACAGTAAAACTTAATACAGTAGGGCCTCGTTAATCCGGAGAGGCAAAAAGAAGACCCTTTCCGAATTATCGAGGCGTCCGGATTATAGTATGCCATATTTAATGGTAATAAAACACATGTTTAATCTTAGATTTTGTCTTTGTTCTTCTTTATGTCGCGTACAGTTGACCTGCCTATACCAAACTTCCGAGCAATGGCAGGGTAGCTGTCACTTTTATCTAACATTTGTATAATCCGCAATTTGTCTTTTAATGTTAATGTTGAATGTTTATGTGGCGGCGCCATGATGTTAGCAAGCGCGCTAAATTGACACTATACGTACTACACGAAAGGCGATAAACAAAAGACTGACGACGAATTGGCTCATGCCAGCCCGCACCTACACCCGAACAAGCGGGGGTCCGGATTAGCGAGGCCCTACTGTACCTACAACTTAACTCCTGATAAATTTTTCGATTTTTCAAATATTAAGGGAGATGGTCAAATTTCGTGTTTCCCCCTCCCTCTAAACCCCTTTTCTCCTCGTCCGAATACCAAATTTCATTCCAATCGGAATAAAACTGTGAACGCTAGAAAGTCCATAGACATTTAAAAAAAGTACATACAAATATATATATATATATATATATATATATATATATATATATATATATATATAGATTTTTAACATCTAATAGGTAGGATCGATGGACATGTGAAGAAATTTTTACGAAATTCCAACATTAGTGCAAAAACAATAGCAGCATTTCCTTTGGTGGAAATTCGCTAATAATCGTTATTATTTTGGCAAATAGCTACATCGCCAGTTCTTACATTTAAATTTGACTATACAGTTGAAATTAGGTACAGGAATAGCTTTATCTTTAATACATCATGTTTCTGACGAAAGAAGAATATTAAAATTACGAGCCACATGTTCATTTTTAAGGACTCGTAAACTTTGTATATTAAATTTATTAACAACTTGACCTGGTGTTGATAAATTTCACTTTGATTCTAATGTAAATAATGGATTTAATGACAGCATTTTAAAATCTATTTTTAACGGAAGAAGTGACGCTGGTTCTGTTCTACCATGATAAAATGTAGAATCATTGATCTAGATACAATGTATAAATTTTCTACTGTAGTTTTTCACTATTGTATCATTTTATTAAACTTTTTTGTCTTAATAGTAGTGTTGGTCTTATTTAATTTTATTTTAATACATTATTTAAAAAGAAGGATAACTTCTTATGTGCGCACAGAAGTACACACACACACAAAAACATTTTTTTATTTAATGAATTTAAAAGTAGAAAATAAACTTTTTCCCCGAATTTCTTATGTGTGACTATAAACAAAAGTAAGGGGCGCTCATGTTTGAAATATTCGCTCAACCTTGAAGATCACTCCAATCTTTTGTTTATAGTCACATATAGTGATTCAGGGAAAACGTTTAGTTTCTACTTATTAGTTCATTAAATAAAAGCTTGTTGAAAAAAAAATTGTAATTATATTATTTTCTACTTTTTAGTCTATTACATGAAACATTGAGACTGTAAATTCAATTTCCCTGCGCTTCCACTACCTCAAATATCAAATATTTACCCAGCTCCTTCTATTTCAGAGGATATTTTCGAATTGCATATAAATATATGCAGGTAAAATAACCTCATTTCTCTGTTACTGTCTACTTATTTTTACAAAATATTTTCAAAATAATATTGAAATCAGTATTTTATTTTTAATCAAAAACCATCCTGGGCCTTATTTGGAGTCTTATGAAAAAATCTCGAACTTTGGTAACAGAACAAACGAAGTTGGCTATTATTGAACCAAGAAAATGTTTTTGTTTGCATGTAATATGAAAAACTTACTTTAATTTATCTTACCTTTGATTTATAAAACATGTTGTTAAAGCAAAAGTTTATTGAAATTAATTAAAAAAAAATATTAAACTTAATAAGTCCCGGGCCTTCTAAGGATACAATCAAGTGAGCCTTATTAGGGGCAGTAACAAGCGATGGCAAAAATGTCGTTAAAAACAAATGAAGTAAGAAATTAATAGGATCATTCTTGCTTCTAATGATAAGCTTTGATCAGTGATTCTCAACCTTTTTTTTGTCGCGGCACACTTTTAACGATTTCAAAATTTGACGGCACACAAACAAAAAGATAAGTTTAATAGTTTACTTACCTATAATACACTGTGTAAAATAGTTTATGATAATAATTTTGAATGTAAAATAAAATAATATGTACTACAAAAACAACAGTACGTTTATTGAGGGATTAATTACTAGTCAATAATAAGAATACTTTTAATGAGCAATTTGAGTTTGATGTTTTTTGATAATTTCATTTATATTTGGTCGTAATAATGACAATGCTACTCTCATATCGTCTTCTACTTTTAACAGTATCGCTCTTTTTTTCGTGTTTATGTTGGTTAATACTTTACTATATACATTTCTAAAATTTGGTGGCACACTTTAAGAATTTGAAGATACACAAAAGTGCCGTGGCACAGTGGTTGAGAATCACTGGCTTAGATATTAAGAAGCAAAGGGAAGCTTTGATTATAAGATCCAATAGTAAAAAAAAAAACTTTGTTCATCAAAACTTTTAAAAAGTGATTCATCAATATTATACACAGAGTGTCTTATTGATACATGTGATAATCACGGGTTTGTTGTCTAACCGAAAACGTATTCGACTCCGAAAAGTGTTGTTGTATTTTTGTCTATTGATGTTTCTGCTTATATGTTGGATATTTCCAATTAATTAAACAATTACAATAAAGATTTTTCATGGCTGGGCTTTATTAGGAGCCGGGTCTTGTGAGGCGACAGTACCTTATATACGCAAATCAGAATTTCTGATTATTCATGGTGTAAATGTATCAACATTAAATTCCTCGCCTTAAATTAATAAAAATTCATTTACATATATTTTCATGCAATGTATACACAGATTTGGAATATGTAATTCTAATCTCCCTTCTCCCACCCCATTCTCAATTTCCTCTGTAATAATAATAATAATAATAATATCCTTCTCAATATTACTTTGCTGACGTATGTATGTGAAAATAAGCTACTCAACATATTACACATAAGAGTCATTCCATATGAAATCATCAAATCGTCAAAACTGGCATATTTCAGATTTTGCTTAAACTTTGTGGAAATGTTCTTTAGGGTATCAAAGATGAAAACATACGGTGATTTAATTTTAGCACTCACCACGTCCGCTTCACACAAGATAAAGGAACTCGAAAATATTTTTCGTATTTTACGGATTTAGCTGTAAAATTTTTTCTATTTTAAAGGTAAAAGATAGTTTCTGGGAAACAAATAAAAATTCATATAACTTATATCCATATAAAATCATATGGTATTGAATGTACGTAAACTCCCGTTCAAAAAAAAATTAACAGACATGAACCGAACCAGTCTTTCACAATTTTGACTATTTTTGTAGTAAACGTTTTTTATAAAGACAACATTTTATTTAATTTTTATACGTAAGAGGAAGATATAACACTTAACATGTATTAACATTCATTACATATATTTTTTAAATGCTTATTCTGTCACTTTATATATATATATATATATATATATATATATATATATATATAGATAATAGATAAGTAGTATATTTTTTAAGTGTGTAAAAAAGAAATGGAAGTATTATATACATAGTTTTATATATATAACGCCTTAGACCGCTCCACCACTTGGACTGGTATTTGGAATTTTTGGGGTTTACGGTTTTAGCTGTAAGAATGTAACTTTATATTCTTTCAGCCAAACAAAGCACTGTATTTTTTGCTACTTTTTAAACAAATGTACATACGTGAGAGATGAAAACAACCAAAAATACTTGCAGTTTTTTGATGTTGAAGGTAGGAACTAAGTATCCTGTAATTTTCGAACATTTATTTTCCTGCCACACGAACAAATTATAGCCTGAATATATAAATTTTCAAAATTTCAAAATTTCATGATTTTTTCATGACGAGTAGACGGAACGAGTTAATTTGAATTTTTTTTTCTCGTACAATATGTACACTTGATATCTGAGAACAATTATCTCTTTACATTCAATAGCACAGGCACGTATTTTCAATACCACATTATTTTGTATGGATATGAGTTATGTGAATTTTTATTTTTTTCCAGAAACTACTATCTTTTAGTATTTGTTTGTTTGTGTATACTTTCGTGTCCACATAACGTTGTTTGTCCAAATTCTTTTTCGAATACGTATGACAAACTGTAGAAGACTATAGCGTATACTCCGACAAATTTCATTGTCATTGAATTTATTAATTAAATTAAATACTTATATGAAAAAATTAACTCGTCACCAGGAATCGAACCTCGGACCTCTGGATAACTAGCCCAGTGTGCTGCCTGTACACCAAAGACGATTGTGATGTGACAGCCAACTTTTTCATATTATTCTAATTTTTGTTTTATTTATTAGATAGTATTTACTTCTTTCTGAAGTGATTTGTTTATTAATATTTGTTTGTTTGTGTATACTTTCGTGTCCACATAACGTTGTTTGTCCAAATTCTTTTTCGAATACGTATGACAAACTGTAGAAGACTATAGCGTATACTCCGACAAATTTCATTGTCATTGAATTTATTAATTAAATTAAATACTTATATGAAAAAATTAACTCGTCAACCAGGAATCGAACCTCGGACCTCTGGATAACTAGCCCAGTGTGCTGCCTGTACACCAAAGACGATTGTGATGTGACAGCCAACTTTTTCATATTATTCTAATTTTTGTTTTATTTATTAGATAGTATTTACTTCTTTCTGAAGTGATTTGTTTATTAATATTTGTTTGTTTGTGTATACTTTCGTGTCCACATAACGTTGTTTGTCCAAATTCTTTTTCGAATACGTATGACAAACTGTAGAAGACTATAGCGTATACTCCGACAAATTTCATTGTCATTGAATTTATTAATTAAATTAAATACTTATATGAAAAAATTAACTCGTCAACCAGGAATCGAACCTCGGACCTCTGGATAACTAGCCCAGTGTGCTGCCTGTACACCAAAGACGATTGTGATGTGACAGCCAACTTTTTCATATTATTCTAATTTTTGTTTTATTTATTAGATAGTATTTACTTCTTTCTGAAGTGATTTGTTTATTAATATTTGTTTGTTTGTGTATACTTTCGTGTCCACATAACGTTGTTTGTCCAAATTCTTTTTCGAATACGTATGACAAACTGTAGAAGACTATAGCGTATACTGCGACAAATTTCATTGTCATTGAATTTATTAATTAAATTAAATACTTATATGAAAAAATTAACTCGTCAACCAGGAATCGAACCTCGGACCTCTGGATAACTAGCCCAGTGTGCTGCCTGTACACCAAAGACGATTGTGATGTGACAGCCAACTTTTTCATATTATTCTAATTTTTGTTTTATTTATTAGATAGTATTTACTTCTTTCTGAAGTGATTTGTTTATTAATATTTGTTTGTTTGTGTATACTTTCGTGTCCACATAACGTTGTTTGTCCAAATTCTTTTTCGAATACGTATGACAAACTGTAGAAGACTATAGCGTATACTCCGACAAATTTCATTGTCATTGAATTTATTAATTAAATTAAATACTTATATGAAAAAATTAACTCGTCAACCAGGAATCGAACCTCGGACCTCTGGATAACTAGCCCAGTGTGCTGCCTGTACACCAAAGACGATTGTGATGTGACAGCCAACTTTTTCATATTATTCTAATTTTTGTTTTATTTATTAGATAGTATTTACTTCTTTCTGAAGTGATTTGTTTATTAATATTTGTTTGTTTGTGTATACTTTCGTGTCCACATAACGTTGTTTGTCCAAATTCTTTTTCGAATACGTATAACAAACTGTAGAAGACTATAGCGTATACTCCGACAAATTTCATTGTCATTGAATTTATTAATTAAATTAAATACTTATATGAAAAAATTAACTCGTCAACCAGGAATCGAACCTCGGACCTCTGGATAACTAGCCCAGTGTGCTGCCTGTACACCAAAGACGATTGTGATGTGACAGCCAACTTTTTCATATTATTCTAATTTTTGTTTTATTTATTAGATAGTATTTACTTCTTTCTGAAGTGATTTGTTTATTAATATTTGTTTGTTTGTGTATACTTTCGTGTCCACATAACGTTGTTTGTTTTAGTTTAATTTATTACGTAACTATTTTTATCGTAAAATGAGTAAGATAGGAAATATTGTCAAAAAACTGTTTTTAGGCGCCATTGAATTTTTTATTCTCGTCAATAGCACAGGTAGGTAGACTCCCGTTCAAAAAAAATGAACAGACCTGAAATGTTAATTTTCTTACGTCTCATAAAACTCCTCACTTTTGTAACTCTCTGTATAATTTTATTTATTTATAAACAAAGATAAGTAGTATATTTTTTAAGTGTGTAAAAAAGAAATGGAAGTATAAACTGAATTTATATTTTTTATTTATATATGCCGATATTTTATATATATATATATATATATATATATATATATATATATATATATATAACATGGTGACGATATTGTAATTGCCGTCACTGCCAATAAGGCTCCTGCGATTTTTTTTCGAAACACAGGTTATACATTATTGACTGAAGCCTGGTACAACAAAAAAATCGACAACAAGACAGAATGACGTCGGCGTATTGTAAAGGCAGCTGCAGCAATCGTTTTAGAGGATATTCGCTCTACGGTCTATGAAACAAAACATTATCCTCCATCAGATAATTTGTTTCAAGGAATTGAGTAAGATATATCTGAAACTTTACACGTTTTCCTGGATAATGTGATCTTGAAAAACAAACATGCATCTCTTGAAAAATGAAAAAAAGAGCATTGCTCTCGCACATTCTATTATTGCGGCAGCAAGGCCAAAAGCTTACAA
The DNA here is from genome assembly GCA_963920215.1 of Nineta flava. Lineage (NCBI taxonomy): Eukaryota > Metazoa > Arthropoda > Insecta > Neuroptera > Chrysopidae > Nineta > Nineta flava. The sequence goes on from OY986042.1 coordinate 41,061,181, forward strand.
CGATACCACGAAAAAAACGCCACTTACTCTGCCTCATGGTGGTGTGGAAATGAGTTTTTTGTTCAAAACGCCTGTTGAGTCAATCTCGTACCTCGTACGCTAAAATAGTCAATAATACGCTAAAATAGTCAATAGAGATATTGTCAAAAAACTGTTTTTAGGCGACATTTTTCCAATAAGGTGGTGCGATCGGCAAAGATACGAGGTGGTAAAGTAGAAATTTAGAAAGAGCACGTCAAAATTTATAAAATCGCCAATTTTCAAAACTCCCGAAAAACTTTCCAGGTAAAACTATCAAATGATCGGGCTATATATAATTTTATAATAAAGGTTCCAACATAGTTATGCAAAAAGTATTACAGGAAAAAAATAAAAATTCACATAACTAATTTCCATACAAAATAATGTGGTATTGAAAATACGTGCCTGTGCAATTGATTGTAAAGAGGTAATTGTTCTCAGATATCAAGTGCACATATTTTACGAGAATAAAAAATTCAAATTAACTCGTTCCGTCTACTCGTCATGAAAAAATCATGAAATTTTGAAATTTTGAAAATTTATATATTCAGGCTATAATTTGTTCGTGTGGCAGGAAACTAAATGTTCGAAAATTTCAGGATACTTAGTTCCTACCTTCGACATAAAAAAACTGCAAGGACTTTTTGGTTGTTTTCATCTCTCGCATATGTACAGGGGTTTAAAAAGCAGCAAAAAATACAGTGCTTTGTTTGGCTGAAAAAATATTAGTTAATAGTTAAATTCTTACAGCTAAAACCGTAAACCCGAAAAAGTCCAAATACCAGTCCAAGCGCTTTAAGCATACTTGGAAACTGGTAGTTTATGGGTTCGAATCCCGACATCGGCAGTTTGTCAATTATTAAAAAAAAAAGAAAAAAAAGGGGCGGTTAATTGACTAAACTGTCGGTGTATGGACAAGAACGAAGTAACCGGCTATGCTTTAGAAGGTTTTCTGCAGTTTCCTTCACGAACTCCAGATTTCTGACTCTTAGGGCCAACGCACACGAAAAGAGTAAAACTGCTTTAAATAGTGTTAGTCAGCCTAACACTGTTTTGTTAAAATAGAACCTAGGAAATTACATTGCATACGCACACTGATAAGACGTTAAGCAAAAACGTTTTGTTTTGACTATGTCTTATCAGTGTGCGTACGCAATGTAATTTCCTATGTTCTATTTTTAACAAAACAGAGTTAGGCTGACTAACACTGTTTCAAGCAGTTTTGCTCTTTTGGTGTGCGTTGGCCTTTATTTACATTACTTTGTGTGGACCGGAAGTGGTGCGTGCAAAAATTAACACTGTAATTTTTCGTCTTTGGGACCCTAAAGAACATTTCCACAAAGCAAAATCTGAAATATACCAGTTTTGCCGATTTGATGATTTCATATGGAATGACTCATATACATATAGTGGTTTATATTTTATATATATATATATATATATATATATATATATATATATATATATATATATATATATATATATATATATATATATATATATATATATATATATATATAAATGCATTATAATATTATATTATATAATATATATATTATATAATATAATGTCCACACATTGTTATAATAACAAAACATTTCTGTAAATATTATGTTTAATGAGCCTTGTCCATTTTAACTAACACAACAATATGTTAGTACTTACTATACTACTTGTATACGTTACGAATAGAATGTTGTTCTACGTTTAATGCTATATCTGTACTAGCTAGCATTGGATAGCATAGTAGTAAAGTTTAGTAGTAAAAGTTAACTTGTGATTACAAGGTGCTTTTTTATGTTTGGTCTTTTGATTAAACTTGGATACGATATAACACGCTTTTATAAGCTTGAGCACTCTAAACAAACTGTGTAAGAAAATCTTACAACTCATTTTACACCCACACCTAATTGTCGTATCAATTTAATGACGTCTGAGACTTGATATTAGATAACACTTTGAATATTTGATATTTGGCATGTTTTTTCGCTCTTTTCGAACATTTGATAAAGTTCAGAAATCAAATTTTTAACATATGGTGAAATATAATTTTTATACCCGGTATATAATGTACACCAGGGTATATTAAGTTTAATCCCGACTTTATAATGGCTGTCTGTCGGTCAACACGATAACTCAAAAACGAAAAGAGATAACGCGTTAAAAATTTGTTTGAGTGTTCTTGAGCTATGAAAAGTACGGTCTGGTTCGTCAATGGGCAAAATGGACAAAACTGTCTATCGTTGAAACCGTCAGAGATAGAACAAAACTTCAAAGTAATATAAATTAGAAAGAGGGGTACCGCATACGGGACCCTAGCACCTAGACCAAGAGGTTTTCTGTGCCCTAACTTCAAAATAAAAAATTGTACCTTTTTTAAAAATAATCAACTTTTGCATGAAACTTTTTTTCATAAATTAAGTATATACCGGGTATTTAAGCAATTAACTCACTTAGTTGTTATTTTTACTTGTTTTGTATCTAAACTTGTAACAACTACGCTAATAAATTTGACACTGTGATAAATTGTCTTAAAATATTATACATTTATTTAATTGAATTAAAACAAGTCGAAATCAGAACTAACTAAGTTAATTGCTTAAATACACGGTATATGTACTAAGTTAATAAAAAAAGTTTCAAGCAAAAGTTATTTATTTAAAAAAAAGAAATATTTCTTGCCTTTAACGTTTTTCTATCTCTTACAGTTTAAAAGATGGATATTTTCTGCACTGGCGGGGCCGATTCGATTTTGACTCTTTATCTCCAGAACACATGTACAAAAGTTCAGTTTGTTATCTCTTTTCTTTTTTGAGTTATCGTGTCCACGGACAGACGGACAAACATGCAGAAATGGTCACACCTATACCAAATTTTTTTAAACTATTATTATGTATTTCCAACCATTACAAAGTCGGAAATAAATTGATAATACAGTTGTATATACTATATACACCGGGTATAAAATAATGATATCGAACGTTAGAATTAATTATTAATTATTTTAATCAGCATAATTGAATCCATTTCGGGTACATTCTAAAATGACTACAATGACAATAAATTCAATTTTACAATAAACATACTGTATTTTAAATCTATGTAATATATTCAAACAATTTCGACCAAAACTTATAACCCTTGTCATTTTATATATAACTCCCTTGAATGTTCGATGATCAGAGATATCTCAATAATTGCAAAAATTAAGAAATGGAAATTATATATGGGCGAATTATGGAAGGGAATCCATGAAATATTTTTCAATACATAGAATAACAGCCAAACTGTGTTAATTTCACGTAAAATCTATTTTTATAGAGCAAAAGTTGAATACTCGTTTTGGAAAAAATATAAAAGGCAAAATTGTTGTGAATAATCATTTACTAATTACTGTTTACGGATAATTTTTAGAAAAAAGTTGTACACAAGTTGAAGATGGCGCAAAAAATATTTTTATTAGTTAAGGATGTTCGGGAGGTTTGCTAGAAAACTGTAGCATACATAAAATGTTCTTCATTTAATGCTAGAGCTACTGTGAAAATTTCAAAACGATTTACCAAGCCGTTTCAAAGTTATCGCAATTTAAAAAAAAACTGTAATTTTAAGTGTTCATATGGATATTTGATCACTCAATATATTAAATTCATTTCAATTGAAATGAAAAAAAGCTACGAACTGTCCCAAATTTATAAATTATATAATTATAATAATCAGAAAGAGGGGTCCCGCAAATGGGTCCCTAGCACCTAGACCAAGGGGTGCTCTATGCTCTCCTTTAGAACAACCTGTCACCCGAAGGCGAGACGTCTCCGGGTAAGAGGTGCTATTTTAAGCAGATGGAGCTATATGATTCTGTTGAGGTCAGGCGCCACACAGAAAGCCTACAACTTCTCCACCGGTATTGCTCCCAGGATTGATGAATCCAAATTTTCGGACCCAAACATTCTATACCTGACACCCTGCAGGGGCATATAACATGTATGGAGGTTTCATGGTCCTCCATACAGGCCCTACAAGTGGTATCATCAGAAATTCCCAAGTTATGAAGGGGGTAGTTCAATCGACAATGTCCTGTCAAGAGACCCACCACCCTTCTCAACTACATTCTATTGAGTTTCAACCGAGCACAGACGAATGGCCTAGCTGTGCTTATGCACAACTTTGCCTGTCGCATGCCCTGCGCAAAGTTCCAGTAATCGAGATGAGCTTGTGGCAGCCACCCCTTGATTCAGTAAATTACGGAACATCTGCTATGAGAATGATAGGCTCAGTTGAAAGGGGCGTTTGAGATGACCCCTCTCGTGCCAACGACTTCGCCACTTCATTCCCTTTAACGCCAGAGTGACCCAGTACCCAGTCTGACTGTGTTATTCAGTGCCAGGTGATAAATTATACAACTTGAACTCAAATTATAAATAAAAATAAACAGAATATGTCCTTGTCACTTATATGTGTATGGTATAGAAAGACGTATATGGTTTTTGTTGATTTAAATTAAAGGTATATTCACTGACAAAAGGTTGTTAAAAAGTTTTCATATTATTTGTTATTTCTTATTTAATTCAACATTACCTAGGTACTAGTAAAATTTCCAATTTTATTTTAAAATATATATATTTCTTTTAGTATTGTCTTTATCTACAAAACGTAATTATTAACGAATTTCTAATTTTTTGTACTTTTACCTCCGACCTTTTTCCCGTCCGACGTTTGCCCCCACACATCCTTAGATAACTCGTCTATTCATTATTGTTTTGTCATGGAGTGTATCGATTCACGAAAAATCTAGGCAAATATAACAAGGTCACAATTGGCTGGGTGCCTGGTCATTCAGAAATTGATGGAAACGAGAAGGCTTTGAATTAGCCAAAATTGGTTCTAGTGCTCCCAGAACGGTTTCTTGGTGTGCCGAAAAGCACAATAAAATATAAACTAAAAGAATGGGCGGTACACGAGGAATGAGGCACTGCAGATTTGGTCATGAATGCAAAAGCCTCTATCTCAAAAGACACTATCATTTGGGATGGATATATCTCCAGCCAGATGAAATCAATGATGTGTCGTCTAGAGATATCCTAACGTTTATCAAGTCCATAGGCCTCCTGGAACACTTTTGTAGGAAAGAATGTTCAATAAATCAAATTGGTCGCGGTCCACAAGCTTTTTATAAAACTTCTGATTCGAATCTAATTTAATATATCGATTTAGAAATATACGCATCAAAATACATCCCAGTATGTAAAATATTTTTTTTTTTATGAAAAAAGCTTTTTAAAATTTGATTTCACAGAAAAAAATGAAATTTGTTTTGTAAAAAATAAAAGGTATATTCGTCTTTCATTTCAAAAATTAAAGGTTTCCTATATTCATAACATTCGTGTAAAAAACGATAAAAAAAGTGTACCGTTGATTTTTCAACGAGTCTTCTGTTTCGTATTAAATATAATGGTGATAACTGGCTAGTTGGCTCCTCGTTGTGTGTCGTCGTGATTCGTGGGTATGATGTTTTATATCATATGGTGTTGAATATTCGGGTCATTACTACTATTAAACTACACAAACTGCTACAATTCATATTTGGTTGGGTTTTTAAAGAGGGTGTACTGTAGTGTAATTTATATAAAATAATGACCATAATTATAATTATTAATTCACAATTTTGTTTTAAATGATATTAATGAATTTGGTTAATAAATGTTTATAGGCAACTATCACCAAAATAGTTTTGTTTTATTATTAGTTATATTTTAGTGTATTTAGTTATTTTAGTGTTGTTTGATGTTGTTGTTTAGTTGGTAATAACCATTTATAGTAACTTAACCAACCATATTAGATTTTATAATACCTAAATATTCGACGGGATATGTTTTTAAGGATGTGTGTTTAAAGGTTATGTGAATATCTCTCTGAAATATTTTTTTTCTATAGTATTTATTGTTTGTTTGCTGAGTATTCAATGTAAAATTTATTATGTAAAAATGATTGGCTATGTCAAGTTCAAGAATCATCAGAGGTATCGTAGTATATTTCTTTTATGAAATTTCTTACTAATAACTCTTTCTCACCTAAGCCGATCATTCTCATAGGTATCAATGAGGTTAATAATAGCGCTTAGCTAAGACTATTTAGAGCCATTGCTGGAACGATGTTTACTGGATGACAATGTTTATTTGTATGTACGAATTCGTTTAATTATTTAAGTAATTTTGAAAATCTCAAAAATCTAAATCATTTCAATTAAATAAAAATAAAATAAATTAAATGCCATCTCTTTAATTAAGAATTATTATAAACTTCGCACGGAAATTTTAATTAATATGTACTAAAATAAAGAGTTAGCGGATAAACAGACAGGCGCGGAGGGCGACTTCCTTTTATAATATGTATAGATAATTATTGCCACCATTCTTTAGATTTCATACAATATCTCGTAAACCATTAACCAAATCGGCAAATGTACATGATCGGAGTTGTTCCATTAGAATCTAGAAGAAAAATTATTCTTATATTTTCTACGATATTATCTGTAAAAAATTTTTAGTCATCGATTTGTATAACCATTGGTTTGATGATTTGGCGAATATGCCCTTTGGAAATATACCTTCGTTTTTTATGTATACCTCTTTTTTTTCTGAATAGTCAGGGAGTTTTTCCCGCAGTCAGAGAATAATCAGAAAATTGTTAGGGAATTTCACAGTTTTGTTCCGATTGGAATTGGCCCTGAAATTGGCCATGTGAGGTGATTTTGGACGGTCGAGTTCGTAAATCGGAACTCGGACAAGGTAAAATCAGACAAGGGAAAAGGGGGGTTTGGAGGAAGGGGGAAACAAAAAATTTGGTATATCTCTCTTAATGTTGGAAAAATCGATAAATGTCTAAGAAGTAAAATTACAGATAATTTATTTTACTATAATTTTAGTTCTTTCTGTTATCCTAATATTGACAGAAATATTTACGAATTAAAATTGAAAGTTAAATTCCTAAATATCTCTGTACACATTAGTGTATGAGAAAAAATGATTAGGTAATGAATTGTAGCAAACATGATTTTCTACAACTTTACTCCTTATACATTTTTCGATTGTTCTAATATTAAGAGAGATATTTTATATTTTATGTTTTCTTCTTTCTCTATGCCCCCTTTCCCTTTTACCTATGCCATTTTGTAATAAAATTGGCCTTACAAATACTAAAATCATGTCAGATATGATGTTTTATTTGGTCACACTAAAATTATGACCTCTTGAGAGTGATGTATTCTAAGGAAATTCGCTAAGTTGACGCAGCTCCTACGTAACGAATTTTTTATGTATGTATTTGGGTACTTTAAAGATGTTTCAGTTACGGAACACAAAAAAGATTCTTGTAAATTCGTAATAATATATTGTTGGCGCCTTCTTCCTACATGTTTTATTTAATTGATTGTCTTTATCTTAAATCTAGATTTTTGTTTTAATTTATTACGTATATTTCTATTTTATGTACAGAATCATTCAGTTATGCAAATTATATCACATGTTTTTTGGAATAGGTGTTAAGTTCATGGTGTTTTCCGTTTGTTATTATAATAGATGGTTATTAGTATTGCAAAAGTAATAGTCCAATAAGTAGTACCCAAAATGGCGCTCTTAGGCAATATAGATTATATTTAAAGCTGGGAAGTTATATTATATATTTGCATCCGCATCCGCAATCGCGGATCTTCCGCATTAGTTCCTCATCCGCATCCGCAATAATCAGTGCTTTTTGTGGAGCTTTGGCGGATGCGGATGTTACTCTTTTTGTTTAGCATTTCTGATTGTATATGAATCACAACGTATTCGCCTTGAATAATCTATTTGACAAGTGAATCAACAAGGCCACTACCGACGCAAAGTGTGATTTAGTCTTATTTCAAACTAGATGAGCATGTCCCAGATAAATCGCAGTGTAAAATAGGTCTTACTCTCGGAAGCGCCGAACAACCACGTCTTTGAGATTTGAAATTTTCATACTAATAATTTGATTACAATTTAAAGATTATTAAAAATTATTACCATCTTTTTCTATAATAATAATTAAAATAATCAAAGAGAACTCTTGAGTTTTTTAAAATTAAATTTCAAATTTTGCCCCAATTCCTAGAACAATTATTTGTATTTTATAAATACGTATTTCGACTACAAGGTAGTCATCATCAGTATGAATTAGCTAATCGTAACTCGTATCTCTGGTATATCTGGAGTTAGAGATATGTTGCCCGTTGCTAATTTGTTGTCCTAGTCCTAATGTCCTAGCAATGACTTAGCAACGAGCAACATATCCCTGCAAGACTCGCTCTACAGTAGTGATGGGGAGAGTTCGCTCCCCTCATGCTGCACCACTTCTTATTCCGTTAACGCGCTTCCCTAATTGATTACTTTATTTCATTAATATCTAATTGATGCTGGGTTAGGGGCAAAAATGTCTAAGGACTTTTCATCTCAGAATTTCATATCCTATCCATCCTTTCAAAAAACTGTATGACTTTTGACTCAACCTGTATATACACAATAATATGACAAATTATACCGAATCATTCTGTATATTTTTTGGTGGTCTTTTAACAAGTATGCAAATTAGTTACAAAAATAATTTTGAATAAGTGACTCACACTTATAGAGGTATTCAACCATTCAAGTACAGTTTGTAGTTAAGTTAATTAGTTCCAATTTATTATCCATGTGAATCTGAGTGAAATTTTTTGTAGAACTTTCATTGTATATATAATTATGCGAATTTTTATTCCGTGTTCATCACTAAAAGTTTATGGGTAAAGCATACTTGAACTTGAATGGTAGGTTGGGTCGCAAACAAATGAGATACCGAACTCTGAAACTCTTAGTTCCATTAACCATTGTTTCATGTGGATGTCACCTTCGTTAGTTTCGTCATGACGTTACTAATCTTCCTGGAGTATTGAATTAATTTTTCCTCTTTTCTTGTTCGTCATACAAATAATTTTCTACTGCACTTTTATAAAATTTTAGACGATATCTCGTGAACTACTTTTTACCAAATCGTCAAATGTACGCGATTTTCACGTGTTTTGAGTCCAATTTATCATAATTAGTGAATTTCATCCGATTCGGTAACAAAAAACTATTTTTCGATTTTTTCTAGGTACCCCTTTCAAGGAAAAAATTTTAACAATCATAAATTATTTTTTGTTATTAAAATTTAAAAAATCATAAATTATTTTTTGTTATTCGATTTGAATGAAAATTACTTTTCAAAGGAATTCGGACTTAGAAAATCTACTTGGTTTGGCGATTTAACGCATAGTTTTTGAGATATGACCTTTTTATATCCTGTTGTGATGCCCCCTCTGGACGATTTCAGATAACACCTCGTAAATCTCTCTCTAAATCGTCAAATGAGTACAATTTTCGTGTTTTTTTGGGAATAATCAGGGAAATCTCAAGGTATTTCATAACACTATTACAATCTTCACCCTTATAAGAGTAGTTTAATTCATTTTCGATGCTTATATTTGAATAGTATTGAATATATTGGCATTACGCCACTAAGAACACCCAAGACGAATCTGGAACGAATCAAATAATGAATTACCAAATAAATCTAGTTTGATTATTTATCACTAGAGGCGTCCTGTTTTTTTTTCTTTTATTTTAACTACATAGATATATGTAAATGATGGAAATTTGATCGATTAAACTAGATTTTCATTTTATTTGTAGAATAATTTATGAATGTTGAATTTTCATGAAACAACCACTCCAAAAAACAAACAAACACAAAGTAAAAGATTTTCACTTATGATAACAATGAAAAATATATTAAATTTTGTTTAATGTTTTGTAGTTTGACAATGATTTGTGAAATGATGCCATGATACACAAATTTCTCTTGTATTGTTTTTTATTTTATTGAAATTGATTCTCAAAGACATATATATACAACAAATTCAAAATAATATAACAAAAAAATAATACAAAAATATTAAGGATGTTGGGTCACTTCATAAAGTGATGATAGTTCTTTTAAACCAATGAAATATTTTAGGGTTGTTGGCATGAGATTTATTTTTATAATTGTGATCAGATTCAGTCCTATGTTGAACCATTGTTTTTCGTAAAAAATTGTCAACTGTATCAAATGAAATTCAAAGTAAAAATTTATTAATTTGCCTCTGCCCGTAGACACGATAACTCAAAAACCAAAAAGATAACAAGTTTTGTGTGTTATATAGCTAAAAAGTAAGGAAAATTTCATGAATGAGTGAAATTGGAAATCGGAAAAAATTCATTTTTAAAGCCGTAAGTGATGAGCAAAAATTCAAAGATAAAGAAAGTTCCTTTTATAAAAATAAACCACTTTTGTTCGACACTTTTTTTCATAAGCTTAGTATATCTCAGTATTTAAGCAAAAATTCTATTAGTTGTAATTTTGACTTTTTCATTTATACGATTATTTGAAAAGTGAGTAATTTGTTTAAGACTCGGCTATCGCTGTCTTTGTCACTGTCAGTTATTTAGCTTTGCTCCATCTATCTTTCTTGTATCAAACTCCTACGTTCCGCCTTTTCAAATTTTTGAAAATATTTCGCGTTAAGTCGACAAAATCGTTTGTAAATTTAGAGAACTGCTTCTTCATCGGTTTAAATACACTGTTAAAAATTTACTGATATTAAAGAATTTTTCTGAAAATTCAGAATCAACATTCATTCTGGAAGTGTTTCAAGAATAATATTATTCTGAATTTTCAGAATAGATTTATCTTAAATTGAAATTAATTATCAAAAATAATAAATTGTGTGTTTAAACTTCAATTAAATCAACTGTTTTTAAAATATTAAAAAATTTCTCTTGAGCGATAAAAAATCAAGCGAAATGTTCTGTTGTGATTAATATATATAGTTTTCAAAAACTATATGTTAAAATAAAGTTAAAACTATGATTTGAATGAAAATAAAAACATTTCCACAGCAAAGAAAGTTTAGTATAATTAGTCTGACGCTATTTGGGAAAGGTGACGTCATATGTTGAGAGTGCCTCTCATCTATTAGGATCTAGGTGACAAAGAACCATTCAATCTCAAATTCAAACATTCTGAATTTTAAAAATTATATATTTTGAATTTCAAAACAATACATTCTGAATTTTCAGAATCAGACGTTCTGTTTTTTTAAGACGTATATTCTGAATTTTTCAGGATAAAGTACAAGTGAAAAACTTTTTATATCTTTTTTTCTGAATTGTCAGAACAATTTTTTAACAGTGTACATAATTTTTTTATTGGATTCTCTTTATTAGAACTATTTTTTTATGGCAGAAGACAAAAATTCACATGTCTTCGTGACTTCACAGGGCTTCGTGACATGCCTTCGTGACTTCATAAGAACTTGGTTTTTCACTTTCACTTTCACTGATACATTTTTTCTCGATTCTCAGAGAGTAGAGACCAATTTTTTTTCATAGACTAGAGATCAAATAAAATGCTTACGTATAAAGTTTAACGAGGAAGGGGATGGGGTCCGATCAAACGTGATTTGGCATTTGAAATTTCTTCATAAATTTTATTCCCCCCTTTTTAAAAAACTGTCTTTTCATCCGAGGTTGCAGGAGAAAGTTTTAGCGAACTTCCTGAAAGGAAATAGAGCTATTGGTCCCGTACCAATGCAAAATTTCGCAAAAATTTCTTCAAATGTCCATCGATCCTACCTAGTAGATGTCAAAAATCCCCATCTGTAAAATTTATATATATATATATATATATATATATATCTATGGACATATATATTTATATATATATATATCTATGGACATATATATATATATATATATATATATATATTTATATATATATATATATATATATATATATATATATATATATATATATATATATATATATATTTATATGTGTCTGTAATCGCTCTGGCGGTCACAGTTTTAATTTTATCGGAATGAAATTTTTGAGGTATTTTCGGGGTAATCAAATGTATTTTTTGGTCACAATATCTACTGTTTCTGATACTAATGAGCTAGGTAAGGTTAGGTTTGAAGGTTTGGCCCGCTAAACACTTCCATTACACTTGGAGACCTGTGTAAGTATTAATAATCGCCAAAGAATTAAAATAAGTTTAAATTTTTGTATGTTATTAATAATCATAAAATCCTAACTGTATCACAACCCAACGCCCTTAAAATGTACTCTGGTATATTCACTGGGAATAAATGATATGTATCAACCATAAATAACTGACATTGAAATTTTTTTTCAATTTATTTCAAATATTTATTTTAATATTATGCTTTATTATTTATTGTTCTTGTATTGTTTTTTGGTGAATTATTAATATGATTTTTTTCTTCATATGGTGTACTCTCGAGTTCATAAAATTTATAAGCATCTGCTATGGGTGTATTGACTCATATGTAATGAAAACGTCAACTTAAATGTAATAATTTAACAATCAAACTCAATTCGTTTAACAATCAAACTATATGATAATAAAACGATTCGATAGAGTAACCAGTAGACTACCTGTCCGAGTGATCGTGCTGTTAACGGCGCTCTGCTTGGAGCTGGGAGCTTGCTGGTTCGAATCCCAATGGTGACAGTTTGTCAATTAAATACTTTTAAAAGAAAATTAATGGGGTTTTGACTAAACTGTTGAAGTATGAACAACAATGAAAGTAACCGACTATGCTTGTGAATGTTTTTTGCAGTTTCCTTTCATAAACTCCAGATGAATATCGGCATAGTTCCTATCAAAGTCTAGAACAAACTCCTTGTCCTTTAGGGTTCGATAAAAAAGACCTGTAGTCTAGTTCACAGTCGTTTTTTCGAATTCCGCTTCGCCTTCTCAGAAAATGATCGTCATGGTGTCATTCGATTCGTAATTGCATCTAGAAAATTTTTGAAAAAGTTGAAGTCCCGCATAAAAAAATTGCAAAAGTTATAAACAATTTATTTATAAAAAAAAGAGAGGTTTTTGTTTTTTGCAAATATCTCAGAAACTATTGTAGATATCGGAAATCGAAAAAAAGATTTTTAAAGAGCAGGAAATTTCCTAAAAAAAGTCCCACCTTTCGGAACTGTACCACTTATATTTATAATTTTAATTGAGAGATGAATATAGAGCTTGAAAAGGGGTGATTCGGCTACGCTTGGTTCCGACACTTGAACAAAAAAATTTTTTCAACCCATTAAATATGAATATTAAGAAATGAAAAAATTCAAGTGCTTACTTGATACTTAAACAAACAATAATCCGTCGGCAAACAATTTTCCCCAATTTATCCATTAACTATGTTTTTGTTAATTAAAAAATTTTTCCAATCTGGATAACCCCGATAATTTTTAAAATAAAAGTCTGGAATTTTTTTTACTTCTGGGAGCTATTTTTTGAAAGATTTAAAAATGATTGGAGAATTTAAAAAATTTGGAATTTCTTTTTTTTTTTTATTAACAAACAAAAATACGGAAAAATTCAATATCCAGATTAAAAAAATATAATCTCCGTATTTTTTCATTCTTATGAAAAGAAAATACTAATTCTTTATGAATAATTATTTAATATATTATCGCAAGAAATTTATTTTTATTTATAATGTTCTTAGTATTGAAAGTTGCTCATAATATAGTTACAATACTAACTTTTTACACAGAGTAAGCTACTGAGTGTTATTTTGAATGTTTACGCTTGCGCATACGTACATAAATAGCTAATTAGTTTGTCTGGTTTTTGTAAATATCCTCATCGAATGAGTTTTTTTTAATAGTAATTATGTATGTCAGACTAAATATCTCCTTCACTGATGAGATCAATCTACGGATTTTCTAAAATTTTAAGTTGGTAACCCTAATGGCCACACACATTAAAAAAATTTTCAATCCGGCCCGTTAATTCCCTTTGGGCTTCCCGAGTTGGGTAGAGTCTGACAGAGTTACCTACACATACTGCCTAGAAAAAGAAAGAAAACACAAAAATTTGTTCTTTGTAAATTAATTTTTACAAATACTTCGAAATCGAAAAATAATTCGGTTACACGGAAAAGGTGGCTAATATCCTTTTCGTCGAGCTATACAACTTTTGTTTGGACGTTTTTTTAATAAAGATCCCCGTTCAATAGTTAACCCCCTTTTTTGAGTTTTAATCTGAACCCGCCCCTGTTTTTGCATTTTTGATAAATTTATTCAGAATGCTTCTGGACCTTCTACATAGAATGGGAAAAACAGTCCGATCGGACTACGGGAAGTACCTCATAATTTGCATTGGAAGTGAGTCAGTCAGTCCGGGATCTGGGGAGTATAGTATATGAATATTAACAATTGATTAATGAGAAAAATTTATGTGAAATTAAAAATGAGCCACTGGACATTACATTATCTTGGTTAACTACAACATCCATTTATTTTACGAATTTTAACTTTGATTTGAAACCTTTAATGCCGAACATATATAAGTTGTAAATTTAGTTGTATTTAAAAACATGATATTATAGTTGTTGAAAGTTATAACATGTTCACGTATAATATAACAACTGAATGTCAAACCATATATGGACGAATATATGCGGAAACTAATAAATATTATCACCGTTATAATATGTAACTAAACTATTGTATATGTTGTATATGCTTTATACGTTTTATGTAGACAACAAGTTACTATACTGAGATTATATTTACATTTATATAAAAAAAAAAGTTACTTTATAGTATCTTATCTGTTTGATTGATAATCAATGGAATTTATACAAAGTAAACGCTTTCAGCATTTATATATTCACAAACTTAAAATTTCTTTTAATAATTGATTGATTCGTAAATATTTTACTTAACCCACTTGACTGTATTCAAAAAAAAATATTCTGTCTTTTTTAAATTCTCATAAATTTGTGTATCATAATGGGTGATTCATTTGGAGGTACTTTTTTCAAAACTAAAAAAATATTTAAAAAAACTAATTTATCGGGTAATCTTTATTATCGTACAAAAGAACCATTGTTTACATTTATTTTTTAAAGATTATTTCTTTCAAATGTTGTCCGTAACTGCGGTCAACATGGAATAACGCGAGTAATGCTAGCTGCCAGTTACTCAATCGTACGCGGCTTATCCATATAGACTTTGGACTTTACATAGCCCCAAAGGAAAACGTCTAGGGGTGTGATGTCATAGGATTTAGACGGCCAACTCACCGGTCCGAAGCAATAAAGCCATGGTTTCACGTGCTGTGTGGCAAGTGGTGCCGTATTGTTGGTACCAAATGTTCTGGAGATCACGGGCTTGAATTTCAGGAAACAAATAGTCCGTTTTCATGGCACGATAACGGTCGCCATTGACAGTTACGTTCTGGCCGGCCTCGTTTTTGAAGAAATATAGACAGAAGATTCCACCGGTCCATAAACCACATCACGTTGTTTTGTCTTTTGTAGTGGCACCTCTTGAATCTCTTCCGGTTGGTCTTCAGACCAAATATGGCAATTTTGTTTCTTGACATACCCGTTAAGCCAGAAATGTGCCTCATCACTAAACAAAATTTTTGTCGAAAATAGTGGATTTTCTTCAAGCTTTACAAGAGCTTAAAGACTGAATCGGTGACGGCGTTTCCATGATGAAATGTCAAACTATACTGAACAAAAATACCTTGATAGCTTAACACGACTCACGCTTCATCTTTCAAAAAATCCATAGACAAAAAAGAACCTCTAAATAAATCACCCATTATATTCAGTGCCATTAGTTTATAACGATCTTCAAGGGACCTAAGGACCAATTTAGATCGCTGAAGCCTAACTGTTGTATACGAATTTTACTAAAAACAATCAATTCATTGTAAGGATAGTAAAAATTTCCTATGTATGTACACTTGACCACTAAAGTTGATGTCATTTTTAAAAAATTGTATTGTTAGTTTGATTGTCTTATTCATTCTGTTTAAAAAAAAATATTTCGAAAAGTTGTTACTATATTTCTAATGTACAACTTTTATCCGAAGCATTTTTTCGAAATCGGAATCAATAAGGCACAAATCAATTATAAAATGTGTGGTCCATAGTACAAAACTTAAAAAAAAATTAATCGAGAGATTAGTATCAACCTCGACGAAAAATAGATAGCAATTTGTATTCTATTGTATCTGAGCAGTTGCAGCTGAGAATTTGGCAATGTTGGAATATACCAAGATACCATGGTATATTCTCTAAAACCTATTTAGTCCATAGGCCAAGTCAAATAGTACTTTAGCTCTTAAAAAATACAAGTAAAAAAAAAAACATATCGAAAAGTCCATAATCTCCGGCACTTGTATTTTCCAAAAGGTGAAAGTATTATTTGACTTGGTCGCAGTCGTATATATAGGAGAACATTGGTCCTGCATAAATTTTGTAAGAAACCTTTTCTGTACAAAATTAACTAAGGAGTAACTTTGATACTGACCTTTATTAACGTAATATTCATGAAAAACAAATTTTCACGACTTTTAACCCTTAAAAATATTTATTTTAATCTTATCAATAAATTTTAATCTTTCGTGTCAACATATCTGAACGTATTGGACAACACATTTTGTCCCTTTTAAAACTCAGTTTAACAGTTTATTGCATCGTTACGAAAAACGTTTCGCAGTCGAATATCTCGAGTGTTATTGATCCTACGTGAATTTTGTATAAGACCTTTATTGTGTAGAATTAAGAAATAGGAGATATTTGAGAAAAACAGATTTTCGGGCTTTTGAGCTTCAATAACTTTTTTTGCATGCGCGATTTCTTTATGGACTTTTTGTCTTGTTTTCATGGTGCCAAAACGAAGATAATCTCCACGAGTATTTTTTAGTAAAAGTACTATTTGACAGAAGGGTCATACGTGCTTTTGATATTTGAATCCGCCACGGGGAAAAGGGGGTTAAAGGAGGGGAGGGTGCTTTGGAAATGAAAAATTTTAAATATCTCTCTTAAACACGGTTAAATCCTGACCATTTTTATGTAACTCTAATATTACAAAAAAAATTTTTATGATTTTAATGAAATAATAATAAATTTTTGTCACCAAGGTAAGTAACTTAATTTCATATGTATTCTAATTTCTTCGTGTGAGAAAATTTGCTTAGTCGAAGTAGATCCTACGAGTCGAATGTTTTTCTACTATTCTGCATTTTTTTTCGTTGTACTTTTAAATCGGCATTGTAAATCGATAATGATCTTGACTGATTGCGGAATCGGACTTCGAAATACAGTAAAGGACTCTATAATTTTCTCCGTAAAAGGAGACGTAAAATATGAACTTTCCTACAAAGTGCTTTTTTACATTTGACATTGTTTGAAATGATAATATTTACGTTTTCTTTTCAAACAATAAAAAGTGTTTCACTTTCTTTTTCAGTATATTTGTGTAAAAAATTATTTTTTATAACTGGCAGATTTACTGTAAATATTTCCATCAAGTTTTCTAGAAAATTCTACTGTAACAGTAAAAAAAAACAAAAGAATTGTTCTTCAACATATTAAAACCATTTTGTTTACTCAATAATTCTTCACGTATTTTCTATGTTTTTTCATTTTCATTTTATTTTCGTATTTCATTACGATAGGTATATTATTACCTCTATATATGTCTAGCATATGGAGGTATTGTTTTCGATGATGAAAATTGATTTAACCGCTCTGAGGATACTTTACGTTTTGATGATACCAAAACACCCATTTTTAGTCATTGGTAGGTTTGTGTGTATGTATGTATGTGTGCAGTGTTTTTTGGGTAGTTTTTTTGTATCATTGGCTAACCGGGCACTAGGGTGCGTGGGCCCTCGAACCTTATTATCTACATGCAAACTAGTTCATATACGGAGAAGGAGGAAGGGAGAAGAGCAGGAAGAAATCGGCTGTGGTGGTTTAGATTAAACAGCAAAAGACGCTATTTGTTTGTCTTGAAGAGATTCGGATGCCTGCCGAAGTTGCACACCATATGCATGCATACTTTTTTCCCAATATATCTAGTACCTTAGTACGTAGCCCAAATTATATGCCGCTTACTGTGTAATCCTCACAATATCGTTTACGCAAGTTCTCCGTGCTGAAGCGCATGAAGGCGATGATTCGTTCCTGTGGGGAAGAACTGCTGAACTCGTTGATTATCCTAACTAAATATTGGATTGGATCTTATCTAGCCGAAATTTCTCCTCTATTAAAAAAAATGTTAATAGTCTAGCTTCATTTGTAACTAATGGAACTTTTTACATAAAAATGTACGACTTTGAAAATAAAATCTTCCAAAAATTCCTGACTATTTGATTATTATTTTCATTTGTTTTTGCTGGCAGCCGAACTTAAAGCCATAATGCCAGGCTCCTTAGGCCCAGTCCGACGCTGTATACGTGTCTGTGAACATGTTATCTCAAGAATATGTTATCTTTGAGTTTAATATCGTCGTCTCACGAGGCTGCCATGTTTTGGTGGAAATATGTAAATCGGAAATGACTCTTTCTTCTTATTGTTTTTGAGTTTTGTGAGAATTACTCGAAATATACTTATCGCTACTCTAATTTTGTTAGAAAAATTAGTTAACTGGTTTGCGAAGTAAAAAACTTCTTGAGCTAGAGGTACATAATTTTATAATTAGATATAGCATTAAAAAATCAAAATTTTCATTAAATTCTTCAAACCGGAATTGGCACTTTACTATGCGTATTCGTTTTGGTTTTTGGTATGTTCGATATCTGATGGATGAGTTAATTTTTTCTTATCAATATATAATTAAAAATTCAATGACATATTAGTCTATATAGTATACGCTAGTTCTTTCATACTATGTCTTCATAACCTTAGATAGATAGATTGTAGTAGCTGCCCTGGACGGGCTACACTTCGACCATAAGGTCCATTGTGATGCCTAAAGATGTGAGGATGCGAGTAGAGTGGAAGGAATTTTTGTGTATAGACTAGGAATTGGCAGAATGTGCGGCTGCAGCGGATTCTGGTAGGAACTATGCCGATATTCATCTGGAGTTCGTGAAGGAAACTGCAGAAAATCTTCACAAGCATAGCCGGTTACTTCATTCTTGTCCATACGCCGATAGTTTTGTCAATTAACCGCCCTCTTTTTTTTTAATAATTGACAAACTGCCGATGTCGGGATTTGAACCTATAACCTCCTAGTTTCCAAGTATGCATACTGCGCAGACATAACGCCTTAGACCGTCGGCTACTTGGACTGGTGCATATTTGTTTATATAGTATACGATAGTTCTTTCATACTATGTCTTCGTAACCTTAGGTATATACTAGTTCTTTCATACTATGTCTTCGTAACCATAATTATAGACTAGTTCTTTCTTACTATGTCTTCGTAAGCTTAATGAAAGTTGACATTAGTATTGTATTATGAAGCTCATCTCGATTACTGGGACTTTGCGCAGGGCATGCGGCAGTGCTCGACATTCGACTGTGCTCGGTTGAAACTCAATAGAATGCAATTGAGAAGGGTGGTGGGGCTCTTGACAGGACACTGTCGATTGAACTACCACCTTCATAACTTGGGGATCTCTGATGATCCCATTTGTAGGGCCTGTATGGAGGACGATGAAACCTCCATACATGTTATTTGCCCCTGCAGAAACGTGCAGGGTGTCAGGTATAGAATGTTCGGGTCCGAAACCTTGGATTCACCAATCCTGGGAGCAATCCCGGCCCAAAAGTTGTGGCCCTTCTGTGTGGCGTATGGCCTAAACAGAATCCTATAGCTTCATCTGCTTAAAATAGCACCTCTTAACCGGAGACGTCTCGCCTTCGGGTGATAGGTTGTTCTCAAGGAGAGCACAGAGGACCTCTTGGTCTAGATGCTAGGGATCCCTGTTTCTAACTATTATTATTGTGTTATGACGCTTATGTATACACAAATAATAATATGTTTAATTGTGATAGTAAATAAATACCGTTATGTGTATATACCGTTTGTTTTGGACAGCTTTGCCAATAGAGAATCAATGTTATTATTTACTATGTTATTTAGTACATAACTACACAATGCTTCATAAAGAAATAAAAATAGTGGGGACTCTGTAGTCAGTAGTGTGTGTGTGTGGATACGTAATGAATAATAATATTATAAATTAAGTGGGCATCACTAAATCCCCACTCTTAAATGACATCACACCAACATCATAACACAAGCACCCATGTTTTTAAGTATGTGTATGTATGTATGGTTTTATAGTAAATATTTTATTTATTTATTTAACATTGATTTCCTATTGGAAATGCTTTTGAAAACAGACTGTATATATTTTCTCAATGTTGAATTCAATGATAAATTCTGTATATAGAAGTTGCATGAGTGTCTCACCATATTTTTTTGTTTCGGCTCTACCTTAGAAAACATTCTACGTGGTGTTGTTGGTGATGGTGAGATTACATTGAAATGTTATTGGAATTTAATTAATTAAGTTACGACTATATTATTATTCGTATCGATTATATATTACCTTTTTCTTTTCTAATAGTATCTACATACTATACGTCTGTCTGTCTGTGAAAATTAGTTATATTGTACGCAGAATGAAAATTTTAACAGTTACTTTTGTGATCATATATTTATTTTCTACTGTGATTTAAATTCTTTCGAATTCAGCATGTAGTTCAGTTATTTTAGAATGAGGTCATTATTATCGATGTTCATTTGTGTGGGGTTTTTCCTTTCTTTGTGTTCATTTGTGTGTGCTCTGAATATATCATGTTCAATTAATAATTGAGTTTTTACGATGAAATTTCTGAAAGCATTGTGTAGTAGTGCCTTTAGAAAATGTTGAAAGAAAAGGATTTTTGTTTAGGTACAAGTAGTTTAGGTTTTCCAAACGAGTTTGATGTTAACATTGAATTTTATACTTAAAAGAGGGTAGTAGCAGTAGTAGTGATAGTGGTATTTATTATTCGAGCTAATTCTAATCATCCTTTATATATTTCTGTTTTGATATTTATTGTAAAAAATAACAAATTATGTAACGCTCGAATAATGAACACAACATTCATTTTTGCAACCCCCACTATCCGATAAAAGTTATTATCGACGATATTAGCTAAAAATTCATTCTCTTTTCCTGCGATCGACCGAACCATTAACATCTAATTTTAATAATACTTTATTAAAATTATTCATCGATTTTAATTATTTTTTAACATGGTCAGATCATAGCAATTCATATTGGTGATGTATTACATTATTTATTTTAAATTAAAAAAAAAAGATATTTACTCGAAAAGAGCTAGCTTGGTAAAACCATAACTTCAATTATTTTCAATATTTTCAATCAAACTTGTTAGGTTATAAAGATTAATTTTAAATTTTGGAAGATATTCATGTTTCAATTTATTAATGATGTTGATTTTTACGGTATTTTCTTTAAATACCATTTTGGTTAATCAACATTTTGTTTTTTTTTATTAATAATTTCAATTGTATCTTGCAGTAATTGTGTAAAAATTATTTTATGCCGGTTTCAATTTGAAACGTTTATTTTGGCATAAACTAATCACAATTATGTTGCTTATTCGATTTTAAATCGCATTTCGTACTGACGATGTCGGTTAAAAATTAAATACACTGAGATTTACAGATCTTTCATTTATTCTTCCAAAAGTACAATTAATTAATTTTAGGTTAATTCTTTTTTGTAAATAAATTTATATTATTCTCTCTGTTTCTATGTTAATCATAGATAACATTTTTCATTTTTGTAAACAATATGTTCATGGTTGTTTTTTAGTTTTTTTTATGTTTAGCGGTTAAATTTGAAATTTATATTTATTTAAATAAACCTTGTTTTTTATAAAAAACTCATATTTGTTTGCGTTTTGTTCCTTTTAAAAGAATATAAAATAATATAAAACTTAAATATTTCAGAGAGTTCAACAATTACATATTCAATTTAACTGATTGTTTGTAATATTTTCATACTTTCTTACGGACTCAAAATACACAGTTTCTGTTAAAACCCATTATGGATTCTATAGGGCCCAGGGAATTCATAATAATAATTTCAAAGGGGTTATCAGAAAGGCTTCCACAAACAAACTAACAAACGTTATTATTGCGCACTCCGTAAATAGTATATAAACACCATCATTTTTTTTATTTATATTTATACTCATTATTTTTTAAAGATCATTTATTTTTTCTTCATTTGATAGCGAGTAATATATGAATGTATTTCAAGCATTTTGTTGTTGAATTTTGTTTTCTTATACTTTCTGAAATACATATATTTTTTATATTTTTTTTACAAGTTTATTTATACTTAATATTTCTTTAAATTGTTATTTATTTTTGTAGTTACGATACTCATAATTTACTAGTTAAAATTTATGTTGTTACAAAATGCCTACTACGAGGAGTATGGAGGCACAAATTAATGCCGATCCCAACGTTACAGATGAATCTAATATATCTACTGTAAATATTCAAACCATTAACACTCCACAAAGCGAATCACAAGATATATTTAGTTCACCACAACAGGCTTCAGCGGTCAATATGGCAGCAATTTCTACGCAACTGGCTTCCACTAACCACGTGTTAGCTGACACCGTGAGGCAGTTTACATTTTTTCAACAAGGCATGTTACAGCAACAGAACCAAACCAAAGAGCTAAGTGACATTTTACATAATTTAATTAATCATACTTCTAACGCGAACTTCTCTCCATCCCAAAATTCAGATAATTCATTCAATTTTTTTTCAAAGCCGTCAATTGAATCATATTTGCAAAATATTAACCCTTTGAATTTATCATGTCCAGAAAACATTGTTAAATTCATTTCTCAAATTCAAAAGATTATCGACATAGATATTATACCATTTAATTTTCTTTCAAAATCATTAATCAGTAAATGTTCTCAAAATGCATATCAATTTTGGGCTGATTGCATTAGCAAATCATTACGATGGGATGAAATAAAACAAAAATTGTTTGAAATATATATATCACCCACGGCCAAACAGATTTTGATCGATAAAATGGTTCGTCGATCACAAAATGATGATGAATCATTTTCACAATTTTCTGCAAATATAATTCAATTTTCTAATATTTTAATTTCAAATTTGCCACAATCTGAAATTATTCAAATTATTTTTGCACATGCAAACCATAATACGCTACAAATTATGGGTTTGACACCAATTCCTTCAAACTTTGAAGATTTACAGAAACTAATATGTAAAATGGAGGAAGTACAAGCTAGATTAAATTCAAATAATTCTGTAACAAATAATTTACCGCATAATTCAAATATTACTACTTCTGCTAACAAAAACAATTATTTTTGTACATATTGCAAATCACATTCGCACACAATTGCATATTGTCGAAAACGCAAATATAATGAAAATAATCGTAATATTAAAATTAATACAATCCCTTCTGATTCAAAAAACTTGAATTGAAACCTAACAATTCTTTTATACTAAATTCATATTCTTTACCAATTCAAACTGTTTTTATTTGTGGTTTCCCATTTACCACACTTTTAGATTCTGGGTCAACAATTAATGCTATTCGTGCTAAAACCTTAAATAAATTAAAAAAATTAAAACCTGATATTCAAATCTTAAATACTAATTTTTACATTGCCTTACCTGGTAATAATAATTTAAATGTAACTCAAGTAGCAATGTTACATTTTAAAATTGCTAATTTTAGTTGGACACAACAATTTTGTGTTGTCGAAAATTTACCATTCAATTTATTAATTGGTTGCAAAACGCTCCGCCATTGCGGTATAGTTTTGAATTTTTCATCTTCTAAAATAAATTTTTATCATGATTCTACAGTACAATTACCATTTTTAAGTGGTGACAAAAATAATAATATTTTATCAGCAATTTGTGAATCAAAAGTTTATATGAACAAGATGCAAAATAAAAAACTTGAAACCTTATTATTTAATTATCAATCAATTTTCTCTGAATTACCAGGCAAAGCAAAAGGTTATGAATATAAAATTAAATTAAAAGATAATATTCCCGTTGTAAAATCACCATATTACCTGGCTCCAGATAAAGCTAAAATCTTGGAATGTCATGTTAATGATTTAGTAAAACAGGGAATTTTATCCCCATCTAATAGCTCCTACGCTAGTCCTGTCTTTTTTGTCCCCAAAAAAGACAATACTTATCGTTTAGTTGCGGATTATAGGTTTTTAAATAAACATATACAATTTGATCCGATGAGTTCCATTAATATGGCACATATATTTGCGAGTTTGGGGTCGTCTAAAGTATTCTCACTTGTCGACATGCGACAGGCCTTTAATCAAATACCCTTGAGCGAAGACTCCAAACACGTAACAGCCATCGTTACACAATTCGGAACGTATCAGTGGAATTATGTCTCTTTTGGACTTAATGTTTCGGCACAGGCATTAGCACGATTCTTATACTCTAATTTGAGAGAATTTCGTCATCAATTCCTTTTAATTTATTATGATGACTTAATAATTCATAGCCCAGATTTAGATTCACATTTGGTTCATTTAGATCTTCTTTTTTCTAAAATTAAAAAACTCGGCATTACTATTAATAAAGAGAAAGCTCGTTTCTGCATGTCAAGAGTCAGACTATTAGGAAGTATCGTTTCTTCAGACGGTCGATACATGGACCCATTAAAGGTCCAAGCGATAAATGACATGCCTACTCCAAAGAACGTAAAAGATATTTCCCGGCTCATTGGGGCGTCCGCATTTTATTCCAGGTTCATACCGAAATTTAGTCACATAGTTGCTCCGTTAAATGAACTAAAAAAGAAAAATATTAAATTTAAAATTACACAAATTCATTTAGACGCAATTAACAAACTCAAAACAGCACTAATTTCGGCCCCTGTTTTAAAATTCCCGGATTTTTCTAAACCTTTTATAGTTCAATGCGATGGTAGTTCAACGGGAGTTGGGGGTGTTCTTTTACAAAATTTCTCGGACAGTATTCACCCAATTATGTTTGTTTCTAAGAAATTAAACCATGCACAAATGAGATATAATTCACATGAACTAGAATTGTATGCTGTTATTCTAACGTTAGAAAAATTTAAAGATTTTTAACTTGATCGGCATTTTATATTACAAACTGATTGCCGCAGTCTTTTATGGTTATTTAATACTCCTCAAAAATTTAATAATTTATCCAGATGGATATTAAAAATTTCTAGATACAATTTTACTCCAGAACACATTAAAGGGAAACTTAACCATATGGCTGACTTTCTTTCTCGTCTTTTTGAATCCGATAATATTAACTTAAACCAAACTGTTGAATCTACATCAAAACAAATAAATAAAATACATAATATGAATAGCGATGATCCAGGTTATTCATCTTTAATTTCAAAAATCAAAAACTCACTGGATCACTCTGAAATTGAAAATAATACTTTGATTAACAATGTTTCGAACCATCAATGTATTAACGCATTATCTGATCCAATTTATGATTTCCTATCCGTTAAAAATGAACAAAGGAAATCCGAATCTTGTAAAATCATTTACCAGTCAATTAAAAACGGTATTAATGATAAAAATTTTTACATTAGAGACGGACTACTTTATAAATTTGTCGGGAAACAAAAACTTAAAAGGATAGTGTTACCAGATACACTTTTGGATTATATATTGACGTACTTTCATGATTCGAAATATGGTGCACATAATTCTGTCATAAAAACCTTCAGGGATATTTCCCGAATTTTTTATTTTAAAAACTTATATAAAATTGTAAGAGATTATGTTAAAACATGTAAAGTTTGTCAACAAATGCGACCATATACTCGTGTCGATAAAATTAAATTATCTTCGGTTGTACCAACTAATGTTTTTGACACAATATTTGTGGACTACATTGGTCCACTTATTAAAACTCCTGATAATTACAGATATATTTTTTCTGTTGTAGACGGATATTCAAAATACGCTTTTGCGATTCCATGTCGCAAACAAACGACTGAAACAGCTATCGATTGTCTACAAAAAATATTTCTTCAACATGGTTTTCCGAAGAACGTAGTAAGCGATAATGGGCCAGCATTCTCATCACATAAGTGGAAAATGTTTTTATTCAACAATGGCATCAAGTCATGTTTCTGCACTCCGTATACTCCAACTTCAAATAAAGCGGAAACATTAAATAAAATTATTAAATACAACCTGAGCTGTCTGCTAAAGCAGTATGGACTTCGACATCGAAACTGGGTGAAATTTTTGGGGTTTGTCATCTTAAATTACAATAATACTTTTAAACAAACCATCAATACATCGCCTGCACAAGCCTACTTTGGAAGATTATTACAAACACCATTTACCATTATTCAGCAATTAACTGATTTAATTACGGATGAACGGGCACCAACAAAACTGCAAATTGACAACGCAGTAAAATTGGCACATCAACATCGTGTCTTGCAAACATCTAACAGGCCCACAGCATCTAAATTTAAAGTTGGTCAATGGGTAATGGTGAAAAATAATGCTCCCAATAATAATTTTAATGTTTCACCTAAATTCAAACAAAAGTTTATGGGTCCGTACAGAATTTTAAAATTTACATCCCCCACTTCAGTGAGAATACGTACTGGTAACAACGATAAAATCATCAGTTCCAGCATTTACAATTTACGACCGTACTACAATCGATAGCACTGTTTTAAAAATAAAATCATTCCGTCTCAACAGAAGGGTATACTGATATATTTTACAAATATTTAAGTATTTTCATATAGTAATTTTATGACAGATATTTTGTTTTACATTTGCCAAGCGGTTCGCTTTTCAAACGGGGGTGGAATGATAGTGGTATTTATTATTCGAGCTAATTCTAATCATCCTTTATATATTTCTGTTTTGATATTTATTGTAAAAAATAACAAATTATGTAACGCTCGAATAATGAACACAACATTCATTTTTGCAACCCCCACTATCCGATAAAAGTTATTATCGACGATATTAGCTAAAAATTCATTCTCTTTTCCTGCGATCGACCGAACCATTAACATCTAATTTTAATAATATTTTATTAAAATTATTCATCGATTTTAATTATTTTTTAACATGGTCAGATCATAGCAATTCATATTGGTGATGTATTACATTATTTA
This sequence comes from Nineta flava, assembly GCA_963920215.1. Taxonomy (NCBI): domain Eukaryota; kingdom Metazoa; phylum Arthropoda; class Insecta; order Neuroptera; family Chrysopidae; genus Nineta; species Nineta flava. The sequence continues at coordinate 41,088,332 of OY986042.1, forward strand.
TTTTAAATTAAAAAAAAAAGATATTTACTCGAAAAGAGCTAGCTTGGTAAAACCATAACTTCAATTATTTTCAATATTTTCAATCAAACTTGTTAGGTTATAAAGATTAATTTTAAATTTTGGAAGATATTCATGTTTCAATTTATTAATGATGTTGATTTTTACGGTATTTTCTTTAAATACCATTTTGGTTAATCAACATTTTGTTTTTTTTTATTAATAATTTCAATTGTATCTTGCAGTAATTGTGTAAAAATTATTTTATGCCGGTTTCAATTTGAAACGTTTATTTTGGCATAAACTAATCACAATTATGTTGCTTATTCGATTTTAAATCGCATTTCGTACTGACGATGTCGGTTAAAAATTAAATACACTGAGATTTACAGATCTTTCATTTATTCTTCCAAAAGTACAATTAATTAATTTTAGGTTAATTCTTTTTTGTAAATAAATTTATATTATTCTCTCTGTTTCTATGTTAATCATAGATAACATTTTTCATTTTTGTAAACAATATGTTCATGGTTGTTTTTTAGTTTTTTTTATGTTTAGCGGTTAAATTTGAAATTTATATTTATTTAAATAAACCTTGTTTTTTATAAAAAACTCATATTTGTTTGCGTTTTGTTCCTTTTAAAAGAATATAAAATAATATAAAACTTAAATATTTCAGAGAGTTCAACAATTACATATTCAATTTAACTGATTGTTTGTAATATTTTCATACTTTCTTACGGACTCAAAATACACAGTTTCTGTTAAAACCCATTATGGATTCTATAGGGCCCAGGGAATTCATAATAATAATTTCAAAGGGGTTATCAGAAAGGCTTCCACAAACAAACTAACAAACGTTATTATTGCGCACTCCGTAAATAGTATATAAACACCATCATTTTTTTTATTTATATTTATACTCATTATTTTTTAAAGATCATTTATTTTTTCTTCAGTAGCGAAGGGTAAGTCGAAGCCTGGCAAGAAGGCTTTTCTAGGAAATTTTTAAGACAAGGTTTCAACCTCAATCCTAAAACCTTATCTAATAAAACACAGACAATTTGAAACCAAACTTTATTTTATTAACCCGACTTCAAAAGGAGGATGGTTCTCAATTCGTCTGTATTTTTATTTTTATTTTTTATTTTTATTTATTTTTTTTAATGTTTGTTACCTCAGAACTCCGTCATTTATTAACCGATTTGGAATTTTTGTTTGTTTGATTTCCAAAGAGTTTGATTTCCGATTGATCCCATTGTCACCACATCGCATTCTGATGAAGGGATCCCCTGGAAATCGAGGAATAGTCTCATTTTATATGTGATAACCGATTACTGCGAAATTTTGTTTTTGAAAGCATATACTCATTCATAATGGGAAAATAAGAAAATTTTTTTAAAAACCGACTTTAAAAAAATTTTTTACAAAAAAAAACCGACCCCAAAAAAAAATTTTTTACTAAAAAAAACAAAATGCTTGTAAAAAAAACTGAAAATCTGTTATGAAAAAATGCACTAAAAATTAAAAAAAAAAAAAACGGATAAAAAAAATGTGTTATAAAAAAATGCACTAAAAATTAGTTCGTCGTTTAGTAGGTCTACCCATATTTAGACAAATAAAATCAGTTATAGAACTTCAAAGTCACTAAAAAGCGAGAAATAAAACCTATTTTGACAAAATGGAAACCCGACTTCAAAAATCAAAATTCTAAAACAAAAAATGCACTAAAAAGTAAAAAAATAATAGCATATTCTTGGGCCAATTTAGTGCATTTTTTGTTTTAGAATTTTGATTTTTGAAGTCGGGTTTCCATTTTGTCAAAATAGGTTTTATCTGATTTGCATAGAATTTGTATGTAGGAATTAGTAGGTCTAAGAATTAGTACGTTGTGTGACTGCCGCTGACGGCATAGGAACTATGCCGATATATTCATCTGGAGTTTTGTGCAACGAAACTGCAGAAAATCTTCACAAACATAGCCGGTTAATTTCGTTCTTGTCCATACGCAACTAGTTAAAGTCAATTAACCGTCTCATTATTATTTAAAAAAAAGTAATTAAATTAACAAACCACCATTGGGAATCGACCCAGCAAGCTCCCAGTTCCGAACAGAGCGCCTTTAACAGCTGTACCATTCGGACTGATCTATAGAGGGAAGTATTTATTTCGAATAATTCGAAAATCTGAGGACTATTGTCTTTTAAATTAATTTTCATGTTTGGGAATATAAGATTGCAACGTTATTTCAACGAACATACATCAAATAAAGAAGGGAAATTTCTTTCCGGTACTTGTGATCTTTTTGAAGTCATTTCACATTACGGTGAGAAAATGTATATTGAGTTTCAATACATTGAAAGATGGCAGGATTTGGTATTTAAATATAAATAGCAATTTTTACTATGCATTTGTATTTAAATTATTTGATACAAGTCTGGTTTTATTTGATTTACTTGTTATTAAATATTATTGTGTTTTTTGCACTTTCGGGGCTAAAATGACATTCTATTTAACATGAAATACAACTGCAAGTTTACGATACAATTAGACTTTTCATAAATTTGCAGAAGTTAAAAGTTAGGCTAAATGATTAAAAAAATTAACTTTCGGAAAAAATTTTTATGTATTAAAAACAAAAAGTAACTAACACAGTACACGTGATAGAAACATCTTGAAAATACAACGAAATAGTTCATATTTTCTATGGAAATGACAATCAAAATTTGACATTTCAAAATAGGAACAAACTTTTAATAAAATAAACATAAATTAATATTTACAAAATAACAAAAAAGCAACACTGCACAGTGTTCTCAAACGGTCACCCATCCAAGTAGACTGTGACCAATGTTGCTTAACATTAGTGTTTATCTAAATTCATAATAGTTTAATATATAAAAATTTTTTGCGAAAGTTAAATTTTTTGGTATTTAGCCTCACTTTTAACTTCTGCAAATTTGTGAAAAGTCTAATTATATCGTAAACTTGCAGTAAACAAATTTTGCAGAACTGTGTTTTATGAGTTCAATTTCAACAACACGCACGTTTTTGTTTAAAGAAAAGAAAAAAAAAATTAAATTAAACACAAGTTTTTACGAAACAAAAAAAAAACCTGATTTTATTGCTTAAAAAAAAAATGATTATCCAATTTCTTTTTCAACAATTATTTTAATTTTTTTTCACACAATGTCAAACTTTGAATTACTTGATCAAATTACTTGTACAAATTCCAACTTTAACTTGATCTGGATTGAACAACAATTATATACTTTGATACTAATCAAACAATACTTGATTTCAACTTTGATACTAATAGTCGATATTAAACTTTGATACTAATCGCACAATGATCGATTTAAAAACTGATCAGACACGATTTAAAACTGATTTGAATCGACACTGGTCACGGTTTATATACCCGCTATGGGTCGTTCTAGAATATGATTGTGTTTTTGAATAAATATTTTGTTTTTGACAATATATTTTCGCATGGAGGCTTCTAGAATATTTTAGTATATCAACACCCAGGGACGTAGTCGGAGTGTTCAGACTATTTATAAAATTAATTAAAAATTATACCTCTACTTGGGTTTGACCCACAGTCATACCCCGCTTGGTTGATATTTAAGCAGAGACTTAATGGACACGGCCAGTGTCAACTCAAAAACTATATACAAATTTTATGATACATTCATAACTGTAAGCTAGCTTACTTCTGTTTACTTGTTTCACAAAAATTATCTTGTTTTTACAAAATTATTTATTTGTGATCTATTTATGTTATTTTGAAAAACATTCAATTTGTATTACTTTTGATTAAAATTAAATTATATGCAATAATTTTTTTCAATTTTTGATTTTTTTTTCTAAATAGAAAAACTCCAAATCAAAAGCATCTGTTAATCTATTTTCAATTTTCGACTCAAAAAAAAAACTTAGTTTAAGAAAAAAAAAAATAAATCGAGCTACATTATTTTCTTTTTGTACTTCTTTCAAAAAAAAACTCCTTCTTTTTTTCAAGGAGAAAAATATTATTTTGTTAAATATTTTTCGTAATATTTTACTTTCATAATTAAAATGTGTGTTGGATCAAAAAAAATTATTCTTAATAATTTTCATTACAACAAAATCTCCCCCTCTAGATTCCAACAAACATTTTTCTAATTTGCTTATTATATTTGGTCGACCAATTTTTGACTTAAGAACTATTTGAATTGTACTAGTACATTTAGCTAGCTAGCATAACTTAAAAGTGTACGTACACATTAGTTCTTCACTCTTCAACGGCGCCTGTTGTTGATTGCCGGTCGTCTGGGCCGCAAGTTGTACCCTGGCTCTAATGCTCTGGCCTCTGGCTCGTCCACACTTGGTACATCCCGTCGTCTTCCATCACCTCCATGCCTTTGACCCTCCAATCGATCTGGAAGTAGTTGGCCGAACACCTCGTTCCCCACACTCAATCTTCCCAGATTCCCATTGGCGGCGGTCCTTGCACTGGCCGGCTTCAAGAGATCTCCATGTATCTTCGTGGGAGGCACTGTATCCACAACATATATTCCAGCTGGTAAACTCCTCAGCACTCTGTAAGGCCCTTTCCACTTCGGTGCCAAACCACTATGGACACCCTCCACCTTACTGCTGAGCACTTGATTGCGCATCCAGACGGACTCTCCTGGTTGATAACTGAGTCCCGTCTCCACTTGGTCGTTCTCTTCGGCATTGGCCAATATTGTTTGCCGAGCTCTTTCCTCATTCTCTTGACGTTCTTGGCCTCGTTCATTGGCCCATTCTTGAATCTCTTGAGGCTCTTCTTCAACTTGAATTTGCCAATCCCCAGGCTTCTTCATTTCTGCCCCCAGTAACAATTGGGCAGGCGAAAAACCAGTTGTTCTGTTTGCTCTATTACGTATTGCAAATAATGATTTGTGCAGTTGTTGATCCCAATTCTTGTGTTCTCGATCCAACAAATGTAATCGCAACAACTTCTTCAACTCCTGGTTCTGTCTTTCCGTCGGGTTGGCTCTTGGATGGTATATTGGTGTTGTCCATATTTCTGTGTGCCAATCTCTGTTCACTGCTTTCCATTCTTTTGATCTGAACTGGGGACCATTATCACTAAGTACTGCTCTTGGATATCATCCATAACGACTAAATACTTCGTCTTTCAGTACTTGGGCTATCTTCGAGGTCGACGTGGCCCCCAATGGAAATGCTTCGATCCATCTAGTGAAAAGATCAGTCACAACCAATATATTAGTTTTTCCACGTGATGAGCGTGGGTATGGACCCATCAAGTCGATGCTGACTACCTCCCATGGTGAAGTAGGTCTTCGACTTCTCATTGCTGTACTTGGTTTCTGATTTAGTGGCTTCACTCTAGCACACGTATCACACCCTTTTACATATCTACGTTTGTCATCTTGCATCCCATACCAATAGACGCGGTTACGGATTTGACGATACGTTTCTCTCCATCCGGGGTGTGCTGCTTCATCACTGTCGTGATATCTTCTTAGAAAACCAAGTCGGCGTTCTTCGGGAACCACTGGCACTTCTTGTACCATCTGTTGACTATGGTACCAGAGGATCCCGTCAGCTACGGTGTAGTTAGCTCTTGTTCTGTCCACTCGTCGACGTAGATTGCTTCTCAGTGGACTTGTGTTATCAACGATGTATCTTCTGATGGCAGTCACATCACGATCTTCATCTTGCCATCGTCGAATATCATCAAGTGTGGGTGTTTCCACTTCAATTACGTTGAGGGTTATCGGTGTTTTTGCCCTCTTTTCAATCACCCACTCTGGAATGTCCTCCACTTCTTCGTCTTCAGCCTTGCCCTGTGGTTGTCTGGACAAGGAGTCGGCGGCTTGATTATCTTTTCCGGGGACGTGAATTATTTCATAATCATAGGCTCCCAATGCTAATGCCCATCTTGTCAATTTGGCTCGACTATCTTTAGTTTTGTTCAGCCATTGGAGCGCTGCATGATCTGTGTATAATTTAAAATGTCTTCCTTCAAGATATCCTCGAAACTTCTTCAATGCCCAGATTATCGAGAGACATTCCTTTTCTGTAGTGGCGTATTTTCTTTCCGTGGGTCCAAGCTTCTTGCTGGCGTAATTTATTATTCTCCTTGTCTTGCCATCATCTTCCATTTGGAATAATATTGCACCCAGTCCGACGTCACTAGCATCCGTATTTAAACAAAACGTCTTCTTAAAATCTGGATGTGCTAGTTTCGGTGCATTTACTATTGATGACTTGAGATTTTCGAACGCCTTCTGATGCAATGTTAGCCAGCGCCACTTAATGTTCTTCTTTAGCATTTCGCTTAGAGGTGCAGCTATATCTTCGTAGTTTTTCACGAAGCTCCTGTACCAACCACATAATCCCAAAAATTGTCGTAATTGTCTTCGTGTTCTTGGTACAGGGTGATTACTGATAGCTTCATTCTTCTCTTCCTCTCTGTCAATGCCGTCTTCGCTCAAAATATGTCCCAGGTATTTGACTTTGTTGCTGCCAATGACACATTTGCTTGGTTTACAAGTTAATCCATGTTGTAGTCTTTCAAGTACAAGATCCAGATGGTGTAAATGTTCCTTGACTGATCGACTGTAGATTAGTATGTCATCCAGGTAAACTTGGCAGAAATCTTCGATGTATCCCGATAAAACTTCGTTCATTAAACTCTAGAACGTAGCTGGAGCATTCTTCAGTCCAAACGGCATGACGCGAAATTGATAGAGACCTCTTGGGGTGGTAAATGCTGTGTACTCTTTCGATTGTGGCTCCATCTCAATTTGCTAATAACCAGTCTGAAGATCCAATGTAGAAAATATTTTTGCTCCATTGACTTTTCTCAACATCTCTTGCAGATCTGGAATCGGAAACGCATTGCTCTTTGTGATATCGTTCAATTTTCTGTAATCGACGCACAATCGAAAAGTACCATCTTTCTTCTTCGGCAATACGACGGGTGCGACCCAAGGCGATGTTGATGGTTCTATAATGCCATCGCCTTCCATCTCTTCAATCATCTCTTCTAATACCCGTTGCTTCTCATTGTTGTACGGGTATGGTCGTAATTTAATGGGGGAATTCTTCGTAACCTCAATCTTGTGTGTGATCGTTTTTGTCCTTCCAACTTTGCCGAAAACGCTGGGATGTCGCCGAATGACATCTTTCAACTGCTCTTGGTTCTCAAGGAGTTTTATTTGTAACTCGCCCAATGCGTTGTTAATTGTTGCCACTTCTCTTTGGGCTCCATCTGGTTTTCTCCATGCAATGCGGACTCTCTTATCACACCCCAAGTAAATTATACCACTCCGGTAATCGATGCTCACACCATTTTTTGTTAAAAATTCATGACCAAGTATTAAATGATTCCGTAGGCCAGGTACAACCATTACTTCAACATTGAACTTCATTCTTGATATCATCACATCCATGCACATTTTCCCAAGAATCTTGAAAGTATTATTGCTTGTGGCTCCACTCCCTGTACTATCTCTGACAGGGTGCCATATACCAATACTTCTTGCCAATTCTTCGCTGATAAAATTGTGTGATGCTTGACTATCGATCAGTGCCAATATTGATCTTCCACGCACATCAACTTCCACAATTGGCCCATTCTGGTGTGAGTTCTTGGTCTCCATTGTTGTTAAATGAACCGGTAATTGTTGGTGTTCACGCCGATGTTGTGCGTTTTTGTGGAGGTTAATGTGTACCCCAGAACCAATTTCCTCCCTCATTGATCCTGGAATTAGTTTCCCGACGGCCCAGGTCTATTTTGTTGTCCCCTTCTGGGACAGTTTCGACTTATGTGCCCCGCTTGGTGGCATGCGAAGCACGTACCTGGACCAATTGGACGTGGTGGTGGTGGTGCTCTTGCTGGTGGTTCTTGCCGATTCCTCGCTGGCTCTTCATCCAGTGTTCTAACGGTTATACGTAGCTCATCTAATGACTTTGGGTTCGAAATCTTCACCAGCGGGCGTACGTTGTCGCGTAGTAAATTCAATATTATGGGCACCACGTCATCAATATTCCTGTCGGCGTGCACTCTTCTGAACAGCTGCACCTTCATATTTACGAACGCTTCTGTCTTTAATCCTGTGGGTTGGGAAACGGTCATTAATTCCAGTTCGGCTTTAGCTTTCCTTCCGACACTGTTGAAGAAGCTTTCCAACTGCCACTTCCATTCATCGAAGGTGTAGCCCAACCCACGGTTCATCAATGCCCAATCTCTGGCTGGTCCTGTTAATTTTTTTGTGACCATATCAATCCAACAGTCTACGGGCAGATGCGTTTGTCGTAGTAATGCCGTTGCTCTGTTCAAAAAAACTACTGGATCTTCGGCCGGTCTACCACTGAACTCCGGCATGATGGACAGAAGCGTCGTTGTGTCTAATGCGGCGGAGCGAATTACTGTGTTCACTTCTTGAGGATCAATACGCATGTCTTGAAGTTGCTGTGTTTGACGCTCTTCGATTCGTATAATGTCATCCACGACTTTATTGTATTGTTCGTGCATCTTCGTCTCCAAGCCTTTGATTTGAGTGCGATTCTCTATGACATCGGTTTTGATGTTCGCGATGTCGGTTTTCACGGTCTCGACATCCGTGGTTATTTGGTCGATCCGCTGTATGCACGCGTCTCTCAGATCCACCATTCGCTCCCCCAACTCGTATTGTATGGTTTGTATTCTTTCTTCCAATTGGTTGCCCATTTGCTCATTTGATCCTTGAAGTCTGTTGGTCATCCTCTCTTCGGACTCTTGAAGTCGACTTCCAAGTCGTTCATCCATCCGTTCTTCAGATCCTTTGAGTCGATCACCCATTCTTTCATCCAAATTTTTGAAGTTTGACATCATAGCCGCGAACATCTTTTCCATTGTTGATGAAATTGGCTCCTCCGGGTCTGATACCAAACTTCTTTGTCGTTCCGATGTAGGGTTGGCTGGTCCTTGAGTCCTTGAAGTTGGTGTTCCTTGTTGCCTAGATTGGTGCTCCTCCCATCTTGCCTGTAAGACCTCTCTAGTGCCAGTGCTGTCCAGCCCTTCGGCCTCCATCATCTCACGCAATCGTGGCATGGGGATGCTGCGGCTTGCCATTGTACTTCTTTTCTTCTTCCGTACGTCTCCTGGTCCTGCCACGGTCGCCACTTGTCGCGGTATCCTGGCTCTCTTTATCCTCAAAGGAGCGCTGCCCGAACCTGCAATGATTCAGATACTCGACAAAAACAAAACAAAAAATATATTAGTAAAAGATATTACTAAATATTTTGTAATTGGAACAACACGCACGTTTTTGTTTAAAGAAAAGAAAAAAAAATTAAATTAAACACAAGTTTTTACGAAACAAAAAAAAACCTGATTTTATTGCTTAAAAAAAAAATAATTATCCAATTTCTTTTTCAACAATTATTTTAATTTTTTTTCACACAATGTCAAACTTTGAATTACTTGATCAAATTACTTGTACAAATTCCAACTTTAACTTGATCTGGATTGAACAACAATTATATACTTTGATACTAATCATACAATACTTGATTTCAACTTTGATACTAATAGTCGATATTAAACTTTGATACTAATCGCACAATGATCGATTTAAAAACTGATCAGACACGATTTAAAACTGATTTGAATCGACACTGGTCACGGTTTATATACCCGCTATGGGTCGTTCTAGAATATGATTGTGTTTTTGAATAAATATTTTGTTTTTGACAATATATTTTCGCATGGAGGCTTCTAGAATATTTTAGTATATCAACACCCAGGGACGTAGTCGGAGTGTTCAGACTATTTATAAAATTAATTAAAAATTATACCTCTACTTGGGTTTGACCCACAGTCATACCCCGCTTGGTTGATATTTAAGCAGAGACTTAATGGACACGGCCAGTGTCAACTCAAAATCTATATACAAATTTTATGATACATTCATAACTGTAAGCTAGCTTACTTCTGTTTACTTGTTTCACAAAAATTATCTTGTTTTTACAAAATTATTTATTTGTGATCTATTTATGTTATTTTGAAAAACATTCAATTTGTATTACTTTTGATTAAAATTAAATTATATGCAATAATTTTTTTCAATTTTTGATTTTTTTTTCTAAATAGAAAAACTCCAAATCAAAAGCATCTGTTAATCTATTTTCAATTTTCGACTCAAAAAAAAAACTTAGTTTAAGAAAAAAATAAATAAATCGAGCTACATTATTTTCTTTTTGTATTTCTTTCAAAAAAAAACTCCTTCTTTTTTTCAAGGAGAAAAATATTATTTTGTTAAATATTTTTCGTAATATTTTACTTTCATAATTAAAATGTGTGTTGGATCAAAAAAAATTATTCTTAATAATTTTCATTACAACAAAGTTAACTACTTTACCGCTTCTGGGAGTGGTTGAGCCTCACCCTACACTTCTGGGAACATTTTCTTTCAATTTCTATTTTCAATATGTAATACTACACCAATTTTCAGAACTATGTTCGATCAGTTTTTTTTATCAAAACTCTACACGTTTGACCACTCACTCACCCACCCTCTCCGCCTCACCTAAGACTTTTGCAAAATGCGGCTCTTGCTTTAATGATATCACGGGAAACTTATGAGAAAAAATCACGATTATGTTTTATCAGTTCACTTTTATGTAACCAGTTCTTAGTCTATAGGATACGTATTAAATTTACTTTTTCTCCCATGGGAAAAAAAATCTATTTTTTCTCCCATATGAGAGAAAAGTACTACTTTAGGACCTATTTGGAGGGAGTAAAGTTGTCATATTAGTCCCGAAAGTGCAAAAAATAGTATATTTACCGTGGAACTAAAGTGCCTTGAATTCGCGGGATTAAAAGAGTCACTTTAGTCTATCGGTTAACGTATTGAAACACAGTCTACACTTTCTCAAGGTTCTGTGAATTGACTTCAAAAACTGTTAAGTGGTATTGTTTGTTTTCGAGTTGCAATTTGACTATTTTTGAAGAAATTGATTTTAGGTTCGGAACCGATTAAAAAATCACAAAATTTGCTAGGTAAAAGGTGGTTATTAAATTAAATATATATTTAATTTATTCTCATTGACATGAACTTGTGTAAAAACCATAGTCTGTGTGTTTTGTAAATTTTCGAATGGTTTAAAAGGAAAATTTCCTTTGCACAAGAAAAAAAAAAGAAGAAAATTCAAATAAACTTTTCACAGCAAACACTATTATGCACAAATCATATAACAATGTCAACATAATACCAACACAAAGGTGGTATGTAATTTTGTTTATTTCGTTCTTTATGTTGGTATTTTGTGTTTACCTCTGTATACAAACGGCTAACACCGTAATAATAGTATGTAGTTTTCATTAAGGACGTTCCATCAGCACTGTGTTATATAATCAGGACAAAAAACCGGTTTGATTTTATTATAGCACAAATACACAACACATATATACAACACATAGATAAATACCACTGTTCACATATACAAAATAATGTTATTTTGAACAAAAATAATAATTTTGAACTTTTATATTTTGAAAACATCACGGTAACATACGATTTTTAAAAAAAATTTATATAATAAATATTTATCTTTACTCTCCTGATTTTTTTAAAATTCTTCCGAGTATTTTTTCTATACAACAGATAGTAGTTGGGCGGGCATGAAGTTTTACATGCTTCTAATGAGAGAGAGCGAGAGAGAATGATAACTTTGATATTAATTATCTCGCGGTCTAAACGGTCAAAAATTCTGAAACTTCGGGATTTATTAGAAAACGTAATTTTTAGTCTGTGAACAAAAAATGAACAAAATCTGTCAAAAAGTGGTTGTATGCTGGAACATCCTTAAAACTGAAATCAAACATGTTATACTTTTTAACAGTGTGTGAACTGTTTATTTTAATGTTTACTCGCAGATGTATAAGAATATGACTGAATGCATTTATCATAGGTAGGAAACAGTTGAGTTGAAATTGGGGAAAATTGTCCAATTTATGAAAAAAACAAATTCAAACAAAAATGGTTTGATTTAAAATAAATAACATTTTTTGTATTTAACTTTTTCTTCTACAGTTTTAAAGTTGGATATTCCCTCTCTAATACTCCATCCCCACTAACCTCCCCCCAATCAAATCCAACCTTAAAACCCTATTGAGCTTTGATTGGCTTTTTTTATTTAGTTCTTATCTGTAGTGAGTTTTACCATGGGTCTATTGTACTGCTCCCGAGTTCTTCATTCTCCGTTCCCTTTAAGCAGTTTGGTGTTCTCGGGGAGATTAACCATTATAACCGTAATTATGTCCGTATATATGTCGTAGATGAATCGTCGAATCCGCTGTTTTACAAAAAATAAAGTTATGTAAAACAACTGAACTGAACGCCGTTGCGTTTGCGTTGCTGGATTGTCATTGCGATATGATTTAAAAACTGCTACCCACGTTTAGACGTAATGCAGAATAGCTTACCTGTAGTCTCAAAGAGCGTTTTGATATAGGGAAATATATAGAAAGCCTTTTAGTGCGGGGCCCAGAAACACGCAAAACCCGACCAACTCTGGGTATATCCGATGAAGTGAAAGATTGTAGTACCCAGTTGTAATAGTTACCTTATTTAATTTCACTAAATTTTGATACTATAACTCAAATATATAGCAAGCCTTTTAGGGCGGGATCCAAAAACACGCAAAACCGACCAACTCGGGGTATATCCGATGAAGTGAAAGATTGTAGTACTCGGTTATAATAGTTACCTTATTGAATTTCAATAATTTTTGACACTATATCTCAAATATATAGAACTTGTTAGGAAAAAGAACCTTTAATAATGGGAATTCCATTAGCCCGTTTACAATAATTCTAAGCTACGAATTTAAGACTTAAACAATATAAACTGCTAGGTAATATAAGTAGTAGTATTAATGACAATCTGACGTTTCATTTCATGCTGGCTTTCATAACGTCTAATTGTTCACCCGCTGCATTGATAAACGCAAAACGTTTAAGCAATATTACGTGTTAAAGTTCAGTAATTATGTAAAACAGCTAAACGTTGTTCAGTTGTTTTACATAACGGAGTTGTTATGTAAAACAACTAGCGGTTTTGTAAAATAGCGTATTCGACAATCCATCTGCGACATATACACCAGGTTGAGTTTCCCATTGAGTCAATATCTTATGTGCCAGGGGCTGACGAAGATTAAGTGATGGATATCCTCTTTGTCCTGGTCACATAGTCTGCATAGCGGTCCAGTGATCTGTATATAGAGGTATACGATTTTTTTTCTTCTGTGTCCGTGATACATGGAATAATAATAACACTCTCGTTCTCCTACTCAATTTTTTTTTCAAATAAATTTAACAGTATACCCATAACGTGTAGTGTAGTACTACACGTGGATAATAGGTCTACTGTAACCGTACGTTATTATGTCTGAATATCGAATTGGTGTGTGTGTGTGTGTGTGTGTATGGTAACCCTATGTTTCTGTGTCTTACACGCATATGTGTGCTTTAGGCCTCCAAACATATTCATCTACCTCTACCAACCTATATCTATCTATCCAATGGTCGACTGTCAATAAACGTGCAATACATTTGTTTACATTTTATCGAAATTATATTTCGTAACGGGAACGGTAAACATCTAATATTGTATGTGTTATTGTTTTTGGGGAGAATATTATTCACACAACATGGGAGCCATGTTAATTTGTAAACATTTTGGTTGGTTACTCTCACAAACTTTATTTCCAAAATAGAATAAATAATTTGTTTTTTTAAATTTTGTTTTTGTGGTATTTTAAAGTTTCTGCGGCATAATCTATTGAATAGACCTTTTAGAAAGGAACAATTGCGTTAAAGAGTTTCATAATTTTGCAAAAATTTCTTTAAATGTCCATCGATCCTACCTAGTAGATGTCGAAAATCACCATCTGTAAAATTTATATATATATATATATGAGTTTTATTCTGATTGTAAAGGAAATTTGGTATTTGAGGCGCTTTTGGCATTAAAAAGGTCATGTTCGTTAACGGGTAAAATCAGGCAAGGGGAAAGGGGGGTTTAAAGTAAGGGGGAAACACAAAATTTGACATATCTCCCTTAATATTCGAAAAATCGAGAAGTTTATAAGAAGTACCGTTGTAGGTAGGTACTAAATTTTAGTGTAAAATTGTCTCTTGTAATTTTTTCTGTTACACTGATATTTACAGAAATATCGACGGTTTAAGATTGAAAATTAAATTCCTTGATATCTCTGTACACATTAGAGTTTGAACAAACATGATAAGGTGATGAATTGTAGCAAACTTGATTTTCTAACTTTATTCCTAACGCATTTTTCGATTGTTCTAATATTAAAAGAGATAATTTATATTTTGTGTTTTCTTCTTTCTTTATGCCCCCCTTTCCCCTTGACGTATGTCATTTATTAATAAAATTGGCCTTGCATATGCTAAAATCGTGTACGAAATTTCTATATTCTAAGGAATTTCGCTAAGTTGAAGCAGATCCTGCGTAACGAACTTTGTAAAATTATGTTTATCTGGCACCTAAAAATGATAATATCACAAAGTGCTACTAAATTCAAAACTTGCATTTTTGAGAACCGGATAAAAATAGTTGTTTTTCAATGTTTTATGTATAGCTAGAATGATTCTTCTCCGGTGCGTCTGATACGACGCTTTCTGTTCAAAATTTCGTCTAGAAAGTATAATGATTCAATGCCAATACAAATATCTCGAATACATAGAGCAAAGCGGCTTTAACAGCTCGAACATTCGTACTGGTTCTTAGTAACGTATTATGATCCTTTCCTTATTACGTGGCCTAAGAATTCTAATTGTCTTTGATGGATTTTATTTTTTAATTGTGAACTATGACTCTTTTCCATACCTTATCATTATTAATCAAATCGTCCCACTTTATTTTCAGGATTCGTCTCCAGAACCATAATTCACATGCTTCTAGAGATTTCATTAGAGGTTCCAACATACACAGCCATAGGTAAGCACTGACCAAATACAAGATTGAAGAACTTTTTGCTTGATACTAATATTTTTATTACAAATCACTTTTTTTAATTTCATGATCACTGTTTTTGCAATAGCGATTCTTAGTAAAGAGATTCTTAGGATTCTTAGTTAAGTATAGTAACCATGAAAAAAATCTTTTTATTTTGGGGTCTCCTGAATCTAAGTGAACCAATCTGAAAAGGAAATTTCAAGATACGACGCTTTCTATTCATGATTTCTTCTAGAAAGTATAATGATTCGTTTTGAATAGAAATCTCTCCAATACTCAGAGCGAGCGGCTTTAACAGCTCGACCATTCGGACTAGTTCATAGTAAAGTATAGTAACCATGAAAAAAATCTTCTTGTTTCGGGGTCCCCTGAATTTAGGTAAACCAATCTGAAAAGGACATTTCAATTGCATGTCTGTGTAATATTCGAGAAAAATGAGAGGTTTAAATGGAAATTTTCTAGAGTATCGATTTTTCTCGATGACTTTTTTACTGACCTACATTTGCAAAATATAATACCACTAAAAAAAACTCCAGCTCTTGATGGAGAATAGTTTTCATATCGATTGAATCAATTCCTGCTTGGCTATTACTAGAAAATCGAAAAAAGCATGGGTGAATGAATACGAAAAATTTGAAGATAAAAATTGAGTCATTTGTACAGACAATTTCCTATTATTTGCAACACTAATCCAGTTAATGGACTTCGATAGTTCTTCTGTATGTTCATATGCTTGGTCTATTCACAATATAAGAAGTTCAATACAGAGATGGAAACGATGATGGTGATGCTGCTAGATGGGGTTGGTGGTGTATACCCTGACGACACAATGATGATGGGTTGTATGTAGTTTGAGGTAGATACCACTACCATATATATACCTATTACTATTGCTAGTGGTAGGTACTGCTGTAAATTTGTACAAGTGTTTGTTGAATTATCTATTTAGTTATGCAAGACGCGTTCATTGCGCCGCAATGCGTGCGAATTGTGA
Source organism: Nineta flava (assembly GCA_963920215.1). Taxonomy (NCBI): domain Eukaryota; kingdom Metazoa; phylum Arthropoda; class Insecta; order Neuroptera; family Chrysopidae; genus Nineta; species Nineta flava. The sequence goes on from OY986042.1 coordinate 41,104,352, forward strand.
GGGCTAATGCTTGAACGAACATCCAAACATATACATACATGCATACCTCGCTTACGATATTCGAAACACATACAAATAATAATAATAGGTACCGTTGTTGGCTGGCTGAGAGGGAGAGAAGGAAAATACAATTTTCTTTAACTGAGTGAAAAACCATTGTATTTTGTGTATTATATTTATTTTATTGGTGGTTGCCTACCCTCCATTGAATATACTACTATTTTAAATATGATAACATCTTAATTTTTATGTGAAAATGGTTTCATTATTGGCGCCCGTCATAGACGCATCTTTTCTTATGGCGTGCATCATTATAGAAATCAGAAAGAATAACATAGTTTATTTTAAGGGCATTATTTTTGAAAAATCATATCTAGAGCAATGATTTACTGCTGAGGTAGTCGTGGGTTCGATTTCCATCCTAAATGTGTATGATTTTTCATATCAAGCATTTGATATCACAAAAAATGTTATTAAAGTTGAGACATATTACTTAAACGTCAAATTAAGTGTCGAAAAGCAACGATACTAACAATTGATTTAAATAGACGCTAGTTTACAAATAACAATTAATAAATATTTTAAGGGTATTTAGCGTACCTAAACACCCTTCATAAACATTGAACCAGTAGAAACATTATAATGTTTCCTGTATGTAATATATTAATATATACACATAGAATGTGACTTACTGGTAATTCAATTTTTATGAACGGGAGTGTACCTTGTCAAAACTGATGAAAAATCTTTAAAGCAAAAATTTTGTGTGCCCTAGAACTCAAAAGTGACTACAAGTTCGCGAATGGGCAAACTGTGTTTAAAAAATAAACATATTTTTTCAAAACTTTTTTGCATAATCTGTCTTGCCACATTTTCAGCTCAAACTGTCCGTAATTACTGTAGATTAAAAAATAATGTGGTTACTACATTTGAATATAGCACCTTTATATACTACATTCGATTTTTACACATCTGTGCATGTGTCAAGTAAAATAGAAGATGAACTGAGTATATATAGAGTATTTACGCAATTAGCTCAGTAAGTTCTTATTTTCACTTGTAATTTTTCGAATTTCTGCAATATTATCTGCGATTACAAATTTGGAAACTCATATTTTTATAATACTTGCGGACACTATTGGTGTTCCTTAGGACTATGCCATCTGGTGAAAATAATTATAAACAGAGAAGTCGGGATCAAGAGTGACTATTACACATGCGTTAAAAAAATTATTATTTTGTGAATGAAACTATTTAAATGTAACCTCACTAAAGCCGCCATTTTGGACTATGACGTAACTTTACCAATAATAATACGATTGTTATCGGATGTAAAGAACATTTTGAAGAAATTTGAATCTCCTATAAAACTGATAAAAACTATCAAAGCTTTTAACTACGTAGACTAGCGAATTTTGTTAGAAGAAGGAATAATAATGACTATAAAATCAAATTACCATGGTTACCTTGTTGTGAAATAATGAAGTGTAAGTAAAATGTATTTAGTACAACATTATTTCTGATAAGTTTTTTTATTTTAATAATATTAAGAGAGAAATTCAATATTTTATATTTGACACTTCTTCGAAACCCCTCGCTTAATTTTTTTAAGAAAATTAAGCGTGATTTTACCACAGAAATAAGTTCAATTTTCTGGGCTAGTATTGAAGGCAGTTAACACATTCAAGAAACAAAAAAGTATTTATTCTTTAACGGTAAAATCTATTACGATTTTATTCTGCATTTTGTAAACCATCTTTCCCCACCCTCTCAAATTTTTGTTCACGTTGGAAAATTAAACTAAATAATAAAGCACATTCACTCATATTTACGTGTTTCGCTTTTCATCACGACAACAAAAAAAAATACAGAAAACTTAAATTATTTAATTCACATTTGATTTTAATAAAACATTTCTTTATTAACTTACTTTTTCCTTTCACATTTTCATTTACAAAAACCAAACAGAACAAAATTTATAAAAAAACATAAAACACAAACATAAATAAATGAAATTATGTTTTCATGGGGAAAAAAAAATTTTCTTTTCTACACGAAAATTTCACAAGAAAAACAATTTTACTTAAAAAATATAAATGTCACAATGAAGATACACGAATCACAAGACTTCAGATATGTTTATATTTAAAGAAAATATTATTATTACGTGATGAAACTCGTTGAAAAATTCATGGTACAATTACAGGAGAAACGTATTTAATAATCATAGAAAAATCAATTAAGTTCTACTTGAATATTTCTTAAAATCAATATTTTAAAAACGTTTTTAGAAATATTTATTGTCCAAAAATCTTTTCTCTAGAAAGGTGAAAATTTTGGGGTATGAAAAGTGTTGTACTTCAACCTTATGGTCCATTGTACTCCCTCTTCTACTTTAGTCTGGCGAGGTTCGTTTCATCTATATATTGGCAATAGCCATGAGCTTGTTTCTCAGATTTACTTGAAGGTTTATATATTCGGGGCAAAGATCCACCGAATATATTGTATTTGTGATTTTGGCTTAAAAGTAGATCTATCCTGAACGTTTTACATCTATCCCGAGCAGAGATCGGCCATCCAGGTACTAATAATAATCGAGGTAAAAAAACCGAATAAAAATTTTTATTGTCTGATTGTTTTTGTTTGTTCTCGGAAACGAAAAGGCTTGTGAATTAGCTAAATGGGTCCTAGTATTCCACTAAACACCCCAGTTTCTTTGAGTATCGAAACCCTGTGCAAAACTTACCTTTTTCGGTGCGAGATAGAGGATATCTTTAAAAGTCTTATGCTGGCAGTACACACTCGGCGAGGTATTTGTGAGAAGAGGAGCCTCAAGTGGAGTTGGGTACACTCTCGCCGTCTCGCCGAGTGTTCAGCTGGCAATACAGTCCTCGTCAAAATTGACATCGAGGCTTGGGCAGAAATTTCGTTGGTATACCTGAAAAATTATGTTTTAAATTAAGATGCTATTAATATACAAATAAAGGGTACAATTAAAGCGGTTGAATATTTAAAAATTGGTGGTTGAAAGATGAATCGAATGTAGACGAGGTAGATAGAGTGTTATGAGTACACTCTCGTGCTCGTTTTGTCTCGCTTTGCCTCGCCGACAGTGTACTACCGGGCATTACAATAAATGTTTAAATATTAAATATTCTTCATAATATCCATAGTTTAAGTGCGAAGTTGATGCGGAAAAATAAATAATATTTTCTCGTTGAAGACATCGCATTTTTAAGAAATTTATATCTATATAATAGCTTGACTTTTCTTCTAAATATAATGATAAATATATTAATTTAAAATGTCAAAGAAAATTAATATTATCTTGATATGATTAAAACTGTATTGTGTTGTTAATAAATTTAAAATACTCAATTATATATATATATATATATATATATATTATACGAACGTATGACGTACCTACTTACATTATATTATCTTGTAGAATATTTATTTTTTGATGTTCATATAATTAATATTTGTGCCTTGTGGCACTGTTCGCGATAGAATTACTATTTATATATTTTTTAATTCTTCGATTTCTCTTACGTTTGATCTAAAACAAAGTTCATGTTGGAGTTAATATAATAATTATATTCATTTCCCGTTGAGCTATTAAAGAGAAATGACGGTCACAATCTAACGGTCACAATTTTGGTCTGAACAAAGTAAAATGTGGTATCTGATATGATTTTGGTATTTGCAAGGACAATTTTATTACTAAATGGCATTGGTCAAGGGGAAAGGGGGCATAGAGAAAGAAGAAAATAAAAAATTTAAAATATTTTAATATTAGGACAATCGAAAAATGTATGAGTAAAGTTGTAGAAAATAATATTTGTTACAATTCATTACCTATTTCATTTTTTCCAAACTCTAATGGGTACCGCGATACTTAGGATTTTTACTGTCAATCTTAAATTGTAAATATTTCTGTACATATTAGTGTAACAGAAAAAATGATAAGAAACAAAATTATAGTAAAACTAATATCCTACAATTTTAATACTTATGAATTTTTCGATTTTTCTAATATTAAGGGAGATATACCAAATTTTGTTTTTCCCCCTCTCTCATTAACGAATTTGACCTCTCACAACAGGGTACCACTTTTACACTCTCCGTGCTGGCTGGTATAAGTTATTTAACGGTGCGAGATAGAGAAATTTTTTACATAAACAAATATTTATATCATAAAAACAAACAACTTTTTGTTTGAAACTTTTTTTCATATATCGCATAGTTTTGGTGTCAACATAGCGTCAATTTTGTATTTATGGCAATGTCAAACAAAAGCTATTTGTTTTTATGAGTTCTTTTTTAAGAGACAGAAAAAAATTGTTTCTTCTTCAGAATAAACAACTTTTGTTTGAACCCTTGTTTTCATTAATTGAATTGTTTCGTCAGAATTCCAGCTCAAAAATTATATGTAGTAGTAGTAGCAGAGGAGCGGTTGAAGCCTGCCTAGAAAGACTTTCTAGGCCTTCTTTACCGACTTCTAAAAGACAAGGAATTTGTATATATATACTAGGAATTGGAAGGTTGTGCGATTGCAGCCGACTTTGATAGGAACTCAACTGGATATTCAACTGGAGTTTGTGAAAGGAAACTGCAGAATAACTTCACAAACATAGCCGATTACTTTCGTACTTGTCCATACGTCGACAGTTTAGTCAATAGGGAATATGCATGCAAATTTTTTTTCACATTTATTTTCAGAATATGAAAATACTGTTAATACTGTAATAATATTTAAAAACAAAATTAAAATTCGACAAATATCAAGGAAACTATAAGCTTTTAAAGATTATTATCTGTCTCTTTATTGCAAAAATACTAAAAACGGAGTTTTACGTGTATTTTAAATGGTGAAAGTGTAATATGACGTCACATAACATATCAAGAGGGCTATCACCCTCTTTGTCTAATCGGGAATTTCAATCATTCATATCTCGCTTATTTTTAAAGTTATTTAAAAAGTAATTTTACCTTGATATTTGTCAAGTAAACATGCTTCAATTCAAGTGAAAAAAAATTTTATGCATATTCCCTATTAACCCCTCCATTAATTTTTGTGTTTTTTAATTTTGTAATTTTTTTTAAATTTAATTTAATTGACAAACTATGACCGTTGGGAATCGAACCAACAACGCCTTAGTTCCAAAGAGAGCGCATTTAACAGCTCGACCACACGGACCGGTACATAACCATATAATTTGTCACTTTTGTACATTGATGATCTCATTGATGATGAACTAAGTATAAACCGGATATTTAAGCAATTAAACTGATTTCGTTGTTATGTGCATTGTTTACTTCTGGGAAAGCGTAAAAAATGGCTTACAATTCTTAAAATTGTTTCCAATAAATCTAATATATCGAATATAGTCAGACAGTTTGTTTGTGTTGTAGTACAATCAATAGAGAATATTGCGCTGCATTATATTTAAAAAAAAATTAGGTTCAGTATCACGTACTGAATGTTAGTGAACAAAATGCTTACAAATTTCGAAAGTGCCGCCATTTTGAGCAAAACTATATCGGGCTTTATCTCCATTACCGTGCACTTTAGGCCAAAAATGGTAATAACCTTTCTTGTAGATAATTGAATTTCCTATTTTTTGTTAATTAATTTTTTGTATCACTTATCGTTTACGACTTATACGACTATTACTATTTATTTATTGACTTTTTGACCGATATCTTTTCTAATAATTGTTTAGATAGAAAATTATTAATATATATATAAGTTTTTATTTATTTTTGACAAAAAAAATTAGTGAACAAAAAAAAATAAATAATTGGTTACAATTTACAATAATTTACATTATATATTTTATTATTTCTAATAATAATATAAAGATGTTATCCAACACGAGTTTTTTACTAGATACATACATATAAATAAACTATACAAATTAAATGAGATAGATAGAGGCAAGATGAGAAATCATTGAATTTTTATGACTAGCGTTATCAAATAATAAAATAATAATATTATGTTCCCTAATTTTCGTTGCACGTCTATAGAGAAAATATTTTGTAGGCGGAGTTCAATGTTGCTGCAACAATGTTCTGCGTCTATTCCATACTTAAAGCGCACGGTAATGGAGATATTGGCCTATATCTACTATATCTTTATAAGGATTTTGTTCACTTACATTCAGTACGTATAACTGAACCTAATTTTAAAAAAAATAACTCCTGTAATATATATTGCAATGCGGACAAGAGTAATGAGATTCTCTATTAACTGTACTATTGTCTCTCTGTTCAATATTATTATTATGTGTCCTATTAATTCAATCAAATGAATTAAATGTAGTGTACATGAAATTTTTATCAATTACATGTTTATAAATCTACATGAAGTTGTTATGTTCTGTGTGTGTGTTTTTTTTTAACTCCAAGCTACCAATAACGTTACTTTCAGTACATTTAACACATTATATTTGTATTTTTATTGAAAATTGTGAGAAAAAAAAACATCGTTGTTATGATATTTACACATTTACATATCATCTATCTGTGAAGTTATCAAGGTATTATTGGTCCAAGCTGGGACTGTAAAACACGATACCCATTTTGTAGGAACGAAAGAGAAGATAGTACATAGATAGAGAGTGGTTTCAATCACTAGTCTAGGTAACTCAAGGAGGACTTGATCCAACAGCGGGGCTACTAACTTTTTTTCTATAATAATTACTAGTAAAACACACAAATACTTTTTATACCCAGTAATACCAGTCAAGTAGTCGAGCGGTCTAAGCCGTTATGTCTGCGCAGTATGCAGTACTTGGAAACTGGGAGGTTATGGGTTCGAATCCCGACATCGGCACTTTGTCAATTATATATAAAAAAAAGGGGGCGGTTGATTGACTAAACTGTCGGCGTATGGACAAGAGCGAAGTAACCGGCTATGCTTGAGAAGGTTTTCTGCAGTTTCTTTCACGAACTCCAGATGAATATCGGCATAGTTCCTATCATAGTCGGCTGCAGCCGCATATCCTGCCAATTCCTAGTCTACTCACAAATTCCTTCCACTCCACTCAGATCCTCACATCCTAAGGCATCACAATGGACCTTATGGTCGAAGTGTAGCCCGTCCAGGGCAGCCTTTACAATCTACCTCTATCTCATACCCAGTAATTATATACGATATATACAAGGGTATATTAAGTTTAGTCCCGACTTTGAAACGGTTGATATTACGAAGAAAAACGTTTTTGGTATAGGTGTTTATAAAATGGCTTAATTAATCCATTTTCGTATATCCGTCTGTCCGTCTGTCTCTCGTCCTGTCCCTCACCAAGATGAAATCAAAAATGAAAAGTGGTAATTAGCTGAAATTTTGTGTGTGTGTTCTAGAACTAAAATGTAAGTTCAAGTTGGTGAATGGGCAAAATCGCATGGGCTTTTGCTACTCTAGTAAGGAAATTATACATCTGCGAATCTGTGAGAGATTTGAAAAAACATTCTAACCAAAAAATGTATGTTTCAACGTTTGTTTCAAACTTTTTTTATATATTTAAGTATATATCGGGTAATTAAGCAATTAACTCAGTTGTTATTTCATTAGTTTCACTTGTTTTAAAAAAATTTTATTTCCAACAACTTTTGTGTGAAACTTTTTTTCATATCCATTATAGTTCCTGATATCTATATATATCTGATATCTATATATATTCATACAACAGTTGTTGAAAATAAAATTTTAGAAAAAAAATTGATGTGGTTTTCTCGTAATTATTATAGAAAATATCTCTATATATAGATAAAAAATTTCTATATATACTGTTTTTTTTTTTTCTGAAAGGTTTATTCCCTACACTGATAGAAGTAATTCCGTAGTAAGAAAAACATTTTTAAACCAAGAATTTCTGACTCTCATGTATAGGGAAGATAATACATATTTGGTATAAAAAAATATGTATCTTGACATTTATAGTTTTGACTTGAGAAAATTATCTTAACCAAAGGAAAACTGAGTCAAGAATCTCGAAATTCTTAAACTGAAATGATGATTTCTTTGGACCAAGATGCTAAAATTTCGGTCCAAAATAAACATTTGTTTAATCTTAACAAAGGAAACTTTTTAAAGAAGTAATGATATACTTCAGTTAAATATATACAGACTGTGTTGGACAGCTTTCCCTATAGTGAATCAATGTTAAATATTATTTATTACTGCCTGGCCATCTGGTACTGTATGAAGTCAGTCAGTACACATGTAAATAAAGTCAGTCAGTTATCTCATAGCTATACTGTATACGTATGGTTGTTTGTTTGTCACTTAAGAGTGGGGATTTTGTGTTGCACAATACACATACTAAAGTGTACTCTTACCACATGTGTACTGACTGATTTCATACAGTACCAGACGGCCAGACAGTAATAAATAATATTTAACATTGATTCACTATAGGAAAAGCTGTCCAAAACACACAGTATACTTCAGTTAAATAAACTGCATAAACTTTCTCTTCTTGCGTTTTTTATTTATTTTTAATAAGAAACCTTTTTTTTCAAGAATTTTATTTTCTTGAGTAAAAAAACCAATGAATATTTGGCCAAGAAAGTATCTCTTAAGCCAATACTAACGAACTCTACTTTAAACAATTTTAAACACCATTCAAGAGTTTTAGTTTCTTAGCTCAACTAAACATATGTTTTTGGTTCGACTGCGTAGTCTTGATTGAAAACAAGGATTTCTTTATTGAAGCAAATATTTTGAAGAATATATATATTCTTGAGGAAAGAAATTCCTTCTATCAAACGTGTATACAAAATGGGTACACGTTTGACGGTCTGATTTTTTTAAATGTTAATGTCAACAATATTTATTTTTTTTAAAGAAATTACTAAGGTATGGTTCGAAGAAAAATTTTAGCATCCAACTTTTTTAAATATTCTCTATATACTGGGATCTTCCATAATGCCCGTGCTGTTTGTTTTACACCTCTTCATACGTGCAGCTGTAAAACATATTGTGTTTTATTTATGAACACTAGATTGCAATATATTTGGAACAGTAAGTTTCATTTTTACTTTTTACAGGTACAATTTATATGTTTTTAATAGTATGTATATTTATTCACTTGTTTCGGCAATCTACAAGTAATTAAAGATTCTAGAGCTGAAAATGTGTTAAAAAACTATTGAGGTTACTATCTATTACGGTGTAAAAGATTTTTTTTGTGTAAGACTTTTTGTTGTAGAACTCTTTACGTTTTCGAGATAAGTTAACAACGTAAATAGAGATTTTATTTAACACCTGTATCAAAAAATGTTTCTATGTTCAATACTTCCCACTGTTAGATAGATAGATAGAATCCTAAAGATATGAGTATGCGAGTGGAGTGGAAGGAATTTTTGAGTATAAACTAGGAATTGGTAGGATATGCGGCTGTAGCCGACTGTGATAGGAACTTTGCCGATATTCATCTGGAGTTCGTGAAGGAAACTGCAGAAAACCTTCTCAAGCATAGCCGGTTACTTCGTTCTTGTCCATACGCCGACAGTCAATTAACCGCCCCTTTTTCTTTTTTTTGCTTAATAATTGATAACTCCCAGTTTCCAAGTAGGCATACGGCGCAGACATAACGCCTTAGACCGCTCGACCACTTGGACTGGTTCCTAGCGTTACAAACTTAATACTTTTTGGACTCGTTTTATCAATCATTATTTCAGCGAATCCATTTTTGTGTGTTTTAATCGATAAAGATCTTTGTAATTAAAATTTTGCTAATGTTTCGAACCTCTATGTGATTTTCCAATTAAAAGTGTTCTTGTTAACTTACGAGACATGCGTGGTGTGCTCGACTGTTGCTAACTATTAGTAGAATGCACATCATTTTCGTGCGAACAAGTTTACGTTTATTTTTCTGTGTAACGTAAAATTTATTGAATATAAATAATGACATAATTTTATTGCGAAAACTGGTTTCTGTTTGTGGATTTTCAAGTCGAGATTTGCTGAAATATTTGTAAGAAAGTTTTTAAAAATTCTTTAGTGCTACTAGATTAGATTTTCTGTTAAAAAGTTGTATTCGGTGTAGATTGACGGAACATATACAATATTCCAGAAGTATCGTCACACACACTAAATTGTCGTATTTCAATATTTGGTACTAAAATTTTTCTTTTCCAAAATTTTGCTGCATTTCTTTCGATATACCACGTTTTTACTTTTGGAGAGAAACTTTGTACAGGATAGCTATCTGAAAATCTTGAAAATATCAAAAACTTTTGAGATTCTAAAAAAATTAGTTCCTAGGAAATGATTTAAATACCTTTAGCGTCGAATTGTTTCTTAATTAATTAATGTTTTTTATTCAAGGTAAGTCTTTTTTTTAACCCCTGACGCAAATTGAGGAGGGTTATTAGTTTGCAGCCTTTGTCTGCCTGTGGTTTCATGTGTTGTCATCGTAGTTTCCAAACGGATAGACTACTTTTATTGCAGCTTTTTTAATTTGAAAGCTGGTTTAATCGCGATGATCCTTTGCTAGTTTGATGAATATCTGTTCAGTCGTTTAAAGATGAGCTCAACAGTTTTTTTTTCTAGTTGATGAAGGGATCTTTAAGAAGTGGAAGAGCTGGAAAGTGTACTGTAGTGTTAAAATATATGAAAAAAAATGCATACAAAAGTTGTTTGAAATAAAATTGTATGAAACAAAGTATTGAAGTGTTTCTCTCGTAATTATTATAGAAAAAAAGTTATGCGTGACAAAAATTTAGGGGTAGTTGCTCCGCTGTCGGATCAGGTAGTAGCAGTAGTAGCGGATTTGTATATAGACTAGGAATTGGTAGGTTGTGTGACTGCAGCCGATTTTTCCGAAAGGAATCTGCAGGAAACCTTCACAAGCGCGTCAGGTTATTCTCGTTCTTGTCCATACGTCGACACTCTTGGTTAATTGACTTGTAGTCAATTAACCGCCTGATTAATTAATTAATTTTTTAAATTCATTTAATTGACAAACTTGCCAATGTTGGGAATCGATGGGTAACCTCCCAGTTCCGAGTAAAGCGCCTTTAACAACTCGATCACACGGATTGGTCCTCGCTGGGTTAACTAGGCAAGATCCATCCTATAATTATTAATAGGAACTAATATACATAGACCAGTTCAAGTGGCTGAGCAGTCTAGGGCGTTATGTCTGCGCAGTATGCGTACTTGGAAACTTGGAGGTTATGGGTTCGAATCCCGACATCGACAGTTTATCAATTATTATGCTTGAGAAGGTTTTCTGCAGTTTTCTTCACGAACTCCAGATGAATATCGACATAGTTTCTACTATGTCGTTTCGGATATGCTGCAGCCGCATATCCTACCAATTTCTAGTCTATACACAAAAATTCCTTCCACTCCACTCACATCCTCACATCCTTAGGCATCCCAATGTACCTTATCTGTCCAGGCTCTAGAATCTATCAAATAGATGCATCTATGATGCATTGATGAATCATAGATGAATCAATGGCCAATAATGCCTTTTTTGGTAACAGAGGTCAACAAAACGCTAAGATTCCGTAAAATCTCAATATCGATTTTCAGCATCGAAAACAAAACCTGTATATTTTACTTATATAGAGGTTATATATAAATGTACTTTATGGTTTGGTAAGAATTAAACAAGTTCACTTCGTCTACTTTTTTTTTATATAATTTTGTTGATTTTTAAAATTCATTTCGTTCGCGTTGTTGTTGTATTTCAAGTACATTGTAAACATAAAAATATAAGAATGAAAAAAGAAAAATCACACAAAATAAAATTTCTTTTGTATAAGAGAAAGTACAGAAGAGAAAAAAAAGAAAGTAAAATGTCAAGTAGTCTTGAAAAAATACAACAAAAAAAAAACTTTTTTTTCTAAAACGTTCAAATTAAAATAAAAAAAACTCAAGTCATATAATTATTAGTTATGAAAAGTTATTATTTAAAATATAAAAAGAAAATTATACGTATATACGAATACCGAGTGATATGAAATGATTGAAGTTATAAAGTATAACAAAATAAATTCTTCAGCTCGGTAGAATAGATTTTTATATAGTTTATTTAAGCTTTTTTGATCTCACCATTGTACACATAGCCACAAAAGAAGCGCTTAATTGTGTAATCGAAAAAATGCTTAGGATAAAAGTTGTTGATTATCCCACCAAAAACAAAAATGTTCGCCTTCGAAAGTAGTGAAATCTATGTATGGGACAAGTTGTTTAACAAAAGTAAGGAAATAATGGGTATAAATTCATTGCGAAATGGGGTTATTTTCTCAGGTGCAGGGTGTTTCATATTTTCAAAACGATTTAAATATCTTGAAAAATGGGCGCTACTCTTTTTTGGCATATAGTGCTACCCAATGACGTAACTAGCCTTTTATGCGCCCGGTGCGAGCTTCGATAACTTCGCCCTTGAAACATTTTCGAATCTTACCCGGTTCTGACAATAAAATGGATTGTCACCGCTGTCACCGCCCTAGTTACGGCACTGGTGCTATCGATTTGTTTTATAAATTTTTGCAATCGATTTTTATCGAATTAATTCTTCGATTTTCGAAAAAATGTTTAAGACAACAATTGTTCCTTATAAACACCACTTAAGGATGTACGAGCACTATATATAGTCCATTTATAAAATTCTTCAAAATCTTATATAGTACATTCATAAAAGTCCACAATCAAAATTATTATTTTTTGTCGTAAAATAAAATAAAAGGATATTTAAGAAAAAACCCTGAGATTTCGGGTAATTAAGCTACCGTCGACAGAAATAGAATATACCCGAAATCTCAGTTTTATTTTTAAATATCTGTTTTTTAGGCACGTCATACCGGAATTTTATTGGATCCATCTCTTTATTAATATTTATATTTTCTATTGCGTGGTTTTTTGTGTATTCGTCCTATTTTATTCCAAGTGAAAATTATCAAAATATGTCGACGCTAACGGATTTCTCCATAAGGGCAATTCATTAAAACTCGAACTGTAAAATTAAATAATTAATTCAAGATCCCCGTACCTCGCCCACTCTGAAACTTGTATAATTGATTTATATGTACTTCAACTACATGCAAAAATATATCAAGCCTTAATCTTTTTGAAGCTCTAGTGCTCGTACATCCTTGAGAGCATAATCATATATCATGCGATAATTGATTCAAGAATACCAACAAATACGCTAATTTTTATGTTTTAGAATGTATTTTGTGCAGGATATTGCATAAATTCGACTTTTAAAAAAAAAAGAACCATTCCGAATTGCAAGTATGCTAAGTGTTGGACTGAATAATTGTGATTCAGAAATTGAATCTTTTAATTGATTTTATATCATGATTCATAAATTAGTCAATATTGATTACACACCCTTTTCTACAACCAACTGAGTCAGTCGTTCACACTTTTTGGAAAGTAAAAATTTAATTTTCCTAACGTACCTCCCCTCCCAAGCTGGGAAAATTCCCAAATTTTATCAAATTTATATTACGCAAAATATATTTACTTTCTAGGATGCTGAGTCAAGACCGAGGGCCGCACCGGGGGTCAAGGAGGCGGAGCCCCTTTGCGAGCGGGTAGTTTAGTACAATCGAGACATTAGAACGACATGCAGAAAACGAACTAAACGAACTAATTTCGAATTGGCAAAAAAATACTAAAAAAGTGTGTACTTATGTACGCACGTAAGAAGTTATACTTCTTTTTAAATTATTTATTAAAATAATACTAAATAAGGTCAACACTACTGTTAAGACGCAAAAGTTTAATAAAAAGATATAGAAATAAAAAACTACAATAGAAAAATGATATAATCTATTTAAAATCAATCATTCTATATTTAAGCATAGTAGAACAGAACCAACGTCACTTTTTTGGTTAAAATTAGAGTTTGAAAGTCAAGCATTAAATCCATTATTTTCATTAGAATCAAAGTTAGTGAAATTTATCGAGGCTAGGCCAGGTTTATCACTTTATACAATTAATATACAAAGTTTACGAGCACATAAAATGATCATTGATAATGTGGCTAGTAATTATAATATTCTTCTTTTATCAGGAACATGATGAAGAAAAATTATAACGATGAAGACATACCTCATTCCAACTGTATAGTCAAATTGAAATGTTCTAATATAAGAGCTGGCGATGTAGCTATTTACCAAAATATTAAGGATGTACCAGCACTGTGTTATGCAATCAGCATAACAAGCCAGTGTGATGCACTAATATATTAACATTTATACACAACACATAGACAAATACACTGTTCACATATACAAAATAATGTTGATTTGAAGAAAATAATTAAATTTAAACTTTTATATTTCGAAAACAAAACGGTGACACACGATTTTTTTTTAAAATTTATATAATAAATATTTAGCTTTACTCTCCTAGTTTTTTTTTTTTAAATTCTGTCGATTATTTTTTTAACAGATAATAGTTGAACGGGCATGAAGTTTTACATGCATCTAATGAGAAAGAACGAGAGAATGATAACTTTGATATTAATTATCTCGCGTTCTAAACGGTCATAAATTCTGAAACTCCGGGATTTATTAGAAAACATTATTTTTAGCCTGTGAAAAAAAATTAGCAAAATTTGTCGAAAAGTGGTAGTATGCTGGTACATCCTTAACGATAATTCATCTTTCTTTAATGTATAAATAATATTGTCTTGTTTTTCAATAACCAAAAATCATATCACACAAAAACAAAAATCATTGATAACATTCTTTGACATTAAATGCTTCATATAAAAAATCATACACATCTAGGGATGGGGATCGAACCCACATATCATGCATTTCAAAAATGGTATCAATGTTCAGACATATTACTTAAATGTCAAAGTAAGTAAACGCTATTCGCTTCCGTTGGTATAATATAACCGAAGGGCAACCATACTTACAATGGAAATAAATAGATGCTAGTTTACAAAAAACAATTTAAACAAAAATCATTCTCCACTGCAGAGTGTAGTCACATTGCTTATGTGACAGGCCAGACTTATGTTTTTTCTCCTACATATAATGCATGTGTATATAAATTTTGTCTATATACTGTATGACACACATTTTTTACTGAAGGTTTCCCAAATACTGTGCTATATCAGTTGATTTTTATATCAGCGATTCCATGCTGAAAATATACTCTGATCATAATGCGCCAAAATGATTATAACTTCAAATTGATTGGATGTGAGAAACTTCAATTAATTAATGAATAGTTGATATCATGGCATTTCAATAGAGTACATAAGTATAACTGCATCCGAAATATCAAGGCGTCTTAATAGTCCAATCATTATAGGTTTTCAGTACCAAAAAAATGGAAGCTTCAATTTTTTTTAATCGCTTAATTTCGACGTTCTGAAAAACATATTGAAAATCGAGAACGAGATCGCGTTAGTAAATATTCAAGGCCAAAGGTTAACAAATTCGTTTTTTTTCGAAATTCAAGATTATAAAATTTCACACAGAAAAGATTCTATTCATTTTTGTACTTACAACGAACCGTTTAGATAAAAAAAGAGTGCGCGCAACTCACATCCGGCAGAAGTGGTTCATGGGAAACGGGTATTTTTCGGGAATTGAGCATCGTTTTCGTGGTAAAATAAAATAAAATGAAACTTTGTCTTGGTAAAATTAGATTTTCTTTTTGGTCCAAGAGTAAAACGACGAAAACGATGCTGAATTCCCGATAAATACCTGTTCCTTTTGAACCACTGTGTGCAATTTTATAAACTTAAATTTCGATCTTCTCTTCAATTTGTCTCCGAGCCATGGAAAGCGAGATATTTGCAAAAATTTTTCGAAAGTGGTGCGAAAGCGGATACTACGGACTTTATAGCAGAGCAGGTTTTTTTGCTTAACAGTTCGTTGTACGTAAAAAATGGATCAGACCTTTTTTGTGGGAAATTTTATAATCTTTCTTTTTGATAATTACCTTAATTTGTTTCCGAGTAGGAAGCGAGATATTCGTAAAAATACGTAAAAAGTGGTGCTCGATATTCGTCGCCCAATATTCCGTAAACCGTTCATTGTACGTAAAAATGAATGTGACTTTTTTGGTGGGAAATTTTGTCATCTTCAATTTTGATAACTATCTTGATTGGTCTCCGAGCTATAGGAAGCGAGATATTCGCAACAAAAAAAACCGAATTTGTTGACCTTTGATCTTGAATATTTATAACGTCGATGAAGCGTTTCTATTTTTTTGGTACTGAAGGCATATTTATGAGTAAAATCATTGGACTATAAGTAGACTGGTCTCTAGTTTTCAAAGGCTCCAAATGGGAAGTTGGCATTGCGGTTAGGCAGACCAGTCGCACCCAGTCTCTTGTTATTTCATTGTAAAAATTTTGTTAGTATTTCTGAATAAACTATAGAATTAACATATTCCTGTTAGTTATAATGTGTAGAATTTAAAACAAAAAAATTCAAATAAATTACATTGTAAATATTAGTATCGTATTGTATGCAAGAGAGAGAGACAGCTAGTTAGTAGTTTAGTAATAGTTGAATGTATGTGCAGTTCGTCATAAATACCTGATCAGTGATCACAAATTCTCATAGGTATATGATTACAAGCTTATGTAATCAGACTGTACTGTATAATCACATGGGATTCAGAAATGTTCATAATATATTACAACATGTATGTACTGAACTGAACTATATAGGCATTACAATTCAATTCTATCTATGTATTTATGTACAGTATTATTAGATTTGTCCGTTAAGTAAATATTACTGATTTTTTATTCCCAGTATGTTTTCAAAATATACAAGGTATATTAAGTTTAGTTCTGACTTTGTTACGCTTGAAAATATTGATCGCAGAAAAACATTTTTGTTATAGGTGTTCATAAAATTACCTAATTAGTCCATTTCCGCATGTCTGTCCGTGAAGCCGATAACTCAAAAACGAAAAGAGATCACGAGCTGAAAATTTGTTGTGTCTTTTAGAGCAAAACAGTAAGGTCAAGTCCGTTAATGGGAAAAATCGGAACGTGTTTCCCCACACCAAGGGGGGAAATTTATATCTTTGACACCGTAGGAGATAGAAAAAAAATTTGTTGACAAAAAATCTTTTTCTCTTTAAAATAAACAACTTTTGTTTGAAAATTGTTTTCATAAACTCAATAGTTTTCTCTCATAATTTGTGCTAAAAGTTTAAAATGAGAAATACAATTGATAAGTGAACGAAGGCATGCATGTATACATGTACATAGCATCCATACATACTATTTTTATACCTAGTTTATTTGTAAATATACAAGGTATATTAAGTTTAGTTCCGACTTTGTAACGCTTGAAAATATTGATTGCAGAAAAGAATTCATATCTTATAAACTTTGAATTTGAAGAATTGTTCAAACATTGATATACAAACTCAGTATATACTGGATATTCAAACAATTAACTCTGTTAGTTGTTACATTACTTGTTTAAATATAAATTTTTATTTTACTACTCTGGTTTGAGAGTTGGAAAAACAATTTAATCTTTGATTATACTTTTATATATACAGATTAGAACTTAGTATGTAATATAGAAGTTCGATGTAAATAACAAAGATATTGAATTTTTAACAGATCTTTAGGTTTTGAGGTGTCGTTTGATGTCAAATATGAGCGTGTGGATTTTAAACATCATTATTCAGTATTATATCAACAAAGTTTGCAAAAATAATGACGAAAAACATGGGGATATGATGCAAAAGGTAAGGTACTTTTTATTTTTTTAATTTGTCTACCTGGGTACAAACATGTAAAAAACAAAAACTTGGTAACTCGGATAACCTCGGCACAATTTTTGACAGCAAAAAATCCTCGGAAAACCTCAAAAAAACTTTGGATTTTTTTTGTTTTGTGCCTATAATTCCTAGATGGGTGCATCCTAGTGAAAAATCCACGGTATAACCAATTAAAGAACATTGAATTTTGCGCCGAATAAGTATCACAACTTAATAATTATTAAACGTCCAAAAATTCCGAGGTTTTTTTGCTGCCAAAAGTTGTGCCGTGGTCACTCGAGTTAGCCAGTTTTTGTTTTTTAGATGTTTATATCCAGATATACAAGTTAAAAAATAAAAATAATTGCCCGCCATTGGCAACATACAATATCTCTATTAACTGGCGTAAATAGATATTTAAGTCAGAAAAAATTTGCATAGAGCTGAAAATCGGTTTTGGTGTTAAATACACTATTAAAAATGAATTATCTTAAGTCCTCCCGATCCTACCTCTGCTAAAAATTTTATTCAAGGTCAAAGGTAAAAAATATCGCATATTTTTTTCGTATTTCTCTTAAAGAATTGTCGTAAAAATAGGTAAGACTAAAGTTATAGACTATGCAATTGTTTCCAAAAATTGCTCAGACGCACTTTTGCCTACGAATCACCGTTTCTGAAGTATCGCGATTCCAAAAGTTGAAAAGTCGTATTTTGGATAATATGCATACATTTTCACACACCACCTGACTCCTTGGAGCTTTTTTAACGTGGTATTCTGTTCATACACATAACTTAAACGTCAAATTAAGTAAACTCGTGCATGTGACGTGGTTTATTGTGATAGGTATATATTTTGATCAAACCAAAGCATGTAGTTATAATCTTATTGTAAGTGTTCATTGTGAGTGTATGTGAACATCATGTATTCAAAGTTAATATTGAAACTGAACTTCATAGACAGAGGTAGTATAGAGAGTCTGTGATCAAGTCAAGTCACAACCCAAAGTGATAAGGAATAGACCATTTAATTTCATATATGATTTTCGTGCAGATTGCCAAACTCTGAACAAAGACGTGAAATGTTGCTTACCTATTCATTTCTTCACATTGATTTATTTGATATTCTGCCCGAAACTAAAACAAATCGTAATTATTTGAAATGAAAAGGCCTATTTGTACGTAATTCGGCACAAAGGATGCAAAACTGCTTAATAAAATGATGATAAAGGACTCCTCACACCAAGGCGGAAATAATCGCGAAGCGAACTTCGGAGCGAATAAATTCGCAGCGAAAAAAATCTCTATTCTCTGTTTACATGGCGATTAGTGAGGGTACACATACTGATGCGATGTTTCGTCGTTTTGTTCATTGTTTTTTGCCGCGACAACTTTGTTTACTTTGTTTCTCGGCCATAATGTCGACTGAGGAGTTGGTTTAATACATGAAATATTTTCTACCGGTGTTTGTAAAATTAATAACGTATGGAAAGGTCTATTATAGAAAGAGGTTCTATTTATCTTCCTAGGAGAATAGTATTTACCTTCTTTCGTTTTGTTCTAATAACGCTAATAGCAGAAGAGCCTCTTCTTCATTGGACGACGTCATGCTTAGAACTGAAGTGTTGGGGCACTGCGAAAATTCGCTCGAATGGTTCGCGCTGATGTGGGAATGGATAGGAGCGATTTTTTTCGCCGTGAAGTTCGCTTCGCAATTATTTTCGCTTTGGTGTGAGAGACGCTTAATACATCAAATGAATTTTTTTCTTTTAATTTCTATAATATATATTTTGTGTTTAAGTGATAATCATTTTCATTCAACAAATTTGTAAATTTGTGTCATCAACTTTAGCAATAACCCGCTTCGTAATTGAATAAATTTCGTTAACTTTGAATTTACCTAATTTTTTTTTAATTTGTCAAGGGATGTATATGAATCATCCCGTCAATATTTTGCCTCGTATAACTTAATGGATATTTGATCCATAACTGTAATATTTATATAACATTTGTATAATATGTGATATCTATGAGTTTATAATATAGAGATAAATAGATATAAACTATTGACGCTGAACAACTACATATATAGATTGTAACACTGGTAACATTGGTACTAAATCATATTCATAAATCATTTCACAGTGTTATAACAAACAATTGCATGTTCAGCAACAACAAAATAATAACATTAACATTAATAATCATACTAACACTATATTGTATTATCTACCAACCTACCACTGTTGAAGGTCTGTCAACCTGGAACCTGACTTGATCGGAATAACACCAATTTTGAACTGAATAAACTACAAACCCTACAATTGATTGTAGTAAGCATGGAGAAGACTACACAAGAAGATCGAATTCCATGTAAACAAATAATTGACAAAAATAAGATGTCAGTAGTGTTCCTTCTACACCGGAAACAGTGGATAGATTATAAGGCGCGAGTTTGAATTGAATAACATGATACATTTATGTAGTATTATAAAAATTATTTGCAGCCAAAGTATTTTTCCAATAAAATACTTTTTTTAACAAATGAAATAAAATAATTAGTTGAAATAAGTGATTAGTTGAAAAATTCGCAAAATAATTACATAACAATAAAAAACAAAATAATTATAAAAGATCGAATAATTAAATAGTAACCTGTATAGTTGGAATTGTAATAAAACCTATTTTGACAAAATGGAAACCCGACTTCAAAAATCAAATATTCTATAACAAAAAATGCACTAAAAAGTAAAAAAATAATTGCATATTCTTGTGCCAATTTTAGTTCACCTAAGCAAAAATTTATATATATATATATATATATATATATATATATATATATATATATATATATATATATATATATATATATATATGTACAATTATTGTTATTTTTAGAGTCGGTGTCAGCATAGAGAATTCACATAACTTTTGGACACCGCCTCCAAAAATAACAATAATTGTACATATATATATAAAAATTTTTGCTTAGGTGAACTAAAATTGGCACAAGAATATGCAATTACTTTTTTACTTTTTAGTGCATTTTTTGTTAACAAAATTCAAAATGGGTTCATAAATTACGGAGTTCTGAGGTGACAAACATTAAAAAAAAAAAACAGACGAATTGAGAACCATCCTCCTTTTTGAAGTCGGGTTAAAAATGAACATAAATTAAGTAAAAATAAGTCATATTAAAATTATTAAAATCAATTGAAAGATTATTGAATCAGATATTAAATTAAACTTTTATTTATTAATAATAAATCTAACAAAATGAGAAATATATACTTCACTTCTATTTATTAACCGAACTTCAAAAAAGGAGGATGGTTCTCAATTCGTCAGTATTTTTTTTTTTTTTTTTTTTTTTTTATGTGTGTCACCTCAGAACTCCGACATTTATGAACCGATTTTGAATTTTTGTTTTAAAGGGTTCGGTTTCCCATTGGTCCCATTGGCACCAAATCGCATTCTGATGAGGGGATCCCCGGAAAATCGAGGAAAATCCTCATTTTATATGTGATAACCGATTTTTGCGAAATTTGTTTTTTTTTTGAAAGGGTATACTCATTCATAATGGGAAAATAAGAAAATTTTTTTAAAAACCGACTTCAAAAAATTTTTTTACAAAAAAAAAAACCGACCCCAAAAAAAAAAATTTTTACAAAAAAAAAACAAAATGCATGTAAATAAAATTGAAAATCTGTTATAAAAAAATGCTCTTAAAATTAAAAAAAAAAAAAAAAACGGGTAAAAAAAAATGTGTTATAAAAAAATTCACTAAAAATTAGTAAGTCGTTTAGTAGGTCTACCCATATTTAGACAAATAAAACTAGTTATAGAACTTCAAAGTCACCAAAAAGCGAGAAATAAACCATATTTTGACAAAATGGAAACCCGACATCAAAAATAAAATATTCTATAACAAAAAATACACTAAAAAGTAAAAAGATAATTGCATATTCTTGTGCCAATTTTAGTTCACCTAAGCAAAAATTTTTAAATATATATGTACAATTATTGTTATTTTTGGAGGCGGTGTAAGCATAGAGAAATTCACATAACTTTTGGACACGGCCTCCAAAAATAACAATAATTGTACATATATATTTAAAAATTTTTGCTTAGGTGAACTAAAATTGGCACAAGAATATGCAATTAATTTTTTACTTTTTAGTGCATTTTTTGTTATAGAATATTTTATTTTTGAAGTCGGGTTTCCATTTTGTCAAAATATGGTTTATTATACTATATTCACTTCGGTACGGATGGACAACAAGCGACGCTAGTGGCACAAAAAGTAAATTATAACTTCTACCATTACGTTGCCATATTTTGTCTCCCGTTCGGTCTCCTTGTGTTGTCTCCATGGTAGTAAGCTTCATTTGTTTGTAGTAACAAGATTCATCAAAATAAAACAATTAATTGTGTTCAAATAAAAGATAATGATAGTATCGTGAAAAAATTAATGGAGTATTTCTAAAATCGTTTGTAGTTTATTGCAGTCTTATCAAAAAAAATTTTTATTTATAAATGCCTCAGAAAACATCTAAGTACGAGAATATACGTATAACTAGGGGAAAAAAACTTTTCATTAACAAACTACAAACCGTAGACAAGATTGTGGTAATCTATTATTTGTTTGTAGTAAAATTTTCGACCTAAAAAACAGAAATCACAATTTAACATTCGCAGAATGAGTGTTTCATAATTGAACTAGATGAAGAGTAAATAAAAAAAATCGCAATCAAGTATCGTTTGTAATAAAGATTACTACAATTCTTTCTACGGTTTGTACAAACGATTCCAAAAATACTCCAATAATTTTTTTCACGATACTATCATTATCTTTTATTTGAACACAATAGGAAATATGCATGAACATTTTTTTTCACTTGAATTGAAGCATGTTTACTTGACAAATATCAAGGTAAAATTACTTTTTAAATAACTTTAAAAATAAGCAAGATATGAATGATTGAAATTCCCGATTAGACAAAGAGGGTGATAGCCCTCTTGATATGTTATGTGACGTCATATTACACTTTCACCATTTAATATACACGTAAAACTCCGTTTTTAGTATTTTTGCAAGAACGAGACAGATAATAATCTTTAAAAGCTTATAGCTTCCTTGATATTTGTCGGATTTTAATTTCGTTTTTAAATATTATTACAGTATTAACAGTATTTTCATATTCTGAAAATAAATGTGAAAAAAAATTTTCATGCATATTCCCTATTAATTGTTTTATTTTGATCATTGTTACTACAATCAATTGTAGGGTTTTTACTCTATTCAGTTCAAAATTGGTGTTATTCCGATGAAGTCGGGTTCCAGGTTGGCAGACCTCACTGTTGATTGTTAATTTATTTAACAATTTAAAAACATAAAAATTGGATTTATTTATAAACTCATTAAATAGCTGTTCAGAAAATTAGAAGAGTGATACTTCTCTGATGGACAAATCAAATAAAGAATGCAAAATGACTAGAAGTCTATAAGTTGCGTTTATTTGATTTAATGAGCAATCTGGAAAATTTCATAACATCTGGAATTTTCAGATAATTTTGAAATTCTGGACAAATTAGATAATTTTATTTTCAGGGAAAGCTACGAATAATGAAAATACCTTCAGATAATTTTTGAATACTTCGTTAATTAATATTAATATCAACTTCTCTGAATAACTTCTCAGAATAACTACATCACTTCTGTTTTGGAAATAGATCTTAATTAACTGTTATTTTATTGATGTTCATGGCGATCCGAGATTGCTAGAGTGGCTGCAAGCACATATATATATAAATATGTTTTCGTATATATCAGCTTTTGGTATTTCAAAGGCCAAGTTCGTTAATGAACAGAATCTATCCAGTGTTAGGGGCGTTTAGAGAAAAAAGAAAACGCAAAGTATGGAAAATCCCTCTTAACATTAGAAAAATTCATTTAAATACATTAAAACTATCAAGTAACCATGGTGATGCATTTGTAATATTTATTATTTTGGGTATTGTTTTTAAATTGCAAATCTCACTGTAAATATTCGAGCTACAGAAAATATGGTCAGATAATGAATTGTAGTAAAACTGATTTACTATAACTTTACTAATAACAAATTTTTCCATTTTACTAATATTAAGAAAGATATTCAAGTTTTATTCCCCCTCCCTCGACCCCCGCCCCTTTCCCTTCCCCATTTTTTAAAAGTATATTTTTCTTTCATAATTAAGCGACTTAAAAAACGGTCAGGGTATAATTAGAGAAAAATTACGGAGTTTGTGTATTGCGTCAACTGTGTTTGAAACAAATTTATTAAAAGTTTACAAAATATAGGTTTTGAGGTCAATTTTCTATAATCAGTAAAAGTAAAAACATATATTTGTTAAGTAGAAAATCATTTTATGCATCATTACATGCTTGCCCTTACACTTTATCCTTTTTAGGGTATCCTTTTCAAATTGAAATGAACATGTTATATGAATCAAAAACTTTCAAATTACACATCTTGAATTATGTAATCTGCGAGGCACAGATAATGAAACATGGATAAATTGAACTAATGTCAATGAGACGTAAGAAACAAACGAAAATAACAAACAGTTTGCATAAATAAAACCGGCATATACTGCATTAATCATGAATGAATAAACTGTTTATTTTAGTTTTTGAGCTGAAATTGTGGCATAATTATTCAGTTTATCAGTCTACGAAAAAAATTTTGTTTTTTTATTAAAACAGGATGCATTTTTTGTTTTAAAATATTCTTCTATCTCTTACGGTTTCAAAGATGGATATTTCCCATTTCCTTGGCCGGGGGAATGGGAAATATTACGGTCCCATTAACAACCTTTTAAGATCTATAATACACACACAAAATTTCAGCTCGTTGCCTCTTTCGTGTTTGAGTTATCGTGTTTAAAGACAAACATACGGAACTAAACTTAATATACCCGGTTATATATTATACATATACCGGGTATAACAAATATTCGGGACTAATCTTTATATACTTTGGTATATACGAGGTCTGTCCGAAAAGTATCCGACCTACCTTCATATCTCCGTGCTGGCGTTATTTGTCGTCATCGGGCGAGTGGCATTCTTCAAAGTAGATCCCATTTGATTGAATAACAAGCTCACTTTTCGAAGCAGTCCTGGATGTCAGTTTTTGGAATAGCCTTGAGTTTCCTCGTCGCATTATCTTCAATCGTCTTTTTGTCGTCGAGCCGGTGTCCTTTGAGCGGATATTTCAATTTCGGAAACAACCAAAGTCACAGGGGGCTATGCCGTTACTATACGGAGGCGAAGCAGTGCGATATGGTGTTTAGTTAAAAACTGCTGCACAAGATTCGATGTGATTTCCCACCGCTTCCACTTTCTAAATTTGAGGTTTAAATTTTCTCAAATATAGTTTTTGGTATTCCAAGATTTAATGCGCGCACAGTGAAACGTCAATCTTTTCAATCGCAAGTTGCACGGGCTCGATATTATCCGGTGTTGTTGTCGTCGAAGGTCGGCCAGAACGAGGATCATTATCAACAAATGTGCGGCCACTTTTGAAGCGAACATACCGCTCTTTTATTTGTGTTTTGCCCGTACACTCATCCGCAAAGGCCTTCTGCATCATTTGAATAGTTTCCGAACTATTTTTTCCGAGTTTGAAGCAAAATTTGATGCAAATTCGTTGATCTGATCTATCAGTCATTTTTAACAATAGCATAATCCGACGAACGCAAAAAATGCTTTGTAAACAAATACAGGGTGTGCATGAACTATACATCCTGTAGGTGTCGGCGATCAACCGATAAATTCGTGAGGCTTTACTGTTGACGTTCATGCCTCCCAGAGGTCGCTCGAACACTCTGGCATGAAGATATAAAAGCAGGTCGGATACTTTTCGGACAGACCTCGTATTATATATATATATATCAGGTATAAAACCTGGAGTATAGGGTTTACGAAAATTCAGTCTAAAGTTAATTTTATAGAAGTATCTTATCATCTTCATTAACTTCCAGAAAGGATATTTTTTTACTCAAAGCATAGCTTTTTAGTAAAATCTGAACATCGATTTCAGTGTACATTTTAATCGTTCATCGTATTTTTCAATCGTGTAAGTGGATACGACAAACAGATACCAAACGTCCATAAATGGCAATATTTTCTCATAGCAGACAAATTTAGTAAAATCTGGGCACAATTTCTATTTTTAATAATGGTCCATTTTCTTCTCCCGTCAGTGTAGATTTAAATTTGCATTTGTGTGGGTCGCAAACAGATAACAAATGCCTAGAAACGGTATTATTATCAGTATTTTTTGAGCTGAACCATTTTCTTTTCCCGTCAGTGTCCATTTAAATCTTTCAGAGTATTCTATTTTCAAATACTTGCGTGGGTACGCATGGAAGATATATAAACTGGCATTGATTTTCACAAAAACATTTTTTATGAAAATTTATCTATTTATTTTTATTTATTTAGTCTTTTCAAATGGTTTTTCCCCATTTTCCCAAATTTTATTTAATTATTTATAGTAAATTACAATATGGTAAAACAAATCTGATCAAGAACTCATAATATTTTTGTTTTGGAAAATAGCATCTAGGACTCTACGTATCTAGGACTGACTGTGTATAGTCCGTAAGTTCTATATAGTGCAGCTTAATGTTTGGATTTGTACTATGGGTAGGGTTAGGATTTTCTGCACTGAAACTTTGTATAAAAAATTTGGGAGCTACTAAAGCTCTTATATTAAAAGGTTATTCTTTCTTTTTGTTTGCTAGCTATCATTAGCGTCATCAATTAAGGTAAAGTGGTGATTATAAATTGGAATAAATCTCAATAGGATGCTTACCCATGACCTTGGCATAACAAGCCATCCTGGTTTTTGAAAATACTACAAAATTAAAAAATAAACACTTGTCCAATACACATAGTTTTCAAAGAGCTCCGCATATTGCTTATGGAAAGGCAACCTTTGCTGAAATTTGCTTGAATCGATAAATGTTATTCATTTTTGTCCTAAATGGATCGTAGCTCCACACTCCTAGTGTAAACATGCCAAAAAATCGAACCCCTCCATATCTGGAAAACTGCCCATTTTCCAACCGTGTGACCATGAGAACTTTTGATCAGGTGGCTTCCCATAAGGAGTGTGTGGGGTCCTTCGATATTAAACTACAAATATTTCACTTTAACGCTAAACAACAAGTACTGAACGGTAATATCGCCCAAAATTAGTGAATTTCAAAAAAAGTTTGATGATGACCGAATCAAATTCAGCGGAAACAATCAAAAGATGAATTTTTGGACCTTGCTGAAGTCATTAAAGCCCAAAAAAGTAAATTTTGTGCTAATGTATAAAAATATTTAATTAGGTTATATTTTTCAAATTTTATATTAAATTTGTATAACCCCGTTCATTTCAACGAATTCCAGCACTTTTGGCCGAAATATGTGAGAAATTTAATGAAGGTTCAACCAGACAAAGAGACGAAACGGATAACATTGCGGGTAATTCAGATATTCAAAAAAATTTGGAGCAACACACAAGAAACACACAATGCCAGTGGATGGAAGAATTTAGAAGTCAAGTGTCTCACAGACCGTATATACTGCACAGAATACTACGATGCGGAAATCAGCGAGAAATTAACGAAATACTTAAAGAACTGGAAAAAAGAATCGATAGATACATGGGATCAGTATTCTGGATCTCGGTCCACAACACAAGTGGATGGGAACACATCCACATTGTCCACGATTGCATATACTCAAAAAACCAATGTAGATGCGGTATTCTCACTGAATTCGATGTTGTCAAGCCTAACAACAACGCCAACATCCGATCTTACAATGTCACGAACGAACGATTGCACTCTCTATTCAACTATCTCCATAAGGAACCAAGAGTATTTAGATACGCACACAGCTCCAAAAAAAGAGGGGGCCCATTATTTTGTCCACCTGCGTGCAATTCCGATGAATGTGATTTTGGACGCAAAGAGAGACAAATCACAGTATTGGATGCATGCCAGACAGGAACTCAAATTCTACGTAGACAAGTATCCAACGACGGACATCAGCAAGAAATTTCTGGAACTTTCGGAACTAGTAACGAAACATATAACGGAAGATCCGAACAACAGTCACGACCAACGCAAGTTGAAAAACTGGTAACTTTTATTTTAAATATTCCAACATGTCCAATTAGTAATACATATGCAACAATTGAGTATATTGTCTCAAAATGGTCAAATATAAATAGAGAACATAAACTATATCAAACAGCCATTAATAGAATTAATCGAGAACTTCAACATAAGACAATAGAATGGTTTTATCAATTTTACAAAAATTCAGAACCAAATTTTAATTGCTACGACGGCAGAAAATACATGTATTACTATGACGAAAATGAATCGACACAAAAACTAAAAAAATTATTATTATTTCAAACTGATGATAATTATGATGCATATACGGAATTTTTAATCAATTTATACAAAACGATTAACAGAATAAATGGTAAAAAAAACATAATTTTAATTAAAGGACCTAGTAACGCAATGAAATCGTATTTTATTCATGTAGTACTTCCTATTTATTAATAAAAGGACAAATACACAATATGAATAAAAATAATAGTTTTCCATTAGATGACTGTACAGGCAGACGAATTTTAACATGGGACGAACCAAACTACAGTAGAGAATTTTTAGAAGATTTTAAATTATTATTTTCTGGAGATCCATGTGGTGCTTATGTAAAATACCAACATCAAACACAAATACAAAAAACTCCGATATTGGTAACATGTAACAGTGATCCATTTACCTCGAATGAAGAATTTGGAAATCGTATGTTAAGGTATACGTGGAAAGTTCCAGATTTTGGAAAATCTTACAAAAAACAGATTTGGCCTATCGCATTTTACAATTTATTGGAAGAAGCTGGAATTATAAATAACTACTTTGCATTTTAATTTTATACATTTTATTTTATTTTTAATCAATATAATAATATTTTCAATAAATATAATAAATATAATACAAACACTTAAACATTATTATTATTTTCCCTCTTCCATATAAAAAGTTAAATTATATTCTGATAGATATACAGAATTAGGTAATCCACGGTGATGTCCAACAAGAACAACGTAACGTCCATCCTTTGATAAATTTATAATATATTGTCGCCTATTATAAGCAACATTAGACCATCCAAAAAACTTCGACCTTCCAAATCGATGGATCGGCCGGCACTTGCCATGGCCTGATCATCATCATGATTTTGAAGGTCAACTGGTCAAAGCACTTTCTTTTTGCCCAGAAACCGGCTTAACCAGTTAGATGCGGTTGGTGATGGTGAGTGTGGAGAATGGCAGTAGTTTTTAATATTTTCATTAAAAAATTTAGTATAAAAGGGTATACATGAATTGAAAACAGTACAGTTTAAAATGGAAGATATAAATAATAAAACTGATTGTGAAACAATGGAACCACCAACAAAAAAACAAAAGACAATTCATGAACCATCAGAAGAAATGAGTGAAAACTTAATGGAATTGGCAATTGATAATGCAGAAACAGAAGAAGAACTCGATGGTATGATATCAAATTTTAATGTGTTTATAAGTTGGTTCCTAACGTCATGTTTTGGAATTGTTTTTGAATCACCTGACGAATTCCAGCACTTTTGGCCGAAATATGTGAGAAATTTAATGAAGGTTCAACCAGACAAAGAGACGAAATGTATGTATAATATTACATACAGTAACACTTACAATGTTTCATTACCATTTTTGGTCTAAAGTGCACGGCAATGGAGATATAGGCCAATACAATTTTTGGCTCAAAATGGCAGTGCTTCCGGGTTCGAAATTTGTAAAGATTTTATTCATTTACATTCAGTGCGTCATACTGAACTTAATTTATTTTAAATAACTCCTGTAATTTAGTGCAATGCGGACAAGAGTAATGGGCTTCTCTATTGACTGTACTAAAAATAAAGTAAATGAACTTATAAAACAGTCTATATATAACTATGTGGAGCAGACTCGAATCTTATAAAGTGTATTATTATATTATTCTTTTTTTTTTGTCAATTTAATTTCAAATGTTTTGTTTTCTTTTCAAATGAGATGCTTCTGTTCTTCTCTATATATTTTTGCTTTTTTGCGTACGCATCGTCAATTTTAATATATTTTGATTTGTAAATAAAATCGTTTATTTTGGTGAAACCAAACAATAAATAAATGTATCGTATCGATGAGTGGTTTGGTGTGGTGGTACTGAATAGTCGGAAGTAAATAATATGTGTCGTATTGACATCGTACTTTACATGATTCTTCTAAATTTTGGTTAGCCATAACTTTAGGAGATGATAGGTATACATAACAAGTGAAAATAACAACTAACTGAGTGAATTGCTTAAATACCCAGTATATCTTGAATTTATGTAAAAAGGATTATAACAATTTTTTAAAAAAAAGTAACATTTTTTGTCTTTACATTTTTGGTATATCTCTTACGGTTTCAAAAATGGGCAGTTTTGCTCATTTTGCCCAAACATTGTCCCATTTTGCACATTTACTTCGAAATTGACATTGGTTTTGAGTTATCGTGTTCACAGACGGGCGGCTATTCCAAACATTTATGACTGCGATCAATATTTTCAAGCGTTACCAAGTCGGGACTAAACTCAACATACCCTTGTACATATACCGGGGAACGGGGGCTTAGATCTTGCATATTTCTATAAATTGAACTGAAAAAATCCGGTGAATCAAAATCGGCTAAGCTGTTTTAATATGGAACAAACAACAATTTTGAAAAGCATTCTTTTGACATCTATTATCCAAATTTAGTATTATTTTGAAAATATTATGCAGAATTGATCCTGGTTACAGTTTGATTTCCTATCTCCTTTGTATGATATTTAGACATTTTACAAAATGTCTAACTCTAAACACTTGACAATCACCTCTCACATAATATGTAAGGCGAAGATATCTTTTATTCAAATAAATTTTCGGCTAAAGTTTTTCGAGATTCCCCTTTATTCTTTCGTATTGTATGTATGCATATATTGTATACACTTACGAATGAATATAAGTGGAAATGTTACCCCCATTTATTTGTAAATCTGAACAGAGACTTGACAGATAGTGACTATTTGAGCGTTGAAATATACATCTCAATTCAACAAACTAACCCATATATAGTCAAATTAACTGAATACGGCGCACACACATACAACATTGTTCAAAAGTAATACACTTAACAAAAGTTTGCTTGTTTTAAATGATATCACAAAATCAGTTAATGGTTTTTCTAATATTATTATTTGTGTGTCATGACTTTATACATTTTGTGACATGGTTTTTTTTAAAAATCTTTTTGATGAAATTTTTTTTAAAGCTACTTAATTTTATATCATTATTTGTGTATACCTAAGCGTCACAATACAATACTTGTCAAATTCCATTTAGGTTACGTAAGACAAATACGAGACAACTGGCGTATATATATATATATATATATATATATATATATATATATATATATATATATATATATATATATATATATAGAAAAATGTCATTGAATATTGATAAGAAAAATTAATTTGATATGAATAATAATGTTGATATTTGACAACAAAAGTAAAAGTCAGAATCGTCTTTTGTGTAGCGGTAAGGACGCTGGACTAGATATCTAGAGGTCCGAGGTTCGATTCCTGGTTAACGAGTTAATTTTATCTTATCAATATTAACTATATTTTAGTCAAAGAATTCAATTTTAATAGAAAAACTAGAGAAAATTGCCTATAATTTTTTATAATAATTTTTTTTGTTTATAAAATTAATAGTTTTAACGCATAGTAACGATATATATTTCAATATGCGTTGGAAAACCGACCTATTAGGACTTATTCGGTCTATCTCAGGTATAAAAGGACGCGCCTCTCCTGGACCTTGCTCCTTCTATGGAGCATCTGCCGATAGAGGTCAAATATTATG
Organism: Nineta flava; assembly: GCA_963920215.1. Taxonomy (NCBI): domain Eukaryota; kingdom Metazoa; phylum Arthropoda; class Insecta; order Neuroptera; family Chrysopidae; genus Nineta; species Nineta flava. Next base: position 41,136,119 of record OY986042.1, read on the forward strand.
CCTAAGTCATCAGTACGAATCTGTCTTACTGATGATGAGTGGTAAAATAAGGAGAAATTAATCTCTGCATCTTTACGTAGAGGCAGCGATGTGTCGCATCTTTCGATTCTCATTCAGAGATCATTGTTTTTGTGCGTTGCTGAGATAACAGTACAGTTTATAGCAAAACATAAACAGGTGCGGAAAAAAATTATCGATGAAAAATAGGCAATTCAGAAATTACTAGAACTCGTAATGATAATTGTTAGTTTGCGTTATAACCGAAATGAAATCACATTTCTTAAAAGGACTACAAATTACGGACAATATGCTGTGCAATAAATCCACTGGTTTCGATGATTTAAGAGTAAAGTGCCTGGAAACAAACAAAGTGCATACCATTTATCTCTAAAGTAGCGACCTGGCCCTGCTTCGCACGGTTAAGTACTACACTTTGATGTGAGCTCATTGATCGGGGAATCGATAACATACAACAGTCAAATATATATGGTTATATTCACACTATTACAACACCTCACGTGTGAGAGTTAAAAAAAAATTGTATAATATGTAACTAAGGTGATATGTAATTTTGGTGTATTAACTTAAAATTAAATACGTAAGCCATGAAAGTAAATTTTTTTCGAAATATCTTTATTATTTATACATACGAAATTTTACAAGGAGCTGGCGGAAGGCCACGATCCTTGTATTATATTGATATTTTATTATTTTCCAACAATTTTGTGTTTTAAAATACAATTTTTTTAAATATTTTACTAAATACACAAATACAACAAATTACACATGAAATAAACTCAATATTTTTAACATCCCATTTGGGAAGTTATTGTATATCCGATGTTTCGAAGGCCATTGAGTCCGAATCCCTCTTTTTTATTACAAAATCAGATATCCATACCAAATCTGAGAATAGAACTATATTTATTAACGTTTTTAGAGAAATGTTTGGCAATTATTAATTATTACATTCATCGTAAAATGAATCGGAAAGAAGATATTACCAAACAACTATTTTGGGCGCCATTTTTCCAATATGACGGCGAAGATACGAGGTGGCAAAGTGATAATTGGAAAAGAGCACGTCATCTATAAAAGTACCAATTTTCAAAACTCCCGGAGAACTTTCCAAGTAAAACTACCAAATGATCGGGCTATAAAGTACACCTTAAAAATAGTGAGTTTTCAAATTTTTTCGGTCAAATTTGGCTGTGATATTAAAAAAAGTTGATTTTTTAAACCTGGTCTCGTCGTCAAAATGAAATTTTTTTCAAGTCCATTAAATTTTAGCCAAAGAATTGATTTAAAAAAAGAAATACTTGTAAGGCCAATTTTATTAATAAATGGCATACGTCAAGGGAAAAGCGGCACAGTTGAAAAATGCTTAAGCAATACAGTTGTAGAAAATCATGTTTGCTACAATTCATCACTTTATCGTTTTTGCTCAAACTCTAATGTGTACAGAGATATTAAGGAATTTAATTTTCTATCGTAAACCGTCAATATTTCTGTAAATATTAGTGTAACAGAAAAAATGATAAGAAACCATACTTACAGTAAAACTTAGTACCTACAACTTTACTTCTTTTAAATTTTTCGATTTTTCGAATATTAAAGGAGATATGTCAAATTTTTTGTTTCCACTCTACTCGAAACCACTTTTCCCCTTGCCCGATTTTTCCCAATAACGAACTTGACTTTTTGAATACCAAAAGCGCATCAAATACCAAATATCATTTCAATTAGAATAAAACTGTGATCGCTGGAGAGTCCACAGACACATAAACTTATATATATATATGATTGGCTGGTTGACATATAATATATATATATACATATATATATATATATATATATATATATATATATATATATATATATATATATATATATATACATATATATATATACATTTTAACGATAGTGATTTTTAACATCTAGTAGGTATGATCAATGGACATTTGAAGAAATTTTTACGAAATTCCAACATTGGTACAAAAACAGTAGCTGCTAGGAGGAAACTCGCTAAAACATGATATCCATATTTGTTTTTGAGATGAGCCTTTATTTGTCTTGTATGTCAAAATCTATAAAGGCTCTATAATTATATATTACAGAAATGTAAAGCACACCCTTAAAATAGTGGGTTTCAAATAATATTTTATTATAATCGCATAAAATTTGTCTGTGGTACTAACAAATTTATATGAGATCTTGGTGACTCATCCAAACAATGATTTTTGGTCTTCGTTGGGCAGGTTTTATGCGATTTTGATTGAAATGGATACTTAAAAGCAATAAAACTACAAAAATTTAAAAATTAATTACCCTAGTGGCAGCTCATTGGTTTCCGCTAGAAGTTCATATTAAGAAATATATTTGCCAAAATTTTCCACACAACTTTTGATTACTGTTTGTACATGGAGGTTAAAAATATTACATACGTAATAAGTTGAATAATATTCAAAACCACACATAGCCAGCCGCCCTATTATAAAAAAATATACAAAACATGTTAACATTTTTTTTTAATATTCGAAAGCATGCGTCTGTGTTTTTGTGAATGGAGGAGGGTTGGTTGAATCGACGACCGACCGAACTCCTTGAAAAAACTTTTTAATATTTATTTTTTATTTGAATGATTTTATAAAAAGTTCAATATTTGTATTTGAAATTAATTATCAAATATGTGTTTCTATTCAAATGCTATACGAATTTGATTAAGTGAAAATTTTATAATAGCTGAGAGAGATAGGGAGAGAAAGGGAAACAGAGACAGATTCGTGGTGTGGTTTATTTATGAAAAAACTTTATAATATTTAAGTTCTATACAAGTTTTTGATTTAGAGAAAGAAACAAACAAGTCTTAAACACATGTACAAGGTGTTGTAAAACTATGTGTCAATTCTAGTGTTGCCGTGAGACACGATAAGAATGTAGCTTTTCGCCTGGCCTCGTATGTGGGGAGTTAAAATTGTACTTGTTCTCGAAAAATAGACCAACCTCGTTGGATCTCAACGCTTTCATAAACTATAAATACACATCGTTTTTCATATTTTAAGATTGTTTTTCACTTAATTAATATTGTATTTAAACAAGATCGGCCAAATGGGCCCCGCGATTTTTGTACTTTGACTTTGATTTTTCTTTTGCATATCTCAAAAATGATTAAATTTGAATCTCTATTCTATTTTTCCATTAAATATGTAAATAATTGTCTACCATTCTGAATTATTTCAAATTTTCCGGCTCCGAAACTTTGGAGATAAGGGCGTATAGTCATTTTTCAATATTATTGGCGATAAATAAAAAATTATGGCACATGAAATTATAAAAAAAATAACCAGCCTAAGTGGTCAAGCGATGTAATGCGTTCTGCTTGTTTAGAACTAGGAGGTTGCGGGTTCGAATCCCGGCGGTGGACGTTTAATAATTAAAATTAATGGAGCGGTAAATTGACTGAACTACCGGCAAATAGGCAAGAATCAAGTGACCGGCTATGCTTTTGAAGGTTTTCTGCAGTTTTCCTTCACGAACTCCAAATGAATATCGGCATAGCTCATATAAATATCGACTGCAGCCACAAAATTTACCAATTCTCGTTCTGCATACAAATTTCTTGTCCTCCAATCACATCATAAATTTATCTTTAAAAGAATTAATAAAGGTTAAAAAAATTGTGATGTGAGTGGTTTCTGTTATAGACCAGTTTCTGAAACAGAGATAAAACACTATTATTATTATAAAAAAATGTATTTTTGGACTATGCCAACAAAACCCTTTTCATATGGCATCCTACTTGCCGTAGAAACCCTACTATCCCTAATTTAGATCCCTCATTTCCAATAACTATAGAATTATTTTCACTTTTTTTAACCAGCAAGTTCTACAGCTGACTAAATTTCCAGTTGATAGCACTAGTAGTTGTTGAAATAAGCAGGTGTGACAGGTGGAGGAGTCACAACATAATGGTTCGTTTTTTACCTTTTTTGGTTCGGGACCTTAAAAACTCAAATAAATATGAAATTTCATTATTACATTTTCTCGACAATTCATTTCTTGTTTGTATTTCCCGGAATTCTCGTGTCTCAAGACATCACTTTTGATTACTTTAGTAAGTGAAATAATTTATCATAAAAGCTACCGGATTCTAGTTCATATGAGCTTTTTCTATATTGTGATAAACGCTAACGATTTATTAGATGTTTAATGAACCTTTGGCCACGAAAAATACCTTAAAAAAATATTTTGTAACACCTTGTTTAAGACGGAGAAAAGATGCGAGTCTTAAACACATCTATAAGTGTTTTTGAATTTTTTGTTTTGGCAATTCATTCATTCATTAATTATTAGTCTATATAAATTATACGGTTATATACAATGTCAAAAGTTATTTTAACTCTTACTATTTTATTTAAAATGAAGTTGAAGTTCTACGAAACTTTAAGACGAGAAAAAAATATTTAATGATCTTTTTTACTACAAACTTTAAAAATTTATAGTGATCCGTACCGCAAAAAATGAATCAAGAATGGTTTTGTTGTTTCACTGTTTGCTCAGTTAACTATTGTCTCTCTGTGATGTAGATAGATAGATATATCTTGGGGTCTAAAAAGTATTGCACTTCGACCTAATGGTCCATTGTGCTCCCCCTTCTACTTCAGTCTGACAAGATTCGCGTCTCCCGTATGTTGGGAATGGGCCAGGAGCTTGCTTATTAGGTCTTCCTGAAGGTTCATATATTCGGGGTGAGATGCACCGAATATCTTGTATCTGCTGTAACCTAAAGGTTCGCAGTCAACTAAAAACTTGAATTTTAATCCCAATGGTAATTTTAAACTTGATGTTAATCGAACAATAGTTTATTTAAAACTGATTTTGAACTGGCGAATGCCGCTGCTTTTATACCGACCGTGAATCTTTCTAGAAACATGTTTTTTGACACTTTAGTAAATATTTTTTTTCAAAATATTTTATTTATAGATTCTTCTAGAATAAATTAGTTTCTCAACAACCATGGACGCATTCAGAGGGGCTGATAATTAATAAAACTTATTTAAAATTATATTGGTTCGGCTGGGATACGAACCAACACAATTCCCCTCTTGTTTGATGATTTAGTGCCCGTGGCCACTGCCAATTCAAAATTTATAAACATATAATTCATAACATAACAATTAATTGTTGTAACCTACGTTTTTTATAAAAGTTATATACAAAATTTAATTCATATTTTCAAAACACGTTCGAATTAAATTTTTTCTTTGTAAATAAATTATATTTAATAACTTTTTTGATTCATTTGGTTTTTGTTAAAATAAATTTTCATTGATTTTATTTAAAAAAAAAAACTTTCTTTGAAAGAAAAAAAAAATTAAATTAAAATTTGATTTTTTACCTCATTAATTCATTTCTCAAGAAAACTGCTTCCTTTAGAAGAAAAATATTCTATCTTAAATGTTTTTCGTAATACCTTTCTGTGTAGACATATGTGTTAGGTCCAAAAAAATTTTACTTAGTAATTTTTGAGCACAATAATGTAATCTCACTCACTATATATATATACTTACAATGAGATTATAACTACATTATATACCTATCACAATTGATTATGTTACAAGCGAGAGTTAAAAGTTGTTTAGTATTATTTTCATTACTTCAATGTTTATGTATTTAGCTTAGGTGCTGTTCATTTGCCTGTAGTATCGGCCAACTACTTAACGCAGTTGGGTCCACTATTTTATTTTTTACAGTGTAATAAACACTTTAATTGACCATGAACTATAACAATATCAATAAAATTGATTTAGTGTGTGTATTTAAAAAAATTTTCCTTTAACAAATTTATAATATGAGAAGACTATTTATTTTCCATTTGATTAAATTTTCTATATGAATAAATTTATTCACAAATAATAAAGGTTTTTGTTATTTTTAGTACACATGGCCATAAAAGTAGCGTTCTTTTTTTCTTCAAAATTGATTTGTGTCTTATTAATTCGGTTTTCGAAAAATTGCTTCGAATAAAAGTTGTTGATTATTAATATACTAACAGTTTTTATTCATAATAAGGTACAAATCAACCTTATTTCAAATTTTGGAATAAGAACGCTACTTTAGTGGCTCATATTACATATATGTATCTACTCGTATGTGTGTATATATAGTATGGAATCAATAACATAATTCTTGACCTGTCTGAAACGATGATATATTAGCAAATCTTTCTTTAGTATGCATTAGGAACGAATCAGATTCAAACCTCTTCTCTTTCTGTATGGCAAGTTGTTCAGTTTTATACAGTATGTGTTGAAAAGCCTTGCTAATACAGAATCAATGTTAAATATTATTTACTATAATAACGATACACAATGCTTAATAAAGAAATAAAAATAGTGGGGATACTCTGTAGTGTGTGTCTTGTGTGTGATTTGTCAGAGATCAATATCGCATGACAGGTGGATTATGTTTTCTATGTAATGGAAAAGATGATTCATCAGTAAATAAAATATTTCTGATGAAATTATCTTCTCGATTCGCCTTTTCCTTACAGCTTCACAAAACTCCATCCTGCGATAAGGGTCCTCAGCCAAAATCTATTGGGTTTTTCCATATTTAAAACTTTTGAAATTGTCCTGCTTCCAAATGTTTGCAACTGTAGAGTTACTTAGGCCCACTTCTTCACCAATTTTTCTTGTCGAATTTTTATCGTCAATAAATAGTAAACTACAAACTGCTATCTCTCTCTCTTTATTTTTTGTGGGGCTTCATCATCTTTTTCTTTGTGGCAGTCTTTTCAACTAGATATAGAACCCCATTTTTCAAAACAGCTAATCATATGAGTAATTGTTCAAATGCTTGGCGATTGCCTATCCTCAAATGCCACCATAAATAAATTAACACATTCCTGTGCCGAATGTTCCCCAAAGTACCATTGAATAATTTGCACTTTTTCTATTATTGTGTAATAACCCATTGTTGAAATACGGTAATACCATTAAAACACACAACCAAATATTTCCCATGCATTCATATACGTAATGATTTATATTATCAATTATAATGTGCATCACATCCCCACTCTTAAATGACATCAAACGAACACCAACCATATACCACAAGCCTATAGCCAGTTGTATGTATGTGTATAGTTTTATAGTAAATATTTTATTTATTTATTGAACATTGATTCTCTATTACCAATGCTTTCCAACACATGCTGTATAATAGCTAGCATGCAGTTACGTTTTCTTGTAGTAAGTTTCTGTGTAGATATGTATGCCTGTCTCAATATTTCCACATGTCAAAACCGGACGACATTGATACAGACAATTCCTTGCACTTATTAGAGCTTAAATTTCGAATGCCATCCGATTTAATCAATTTTAACTATTTTTGTTTAAAAAATTCGAAAGAAGTGTTTTTTGGCGACTTTAAAGTCGCCCATCAGAAACTGCCCATCAGGATCGGATGGCATTTTTTTTACAACGTATATGGATACCAATAAATAAGTTCACCAATTTTGGAGCAGTTGCATCATCAATTTTTTTTTTCTAAATTCGCGGGTGCGAAAACGGTCCGTGTGTTTCGGATGGCAAAATAATGTTATAATGCAAATAGAGTATAAACTTCAAAGCAATCACATTTTTATCCGGTTTCTTCGTCAAAAAATTTTACGTTTTGTCCCCCACCCCTATCTCCGCCCCGTATATTTGGGGTCCATTCGGATGGTACGGGAGGTTCAGTATCACTTCAAGACCCAGTTTACCACTCGCCATCCGGCTGCCTCTCCGTCCAAATTTGACGTGCCATTACTTTAATAGTATAAATGTATTCAGTTCCTACTATCTAGGAGGTTATCAGGCTATTTATTTAAAGAAATTTCTAAATTCTGTATTCATTAAAACTATATAAAGGTATTATAAGTTTAGTCTAAACTTTGGAACGCTTAGAAATGTTCGTTGTGTTCTAGAGCGAAAAAAGAGACTTCAAGTTCGTGAATCGTTATGGAAGAAAATATCTATCTTTTAAAACTGTAACAGGAGAAAAAAGTTAATTACAAAAAATATTCAATTATAAAAAAAAAAAAACATTTCAACTTAGATATTTATAATTATTGTAGATTACATAAACATGTGTTGACTATATGTATTTACTAGAAATTTTTATATATCTATGCGTGTATAAACAGTTAGCATAACTCAGTATAAACAGGATTTTAAAAAATCAAGTGATCCACTCAGTTAACCGTTACATTTGAGTCTTTTACTAATAGTTATTTTGACTAGATGACTTATTTCGTAAGAAAATTTAGCTTTTGCCGTTGAACAAATGAAGCGATTTTGCATAAATTTCTTTAACTGTTCATCGATTCTACCTATTAAATATGCTAAAAAATGACCATCATTAAAATTCATGTATACAAGATGTAACGCGAATACGTATCGGATTCTATATATACAGGCGAGTTAAAAGTAATGGAGTTTTTGGAAAGGGCGGATAGGGAATGAAATTCTAAGATTGTGAAAATGTCCTTGGACATTTTTGTATACAATATATAACGATATGTAACGATTTATAGTATGCTATTATAGTTTATAGTTACTATGGAACCGACAATCAAAGTTGACATTTCAAAATTTAAATAAAATAATTTTATAGTTATTTTTTAGAAGTATAGTTTCTGTGGAAATGATAAAATCAACAAAAATTTTAACCCAATCTAAAAAAAAGAAGGAGATTTTATGTTCGACTGTACGTATTTTTATTTTAATATTCACCCTCTTTAAGATAATTTTTTGAGACAAAAGATAGCCTATGTCCTTCCCCGGAATATAATCTATCTCCTTGCCAAATTTCATTATGATCCGTTTTGCCGTTTAGTCGTGAAGAGGTAGCAAACAAACAGAGTTACTTTCATATTTATATAGTAGTATGGATAACAGGGTTAAATATTGTTCCGACTTTGTAACGGTTGAAAATATAAATCGCAGAAAAAACATTTTGGTATAGGTGTTCATAAAATAGCCTAACTAGTTCATTTCCGCAAATTTGTCCGTCCGTAAACCGAAAGGAGATAGCTTGAAAGTAAGTTCAAGTTCTGTAAGATAAAAACTTTTGTATAGGAAAAGTTTTTTCATAAATTCAGTAAATAACGGGTATTTAAGCAATTCATTCAGTTATTTGTTATTTTAACTTGTAATAACTACTATTTATAGTTTAGTTTTTTCTTCTTCTGAATATTCTGAATATTCTGAAAATTTTCTTTTTCCACTATTTTCTATCCTTACTTGTATGGATAGCAACATGTCAATTAATTGAATAGAAATAGAAAATGAATGGAAGCATTCAATTGTAAAGTTCATACATACGCTTACAACAACATATGCAATCGAATTGAACAATTATTTTCAGAAAATTATCTCAGACAATCTCTACGCACGCAGTGAATGAGTTGAACTTGATTGTGCTAGCAACAGTAATAGAACACAACACAGACAGAGTAACGAAAATTCAAATTGAATGGAATGGAAAACAAAAATTGTTTGTATTAAAAAGATAAACTATTGAATTTTTTTTTTAAAATTTATTACTGTTCAATATTGTAATTAATTTTATTTCCAGAATTTTCGTTGAATGGGAGCAATAAAGTATAAAAGATTTATGATGTTTCAAGTTTATTTATTATTCAATAGAAAACTTTTTACGAATCCTACATTTAGAATTATTTTGAATATATATATATAGATATATATATATATATATATATATATATATATATATATATATATATATATATATATATATTGTGTTGCGCACATTTTGAATGTGTGGTTTATTGGGTGTACAAAATTTGTTGATAAACAGTTTCGAATACGTACACATTTGTATACACTTCTATTTATTTGCTTGAAACATCTAGCTCTACAGATTTAATAGTAGTATAGGAAATGGGTTCAAAAAGAGGCATTTTTATGACACTTCTGATTGCCCACATGAAGACCTACTATTGTCCAACTACCGATTCACCACCTTTTTTTCGCCACGCGTTCAAAGTTGGCGAAACGGAAAAAAAAGTTGCTTTTGAGCGATAACGACGAAACTGTGTATTTGACAGAAAAAAGTAAAGGAACCATTGTTTAGGTATTAACAAGATAAACAATTTGGCGCGTCGGAAATTAAAATCGATTAATTAGTTCTCTCGCAAAGTAAAAAAAACTAGCTGGTCATTTTTTAAATAACTAATTATTAATGCAATTAGTTGATGGTGTTTTTGGAATAATAACTAAACGTATTTACATATTAAGATGGTTTATTTATTACAAGAAAACGTCACAAAGGACGCAAATATTGTCCTTCTTATCCGCTGTGATCCTCGATAAATTGTGGACCTTTTATATCTAAATATTTAGATATAAAATCTCAAATAAACAAATACTAGTCAAATTGCTTATTATACAATTTAATATTAAAGAGCTAATGATGAGAGTAGTACGAAAATTGATTGTACGCAACAACCCCACATTGCTTAAGGCACAACATTTTCTATTTTAAATGCATATATTTTTGGAAATACTCATTAAAATATACTAAGAGACATTTTTTCCGAGATTTTCAAAGCTATACATGCATTAATAATTAGTTATTTTAGAAATGACCAATTCAGCTAGTTTTTATTACTTTGAGAAAGAAATAATTAATCGATTTTAATTTCCGACGCGCCAAATAGTTTGTCTTGTTAATGCCTAAAAATGGTTCCTTTACTATTTTTCTGTCAAATTTGCAGTTGCGTCGCTATCGCTCAAAAACCTCTTTTTTTCTGTTTAGCCAACTTTGAACGCGAGGCAAAAAAAAAGGGTGGTGAATCCGGGATTGGACAATAGTAGGTCTTCATCTAGCCTATCAGCCCGACAAGAATATGCAATTCGCAAATATTACGGAGAAGTGTCATGTAAATCTACCCATTTCTTGGCCTATAGTCAAAGTGTGGAAATGTGAAATAATTTTGGAAATCATTACTAAGGTCGCTTTGAGGTAACCAAATCCATCAGAATCTGAATAAGAGTCTGAATATATTTAAGTCCTATTTTTTGCAATTTGACCTCTTTCATGAAAAACTATCGAACAGATACCTATGCAAATTTTTACAAAGGAGTATTTAAGAAATAAAAATTCGAATTTAAAAATTCGATGGGATCGAGTGGTCTCCAAAATCCTGTAATAGGATATGGAACTTCATGATGATGATTTAAGAAGTAATTTCTATGAATACTAAATTTATATAAATCTTAAATACTCCTGTGTAAAAATTTTCATAGATATCTGTTTTTCATGAAGGGACAGTTTTTCATGAAAGAGGTCAAATTGCAAGAAATGGGGCTCTTCAAAGAACAAAAAACTTATTGGATTCTTGGTAAATAATTGACGGTTTCTTAATAGTTTTCATGGAACTGGCTTCTTCAAGAAAACCTGCATACCCCATATTCGCAAGGTGGTAGATTATTTAAAAAGCAGTAAAACAGCAGTATTTCAAATTTTGTCCCAATTCCTATAGATAAATTATTTGTATTTTATAAATACGTATTTTGTGTATTATATGATCAGTATTAACTATCGGATTAACTGGGTTAAGTCAGGAATTATAAGATTAAGTGTGTGATGGGCTAATCGGGAATTGGGGCAAAATTTGAAATTTAATCTCAAAAACTTTGAGTTCTCTTTGGATATTTTAATAATCTTTATAATAATTCATACTGATGATGACTACATTGTATTCGAAATACGTATTTATAAAATACAAATGACTGATCTAGGAATTGGGGCAATACTTTAAATTTAATTTCAAATCCTACAGTTTTCTTTGATTATCTTAATAAACTTTATAATAAAGCTTTATAATTTCTAAAGATATAATAAACGAGTCAAATTTTCTTAATAACATAAAACTCCAATGAAAATAAGATTTGAATTCGGAACAATTCATTCGTTAATACTTTTAACCGAACAAGGTGTGCTTTCATATTAAGTAACTAAACTTGATCTTACTTCTTTCGCGTTCTCGTTGCCTATGTATAAGAATAATATTGTATTTATCTCTGTTTCGCTTACGTTTCAAATAATAATTTTTTTAAATATTTTAATTAAGGAAATGTAAACCAAGCAACAAAATACCTACTTACTATCTATCAAGCACAATATTAAATTATAAAATAATTCTTTTTTTTAAGGATACATAATCCTGTAACATATTGTACATTGTGAAATGTTATATTGTGTAATAATATACATTAAAAAAGTATATTTTTGTGTACATTTAACTTTGGTTGTTTTGGTTGTAAAGAAAAATGTGTTAAGTAGTTTTTCATATATTATAAATTCGATTGAAAATGTATATATATGATACACCTACTATATTTAACATATATATACACACACACACACCCATGCCCATCAATGATGAACAAGGCGGTCTAGGTATATATCCATCCATCTATGTATATTAAATACATAGTATTGTAATTATTTTCTGTTTTAATTATGTATAGTATTATATATATATATATATATATATATATATATATATATATATATATATATATATATTTGGGTGTGTCAAAAGTCATGGAGTTTATTGAAAGGGTGGATAGGGGATGAAATTTTAAGGTGAAAAGTCCTTGGACATTTTTGTACCTGGCCCACGGTTAATTAGATATTAATTAAATAAGGTAAGCCATTAGAGAAACGCGTTTCCCGTTAACGGAAAAAGACATGGTGGGGAATAAACGCAGCGGCAGCAGAGGTACGTGAGGGGATCGAGCTCTCCGCACCGCTGTAGATCGAGTCTTATTTTATGCGTTTCTAATCCGGTACAGTTTTTATGGTCGAGTTTTATAAAATTTTGGAAAAAAAATTTACCTTTTTTTTCGAAAATCTTATTAACTAAATTTTACGGCGGCATTTGACGTTGTTTTTTTAAGTTAAGAGCTGATTAGATTTTGGAATCGATCGGTATAGTAGTGTAAAAGTTCTTTAACAAATTATTTTTTTGAAAATTTAATTTTTGGGATTATTATGAAGAAAGTCAGGATAGTTTTTTAGGAGCTCAAAAATTCAAGATCTTATAAAAACTCTGTTTTCGATAATCGGACTGAAATCAAAAACTTAGTTGAAAATTAATCTAAATTGATTTGATCAGGGCAAAAAACATTAATAAATTATTAAGTATACTTTTTTTCAATATTTTAGTGAGCAATTATGGGTGATTCATTGCTTAAATTTTTTAACGGAAAATGTAGTTTCAGTTATAATGAATCATTCAATTTTCAATGAATTGAGAGCTCGCTCCCCTCACGTATCACTGCTGCCGCTGCGTTCATTCTCTAGCATTTCTTATTCCGTTAACGCACTTCTCTAATTGGTTACTTTATGTAATTAACATCTAATTAACGGTGGTAAAAACGTCCAAGGACTTTTCATATTAGAATTTTATCCCCTATCCACCCATTCAATAAACTCCATGACTTTTGACTCATCCTATATATATATATATATATATATATATATATATATATATATATATATATATATATATGTATACTTTAGACGTAGAAGTAGATTATTTTTAATGGTTGAAATTCAAAACTTCTAATGATGATTGTTCTGTGATTAAAATTTATATATTATTATTATTATTCTCTCATAATATTTCCATTCTTTTTCATTCTTTGGATATTGATTAGATCTGATATTATGTTTTGTAGAGTTTTACTTGTTTGTAACGGAAATTATTTTATCTTACGACAGATATTTTTATTTTATTTTTGATTCATACTGCCGTTTCAAGAATCAACATAGTTTTTACAGTTTTGGAACATCAAGAAAACTCATTGGAACTTGATTTGAATAAAAAAACTTGGAAGTATTTTATTTAAAAAATCGCTTTGACAGATAGATACATCTTGGGGTCTAAAAAGTATTGCACTGCGACCTTATGGTCCATTGTGCTCCCCCTTCTACTTTAGTCCGACGAGATTCGCTTGTCCCATATGTTGGCAATAGCCAGGAGCTTGCTTATCAGGTCTTTCTGAATGTTCATATATTCGGGATGAGATGCACCGGATATCCTGTATCTGCTGTAACCTAGAGGTTCGCAGTCAAAGATTATGTGGCTGGTTGATTCTTCCTCTTCGCAACATAATCTGCACACAATGGACCCGTTATGGAGTCCCATTGTGTGCAGATGATTGTGTAAATCATTGTGTAAAAAATCGATTAAGTTAAAATAATATTGGTTAAACAAAATCATTAATGTGCAGTAAAGTATGATTTTTGAATCTCTTGTTGATACAAGAAACCCGTAAGACACTAACCTAAACATAATTTATAATTAAACATAATCCTTATAACAATTCTTCGCGCAACATTTTTCCTTTTAATTTGCCTTTGTTAAGAAATTCAAACTTACCACTTTTTTTTAATATGCGTAACGCATATGTATTATTGAAATCCGTAAGAGGTCGCTGCACGAAAGCGGTGATCGAGATGAACAGCATCAAAATTTTTTATTATATCTGCTAACGTGATTCAGAAAGGTCAAATCTTTTAAATAGAGAATTGTATCAATTTTTGTATCAACTAAAATAAAACAATTTTAATTATATTAAACATCTTATAAACAGAATTTTGTATTTGTACTTACCTGTAAAGAAATATCGTTTTTCACTTTCGAGGCGGATACGATCTTACTCACATCGTTGGAAACATACTTCGTACTTGTTTTTAACCAACGAATAAAAGTGAGGTAGAGATCTCATATCGGTCTTCGATTTTCTGGAATTGAGTTTTAATACGGTGAGTACTATAAACTTTATTTTCATCTTACTACATCTTACTACAGTTAAATAAGGAATAATTACTGACCTTCGTATAAATTATTTAAATTTCGTTTGAGTATTTTATTCATTTTAGCACGAGACATTTTGTTTTCCATTTATTTCGGCAAACAAGTCTGAACCTTTGTAAACACCGGCATATCCATATATTTGTTTCAATATATGCACATGTCGAACAGCGACAAGTAAAGGTTGTAATCTTTGGTCAAACTATACTTTTTTGGTCTCTTGGGGAATCCGATTTGTTTCTCTGCTTAACTTAGCTCATCAACAAAACGCTTCCACGAATAATACCCAAAGGATTCACTCACAGAGATCAGTATTCATCAATATAAAAGATTTGCCTATTGGGAGGGGTGCCATCTATGGATGAATAGAAGCTACTATCCGAATTCAAACAATAATTCATATAGTATTCATATGTGCAATGGACATTCCATAAAAGTAATGGACATTGCATAAAAAGGCAATTTCTATAATCCGACATGCATCACCAATAGTCAAACAGATGGTAGCAACTATTTTTAACAAAAGAATATTATATCTTAGAAAGCATAGCATCTAAGTATAAGCCAAAGATTTGACAATACAAAATTTTAATTTCTACGCTGAAAATAAAAACACAATAAGATACTCAAGCTAATTTTTCTCAAAGTTTATTAATTTCCACCTTACAATATATTTCTCATTTCTGACTGTACCTATAATACGACATTCTAATTATACAATTTTCAGTGTCTCTTCTCAGATATTTTCAATATATTTTCAGGTTTACTTTTCGGTTTCATTACCTCTATGGATGAACACGGTCGAATCATCTGAAAAGATAAAGTAAAAACACGCATTAAAATACGCAATTCGCATTAAATACGCATTAAATACGCAAAAACACTTTGGAACGACATCCGAAAAACAAGCGTTACCAAGAAAATAAAATTTTTTCATCACAAGATCGATCATCTGGAAAGAAATACGACATATATTACAAAAAACCTTGGAAGGTTGTTAATAAAACAATACAATAAAAACACATTACCTCCAAATATCAAAAGTTCTCAAATCAATATGGCGAACAATGGACCTCCAACAAACCCACCACCACAACTCCTACTCAATGGTGGACAATCCAATCTCGTACACAATCCATGGGAAACCATGTACGAGCTTCTACCGAACGGCCAACTGCTACTTGCGACAGATATCCATGGCCGAACGACACCATCACCATCGAATCAATATGCTGCTCGTTACCCCCCAAACACCCTACCAAATTCAAACCCTACAATTAATAACCAACCATTAATTAATACCCATAGTATACCCAACCCCTCACTCAACCACAATACACCCAACAGTATACCTCCCACCACCCCACATACACCAAATAACCCACTTCAGCCTCAGGCACCAAATACTCCCACCCGACGACAAAACCAGCAGCCACTCCACACAATGACAAATTTAATGGTTTTGCACAACCAAATTCTACTGGACACCAGACAACAAATGGCGGAGATAGCTCACACTACCTCCATCTTCAAGCCAGACATACATAGGATGTGCAAAGACATAAAAGTCACAGATGGTGAAAACCCAGATCTATTGGTAGATTTTCTCATCGAAGTGGAGAAAATTACTAACCTTCAACTTATACCAGTCCATCAGTTGCTAAGAGGTTTGACTTCATACACGACGGGTCATCTCCAGAGATGGCTAGCCCAAACCGCTGCCACCCATCAAACCTGGAATCATTTAAAAAAAAACTTAATTAATAATTTCCTATCACCGATGCAAAAATCCAGGATAACGATAAACAAAATATACCGTTTCCAAAAACCAGGAGAGAAACTCACCCATTTTATCGAAAATCTGGAGACGACCGCCAAAGCACTCAACCTACCAGATGAACAAAATATTGTAATACACATTTGCGATTCCGTGAATGCCAAATACCTGCCATTCCTGAGCACCATCTGGCCAATTCCGACCACGTTCTCCCAACTATACACCATCGCCAGGAGAGCGGATGAAAACATTTCACGTCTAGATGATGCACAGGAACGAGAGACTCTGAAACCAATTACAAAAAACTAGATGCGACAGGTTCCCAATACATGCATCACCCACCACGACGCAAAATACTGACGAACCTGTCAAATAATAAAGAATTCAAGTACGCAAATAAAATACCATTTATTGATCTCACAATCACCAACACCAGACTCAAAGCCATGATCGACTCAGGATCGTCACATAACTTCATCAGATCCGACGTACTCGCGAGCATCAAATACCCCAGGAAGCACCTACATAAAACATACAAAAAGATTACAATTGGAAACAACACCAACTTCACCATCGACAAGTCCGTCGACCTGGTGATAAAAATTCAAAACCAAACATGGAAACAAAATTTCTACATTTACAAAAACTTACCGTGCGAAATTCTGTTAGGCAGCGAATTTTTACACCACACCCAGGCGATCCTCGATTTCCAACGATCTTTTCTAATGCTACCCAGGGCCAACAATATTGTTCCACTATCGTTCCAGAGTACATCGGATCATAAATTGAGCCTGATGCTGGAAAACCAAATAAAATTGAAACCAGACCAAGCTTCAAAATTGGATTCGTTGCTACAACAACACAAAAACGTACTTACGAATAAAATTGGATGTGCATCAAATTTCAAAATGAAGATTCTGATGAAGAACCGAACGCCGATTTATAATAACCCATACAAACTACCACCTCCAAAAGCAAAAATTCTGCAGGATATCATCGACGACCTCCTGGAGCAAGGAGTCATTGAGAAATGTGTCAGCAGCTGGGGAAGCCCAGTTTTTCTGGTGAAAAAGAAAGACGGGACTCATCGCATCGTCGTCGACTATCGTCGAGTAAATAAAAATATTCTATGGGATCCGTTTCCAAGTCCAAGAATCGACGAATGTCTCAACTGTCTCCACGGTTCGAAGGTATTTTCAACGATAGACCTCACCAGTGCCTTTCACCAGGTCCCTCTGGAGAAGACGTCCAAAAATATTACATCTTTCGTCACTGGAAATGCCCAATACAGATTTAAGATGGCTCCAATGGGTTTATCGACGTCCGCTCAGAGTCTAAACAGAATTATCACCAACATATTCGGCGATCTCAAGTACAAAAGCTGTATTCCATACATGGACGACCTCCTAGTGTATTCAAATTCAATTGAAGAACACTACGAACATCTCAAAGAAGTTCTACAACGCCTGGAACAAAACGGACTTACAGCAAAGCCCGAAAAATCCCGTTTCTTCATGTCCAAATTAAGATACATGGGATATATAATCTCCGAGGATGGATGTTTCGTCGATCAAGCCAAAATCCAGGCCATAAATGATTTAGCCCCCCCTACAAATTTAAAACAACTACGTTCGTTTTTGGGTATGACTGGATATTATCAGAAGTTTATCGACAAATATGCTGACATCTGTCATCCATTAAATGAATTAAGAAAAAAAAACACAGCTTTTGTATTTGAGAAGAAGCACATCCAATCGTTTAATACGTTAAAAGAAAAACTCACCACATGTCCCGTGTTGAAATTTCCTGACTTCTCGAAGCCATTCACCGTCCGCTGCGACAGCTCCAGTGTTGCCATTGGAGGCGTGTTGCTACAGCTCCACGAAGGAGTTCTCCATCCAGTCGCATATGCCTCGCGAACGATGACTGCCACTGAAAGGAAGGCCCACATATATGAAAATGAGTGTCTCGCATTAATTTTTTGTCTGAATAAATTCTCAGATTACCTTCAACACGCACATTTCGAAGTTGAAACCGACAACGAAGCTCTGAAATGGTTATTTAAAAATAGTAAAAACACGGGAAAACTAGCTCGATGGATACTTACACTGAGCAATTATTCATTCTCAGTTTCACACATTGGTGGATCGAACAACAACATCGCAGACATACTTTCCCGCATGTACAACGAAGACCTATCAACAGAAAAAAAAGACGTATTAAATTTAAACACTCTACCCGAAGATGACGAATTTCACGATTCCGTAACTCCAGACACAAAGTTATTGTATTTCAATGAAATGCCAACAGCGGTCCCCAACATAAAAGCAACTCAACTAAAGGATGATTTCTGCAAAAGCGTCACACTTCGATTAAAAAATGAAGAAGAGGGCGTCAATGATTTTGTAATTTTCTCCGGGATGTTATGCAAATATGTGGGAAAACACCGTAAACGCAGGATCTACGTACCTAAGAGTCTACGGAACGCCATTATATTTTATATGCACAATTCATTATTGTCTGCGCATCAAGGAATTTGTAAGGTTTACAGAAACATCGCCTCCAGATTTTATTGGGAAGGTCTATACAAAGATGTCGCTACGTATGTAAAATCATGCGACACATGTCAACGTCACAAAATATCTACACGACCCCACGAACCAACGATCAACCCGTTCAACCCCAAATATATTTATGAAAGTCTCCACATCGATATTCTGGGACCAATACAGAACTCGACAAAGAACAATCGGTTTCTATTAGTTGCGTGTGATAGTTATTCAAAATTTTTACAAACTTTCCCACTTAAAAGTTGTACGTCGCAAACAGTGTGCGATGCATTGGAAAGATCATTTTTGTCTTTTTCAATTCCAACATTTTTAATAAGCGATAATGCTTCTTATTTTCGGTCCAAATATTACAGAGATTTTTGTTTTAGATGGTGCATAAAACCTAGGTACCTAGCCCCCTACAACCCGGGAGCGAATAAAGCCGAAGCCATGAACAAGATAATAATATCCAATCTCAGCACTCTGTTAACAGCGTCGTCTCAACAACACAAAAAATGGGATGAATATATCCAGTACGCAACGTTTGCATATAACAACTCGTACACTAACACGATAAAATCGACTCCAGCAACGATTTTCTTCGGAAGAAATTTAGTTTTACCGCTAGATAATTTGTTCGACATGGCAAACATTTTACGTAGTCAAAAGCCACCTACCAAAGGAACGATCGATAAATTTCTAAGAGAATCGTTGTTCGACAGACGGACGAGACATAACAAAACAAAAAAACCACATCCGTTTTTAGTTTCGGATTCTGTATTGGTCCGAAAGAAAACTATATCAGTGCATGGAGTCTCGAGTAAAAAATTAGATAAAAAATATATCGGTCCATTTACAATTATCAATTTTAAAGCTACCAATACAGCTATTTTACGTAATTCATCCGGGAAAATACTTAGATCCCATGTACGGTATTTAAAAAAATATCACAAACCCAGAACGAAACAATAATTTATTTAAATTTTCACCTTTTTTAGATTCCTTCTGCTAAAACTTTCATAAATGTATTTTTTTCGAATAATTGTTATCACTTACAGAAAATGCCTAGATGTGCAGACAATCTCCTAATTCAACACCTACAAAAAAGAGAAACATCAAATGAATGAATATTTCAACAAACTAAACAAGTTTTTCATTCAATTTACCATGGATCAATATTTTGTTACACCAGCTCTCCAAAGTCGCCAAAATATTAGACGTTCATCGTTTTATTCAGTGATAGAATGCTCGAATCCTCGACACCCCGGGACCAGCCTACGGCCGACGAAAACTCCTCCAAAAGAAAGACCCTGTAACAGAGGAGAATGTGTTAAGAAATTCAAACTTACCACTTTTTTTTAATATGCGTAACGCATATGTATTATTGAAATCCGTAAGAGGTCGCTGCACGAAAGCGGTGATCGAGATGAACAGCATCAAAATTTTTTATTATATCTGCTAACGTGATTCAGAAAGGTCAAATCTTTTAAATAGAGAATTGTATCAATTTTTGTATCAACTAAAATAAAACAATTTTAATTATATTAAACATCTTATAAACAGAATTTTGTATTTGTACTTACCTGTAAAGAAATATCGTTTTTCACTTTCGAGGCGGATACGATCTTACTCACATCGTTGGAAACATACTTCGTACTTGTTTTTAACCAACGAATAAAAGTGAGGTAGAGATCTCATATCGGTCTTCGATTTTCTGGAATTGAGTTTTAATACGGTGAGTACTATAAACTTTATTTTCATCTTACTACATCTTACTACAGTTAAATAAGGAATAATTACTGACCTTCGTATAAATTATTTAAATTTCGTTTGAGTATTTTATTCATTTTAGCACGAGACATTTTGTTTTCCATTTATTTCGGCAAACAAGTCTGAACCTTTGTAAACACCGGCATATCCATATATTTGTTTCAATATATGCACATGTCGAACAGCGACAAGTAAAGGTTGTAATCTTTGGTCAAACTATACTTTTTTGGTCTCTTGGGGAATCCGATTTGTTTCTCTGCTTAACTTAGCTCATCAACAAAACGCTTCCACGAATAATACCCAAAGGATTCACTCACAGAGATCAGTATTCATCAATATAAAAGATTTGCCTATTGGGAGGGGTGCCATCTATGGATGAATAGAAGCTACTATCCGAATTCAAACAATAATTCATATAGTATTCATATGTGCAATGGACATTCCATAAAAGTAATGGACATTGCATAAAAAGGCAATTTCTATAATCCGACATGCATCACCAATAGTCAAACACCTTCAATATATACCTTATTCTTTTTATTCGTGTTTTCAAAGCAATTTTTTAGAAAAAAGTTTAAAAAAATTAAATACGAAAAAAGTCAGTTTTACAATTTTTTAAAAGCTAAATTAAACTATGCCAAATTTTAATCATTTACTTGTTGTCTCTGAGAAAACTATACGAGACAGACAGGCAGGCAGACATCGACGTGATTTTGTAAGTATTACGGTTTTCGAAGTACGGTTCTAACAAAAAACATGTTGATTGATACTTTTTAAAGAGTGATTAAATCGAAAAAAATCCTAAAAAGATTTAACTAATTTGATCGAATTGTATGCAAATTAAACTAATTTTCTTCTGTAAAATAAATAGATCACATATAACACAAAATATCCAATTGTTCATTTGATGATTTTGCGAACCATTTTACGAAACATACTTTAAAATCGAAAGTTACATTTCAAGCGTAAATATTACTGAATATGTATGTCGCAGTTGGATAGTCGAATCCGCTGTTTTACAAAAACGCTAGTTGTTTTACATAACAACTCAACAACTGAATGACGTTCAGCTGAATTGTCATTGCGATATGTTTTACAAAACTGCTACCCACGTTTAGACGTAATGCAGAATAGGTTATGTGCAGTTACAAAGAGCGTTTTGATATAGGGAAATATATAGAACGCCTTTTATTACGGGGCCCAAAAACACGCAAAACCCGACGAACTCGGGGTATAAGCGATAAAGTGAAAGATTGTAGTACTCGGTAGTAATAGTTACCTTATTTAATTTCAATAATTTTTGACACTATAACTCAAATATATAGAATGCTTTTTAGTGCGAGGCCCAAAAACACGCAAACCCGACCAACTCAGGGTATGACCGATGAAGTGAAATATTGTAGTGCTCGGTTGTAATAGTTACCTTATTTAATTTCAATAATTTTTGACACTATATGTAAAATACATAGAATTTGTTAGGAAAAGGGACCTTTAGTAATGGGAATTTCATTAGCCCGTTTACAATAATTCTAAGCTATGGATTTAAAACTTAAACAATATAGACTGCTAGGTAATAGAAGGTCAAAAACCCCTTAAACTCGGCCTGTCACACTACCGTGCTCTAGATAAATAGTAGTGTTAATAATAATAATAATGATATAAATCTACAATCTGACGTTTCATTTCACGCTGTTTTACATAACGTTTAATCGTTGACCCGCTGCATTGATAAACGCAAAACGTTTAAGCAATATTACGTGTTAAAGTTTAGTAATTATGTAAAAAAGCTAGCAGTTTTATAAAATAGCGGATTTGACAATCTATCTGCAATATGTATATAATATTATATACAGTAGCACTGAGAATCTGATACTGGAGTAGGATCAGTACTATACTGTAAGGGACCAGGTATGAAAATCTATATCTAGATGTTCCAGGCTGAAGTGTATGCCATTAATAAATGTGCAATCGAAAACCTTCAACGAAACTACACAGGTAGAATAGTATATATTTTATCCGATAGTCAGTCCGCGCTTAAAGCGTTAGGTTCACCTGAGACCTAAACTCCAAAATTTTTTTGAAGTGTATCGACTCACTTAAAAATCTATGTAAACATAGCAAAATCACTTGACTAAGTACCTGGACACTTAGTTATCGATGGAAACGAGAAGACTGAGGAGTTAGTCAGAATGGGTGCTAGTGCTCCAGTAAACGGTCCAGAGCCATTTCTTGGAATGCCGAAAAGCACTATAAAATATGAAATATAAGAATGGGCGGTAGATGTCCAACCATTCTTGGATAAATACTCATGGTCAAGATCATATAAAGGCTCTTATAAAAAGCTTCTCATGGAAAAAGTCCTCTGAGCGTTTACAGCTAAGAAAAAACCAACTGAGGATACTTACTGGCCACTGCGAACTCAATAAACATATGCACAAAACTGAAGACACCTCAAGGATTGTCTCGAGGAACTTCTAAAACTGGCAAAAAGGAACAATATTAAATTGATCTGGGTGCCGGGTCACAGTGGTTTCGAAGGAAACGAAAAAGCAGATACCTTAGCAAAGAAGGGAGTCGGAATTCCCTTCATAGGCCCAGAGCCTATTTTAGGAATTCCAAGAACTGCATGTAAACAGGTGATCAACGAGTGGTCAAATGTTAAACACCGTGATCACTGGGAAAAAGTACCGCGGCAAGAGCTCGGGAAGGTACTGCTTCAGAGTGCAACAAAGAGGTTATCTCTCGATGCACTGAGACTGAACCGGGTGCCACTGCGGAGGGTTACCGGGTTCATTACCGGGCATTATCTCATGGGGAAGCATCTGCACACAATGGGACACGGGTCCATTATGTGCAGATTGTGTAGCGAGGAGGAAGAAACATCCAGCCACATAATCTTTGACTGCGAACCTCTGGGTTACAGCAGATACAGGATATTTGGTGCATCTCACCCCCAATATTTGAACCTTCGGGAGGACCTAATAAGCAAGCTCCAGGCTATTGCCAACATATGGGAGAAGCGAGTCTCGTCAGACTGAGGTAGAAGAAAGAGCACAATGGACCATAAGGTCGAAGTGCAATAGTTTAACCCCGAATTAATCAATTAATCAATCACACATATGCACAAAATCAACCTCACAGGGAATGATCTCTGCAGATTTTTTCACGTAGGGTAGGAAATCGGAATTCACATTTTATGTGAATGCGAAAGTCACTATCTCAAAAGACACTATCATTTGGGATGGACAGATTTCCAGTCAGATGAAATCAATGACGTGTCGCCGAGGAATATCCTCACGTTTATCAAGCCCATAAGATTCCTGGAACACCTTTGAAGGAAAGGGGGTACAATCGATAAAATTGGTCTCGGTACAAAAGCTCTTTATAAGACTTGCTCCTGACTCGAACCTAATCTAATCTACACTGAGAATATTTCAACTGGTTCAAATTTTTTTAGGGGCGTGTACCTGCCAAACTATATGTTATATCAATTTTTTGAACTATATGTAGAAGAAATAACAAACTTTTCCATAGTATGAGCCTTTCCTCTATCTTAATAAATTTTATCATAATCATTTTCTAAGTAAATTATATCATAATATAAAATTAAGATGATATTTGATGTATTATTTTTCAAAATAAATATCATTCAATTCATTGGGTTAATCATATCAAATTGCGTATAGCTGTGGCTTGTAATTTGTGGGAGGATTTTGTTGATATTACTTGTTTGAAAATGAAGGTACAATGTATTACGTAATACAGGCGTATAATTCAATTAAGGAGAATAGAAGCACTTATCTTCGGTTATTGGGTTACTAGTTATAATTAATATACCTTATCTGCTCATATGATTTTCGATATGATATATCTGTTGAAAATTTGATATCTGTCGATATGATATATCTGTCGAAAATTCGATATCTGTCGATATGATATATCATTTCAACAAATACAACCAATGTTTGCCCACAGGTAGAAATTAACATTTAAAAATCAATTTTCAATTTTGCGAATCATTGAAGTACGTTGTTCGCGCAAACTATGTTATTTTTATATTAGTCACACTAAAATTGTCACCAAATTTGCGACGAGTAACATGCCCTGGGACAATATAAGATTAATTTTAATAAGAGTAAAGTTAACAGGAATAAATGTGAATGAAGGAAATTTTAACAAGAGTAATTTCAATATAATTTAAAATTTATTATATATTAAATCTAGTATATTTTAATTTAGTTAATTTTCTATTTATTTTTATTTTTGTCTATTGATTTCGACTTTCTATCTATTTCGAATTGTCAAAGAGTAAATTACGACTAGCTAATTTATACTGATGATGACTACATTGTAGTCGAAATACGTATTTATAATACAAAAAAACTGATTTAGGCAAAAGGGGGTGAATTTGAAATTTTAAATAATGATGAGAAAAGACCCTAGGTAAATTTTCCTTACCTAGGGTCAAAATTCAAACCGTAAGTTCAAAATTCAAACCGTTCCAAACTAATATCATTTTTTTGACGTCCCAGATCTCTAATATAGTTTCTATATAGTTTATAGTTTCTATAGAAATACCAAGTGTTCAAAGAAAGGATAACAATAGCAAACTCTTGGAGGGACTGAGATCGATAGTAGTTCACGATGTATGTAGAAAACGATATAATAACGACAAATTAATCGATGTATCTTTACGTTGAGGAAGCAATGGCGCCACTTCTTATCCACAACTGCGATCCACGCACCCAACATTCTCATTCAAAGATCACTATTTTTTGTGCGCTGCTGAGTTAACAGCAAAGTTTATAGCGATACAAAAACAGACGCGCTTGTGCGATCGTAATATTGTGTATAGTGTACGTAAATTATCGATGAAAACCAGTATTTCAAAACTAGCTAGAGCTCTGTTAAGTCGACTTTGCAGTGCTCGTACAATAAAACTTTATTTTACAAAAAAAAGGTTCTTACATAAACAATAGGAAATTATCTAGTTTAATTTATTACATAACTATTTTCATCGTGAGTAGGAAAAGAGATATAGTCAAAAAACTGTTTTTAGGCGCCACTTCTCCAATATGGCGACACAAGCGGCAAAGTTACGAGGTGGCATAGTAGAAATTGGGAAAGAGCACGTCAAAATCTATAAAATCACCAATTTTCAAAACTCTTCAGATAAAACAATGATTGAATGGTAAACTTAGGATTTTATAGAAATTAGTAGTTACAGAAATTTTTTAATTTCGATTTCATATAAAATATATGTTCTCAATTCAATATTAAGTAAAATAAACAAGAAGATAAATTTGATTTTTCCAAAGCTCTAGACGAGAATTTTCCGTTATTTACGGACCATTTGTAATTTCAAAAACAAATACTAGGTTAAGCATGAATAATTATTTGTTGGTATTTCACAACAAATGAAAATTGTACACATATATTTTGAAATTACATTTCCTGTACGGTAATGACAAAATGAGAAATTAAAAAATATTTGAATAAGATTCATTTTTATTTTGTATATTCAAAATTATACACTTTTTGGATAGCATTAACTTTCATTAAAAAAAAAAAAAGAACTATATTCTGTTTAATTTCCGTTTTCCTTTTTTGTTGTTGGTGGAAATTTAAATATTTATACCTTTAACTATGTTGTATACCTCTCTTTGCATGAGTATACAAATTTTATATATATATATATATATATATATATATATATGTATATATATATTTATATATATATTTATATATATACATATATGAATATATATACATATATGAATATATATATATATACATATATATGAATATATATATATATATATATATATATATTAGTACAACGTGTTTCAGTATGATTCGTTTATCAAATAGTATTTATTTATTCGTAGTCTCGACGGTAAAATGGTATATAAGACAAACATCCTAACTTGTGTTTTGGCTTGTCTCGTAATTCTTTTATCTCACAGTTGTTTCAAATGTTTATGTTAAGGACGTTCCACCACTGCGTTATATAATCAGGACAAAAAACCGGTTTGATTTTATTATAGAACAAATACATAAACACACATACGCAACACATAGACAAATTCCCTGCTTATATATACATAATAATGTAATTTTGAAAAAATAAATATATTTAAACTGTTATATTTCGAAAACAAAACGGTAAAATGCGATTTAAAAAAAAAAATTATTTAATAAACATTTATCTTCGATTCTAGTTTTTTTTACATTCTATCGAGTATTTATTTTAATACAACAGACAATATTTGGGCGGGAATGCAGTTTTACATGCTTCTAACAAGAAAGAATGAGAGAGAATGATAACTTTGATATTAATTATCTCGCGTTTTAAACGGTAAAAAATTAGGAAACTTCGGGATTTATTAGAATACGTTATTTTTAGCCTGTGAAAAAAAAAATGAGCAAAATCTGTCAAAAAGTGGTGATATGCTGGAGCATCCTTAAGTGACTTTACCAATTATCCAAGTTTTCAGAAGTCATTTATGTAATTACTAATGTAATTTTAAGTATGGCTGACGTTAATCTGAATACAAATATTTTTTTGGATATCCAATGTCCATTTTTCTTTATTCTCTGCCTAGCCTAAAATATCTCGAAACATATGAGACCTTGGTTGCAATGCATGGAGTTACATCTAATAACACCTGACCAAATCAAGACTAAAACTTGGTTAAGAAAAAACAAAAATAGAGCCACCTTGATTAAGGAAAAGCAAATTTCTAAAGAGTCGTAATTGAACTTATTGGATTTATTAAAAATTATTAGATAGATAGACAGATTGTAGAGGCTGCCCTGGATGGGCTACACTTCGACCATGAGGTCCATTGCGATGCCTAAGGATGTGAGGATGTGAGTGAAGTGGAAGAAATATTTGTGTATAGCCTAGGAATTGGTAGGATATGCGGATGCAGCCGACTATGATAGGAACTATGCCGATATTCATCTGGAGTTCGTGTAGGAAACGCAGAAAACCTTCTCTAGCATAGCCGGTTACTTCGTTCTTGTCCATACGCCGCTAGTTTAGTCCATTAACCGCCCTTTTTTTTTCTTAATAATTGACAAACTGCCGATGTCGGGATTCGAACCCTTCGAACCCATAACCTTCCAGTTTCCAAGTAGTCATACTGCGTAGACATAACGCCTTAGACCGCTCGGCCACTTGAACTGGTGTGTATATTTATGAATACATGTATAAAACCATATGGTTTTTCTTTTAGCGTATAAAAGGCTTTTTATTTTTTTATTTAAGGCTAAAAACCTTTTCTTGAACCAAATTTCTAATTCCTATTTCGTGGAATATTGTCGAGTTCCATCATGACTTCATCTTCGTCATATAGTATAGTTGTCTTGTCTTTACAAATTCAAACATTTGCAAACACTTGCGATAATGAAGTTAATGTAAGCCTGTTAAAAACCAGTCCGGGTGGGCCAGTTGCTAAAGGCGTTCTGCTCGGAACTGGGAGGTTTCTGGTTGGATTCCCAGCACTAGCAGTTTATGAATGAAATTAATTTAAAAAAAATAATAATGGGGCGTTAAATTGACTTGATTGTTGGCTTATAGACAAGAATGATAATAGCCGGCTATGCTTGTGATGGTTTACTGCAGTTTCCTTTCACAAACTCCAGATAAATATCCGCATAGTTCCAATCAAAGTCGGCTGCAGTTATACAGGGCCTAGAAAAACTTGCTTGCCAAGCTTTGACTTCCCCTCCGCTACTACTACTAGAGCTGAATTAATTTGTTTTGACTATTATATGCGCGTAAGGGGAACTTATTTAAATGTAGAAGGGCAACTTATTTAAACCATATTTTAATCATATATTTAATACTTTGTATTAAATATATGTTTCCTCCCCGTTTGAAAATAGACTGATCCACTCAAACTGTGACGATATTCGAGGCTTCTTTAAAAATTAATATACTTCTACTACTACTTAGCCTGTTAAAGAAGTACAAGTTCAGATACAAAAAAACGAAACTGGTTTTTCTCAATATTTATCTTAGTAAAATTATTTGGTATCAATGATTGATATGAAAAGTCATACATTTTGCATGGAGATCGAACACACGACCCCTAGCTTTCCAGACCAGAGCTTTCCCATTTATGCTCCCGAGATGCTATTGTAGGCATATAATTCTTTACTATCTCGATATACATGTGTTTTTATTACGATTATTTACATATTTTTTCGATTATTTAAATATTTTCAATTGTTTTTACTTTGTGTTTGCCATACCAGTTATGCTATACCAACTGAGGTGACTAACGTTTAATTAATTTGATATTTAAGTAATATATCTGATTATTTGTAACATTCTTCGATATCAATGCATAGTAGTAATTCATACAAACCTTCTATGGAAATCAACTTTGGCATTTTGGACCAGTACTGTTCCAACTAAGCTATTTAGATGCTGTATTTCTAAGAATTTAAATCATTTTTAGAAATAAACAATTTGGGTAATTGGATAACGGAATGGCTTTAGCGACGTTGTAGTTTTTATATCATTAAAATATAAATAATTAGTTTTCTAATCATAACCAGAGATTCATCAAACTACTTCAACAACAAAATGTCAATTATCGTGGACATGTTATTAGCAAATAAAATAGATAAAGCAAAGAAGAATATATATTTAAAAAAAAAATTGTATCGTGCTAAAGCCATAAAACATCATCTCTACATCGTTAATGGTTATATTTGTCGAAGAACGTGTTTACTGATAAATATCAGCTGGAGAGCACAAGCTAACTAACAAACATTGTATTTATAATGCTACCAAACATAAACGAACTTATCTCTCCTAAACTTGTGGTGGGTACTTCATTATAAATGTTCACGTATATTTTATGTATATAAATCGGGTGTTCCATTTTAATTTCCCCAGGTTAATATCTCGAGAACTAGATAGATAGATTGTAGAAGCTGTTCTAGACGGGCTACACTTCGACCATAAGGTCCATTGCGATGCCTAAGGATGTGAGGATGTGAGTGAAGTGGAAGGAATTTTTGTGTATAGACTAGGAATTGGTAGGATATGTGGCTGCAGCCGACTATGATAGGAACTATCCCGATATTCATCTGGAGTTCGTGAAGGGAACTGCAGAATACCTTCCCAAGCATAGCCGGTTACTTCGTTCTTGTCCATACGCCGACAGTTCTTGTCCATTAGTCAATTAACTGCCCCTTTTTTTTTAATAATATACAAACTGCCGATATCGGGATTCGATCCCATACACTCCTATTTTCCAAGTAGGCATACTGCGCAGACATACGCCATAGACCGCTCGGCCAATTGGACTGGTTCTCGAGAACTAAGTAAGATAGTGATAAATGCCTCAGACCAAAGTTTTATAGCTTCTAAGGGGTCAAATAATTATGACCTTGTCTATGACCTTGAAACTGATTTTCAAGGTTAGATCGAGGTCAAATTTGGTTTTTTTGAATGGAAACCTATATTTTTATTCCTTTTAGGGCGATAATGTGCAAGACTGATCGAAACTTCCTCCTGCTGCACATTGGATTACTCGAATTTTTTGACTGATTTAATTACCGTCGACATTACAGTAACGCAATATGCACCAGGATCAGGTTGCCGTTCAGTTTTGCACATAATAGTCCTAAATGAGTCGTTTGAAAATCGATTATTTTAAGTTTAAAACCCCAATATTCTGAATAAATTTAAGTTCTAGATAAAATATTTTCATACAAAACATAAATATTTTTTTCCGTAAAATACACATCCGCTTTGAAAAATATAGGTTTCCATTTAAAAAGTCAAAGCTGACCTCGATTGGACCTTGAAAATCGGTTTCAAGGTCAAATAGACAAGGTCACAATGATTACACTCCCTAGAGACCTTACACCTTTTGTCTGAAACATATATCACTCCGAGATATGGCCTGGGGAATTAAAATGGAACACCCAGTATATATATATATATATATATATATATATATATATATATATATATATGCCATTATTTTTTGACCAATATTTATTTGTTAATGATAACAACACACCTACGTACTACTACTCTGGTGCGGCTCTGATGAAGATGAGGTCATATTATACTAGATATTAAACTTACTGATGCTGAGCAATCATGAAATTTTTGTATGTTATGTTTAATTTAAATTTACTTCTTTTCAGTTGTACTTCTTTTGACGCGTTATGAGAATTCGATCAGAGTGTATTTTCAGCATATAACGAATCGCTGATATAACACTCGACTGATGTAGCACTCGCTCGAACGATATTACACGGTTTTCATTCCTGCTCTATTGCACAGTGTTTCGGGGACATTCTAAATAAATGTGTATCGAGCAGTATACAAACAAAAAGTATATATTAATTATATACATACATTAGATGCTTAAGCAAAAGAGACCTATCAGAAGTGAGGTCAACTTATTAATCTTCAACCCATTAATTGAAATATCTCGGAAACCGCTTGAGATATCGAAAAACTAATCGTTGATTTTTTCGCTATAAGTCAAAATTGACTATAGAATCTGTGAACCATATCTCATGAAAATTAGAGCGGCCTTGCCAATTTTGTGAGCTTTTCAAATTAACGCTGATTTTTACATTTTCTGGCCTTAAAAGTGAAATCTCTCGGTAACATTTTTTTCGCTCAATCGGTTTGATATTTGACGAAGATTTAAAAACTTTTTCGCTCATTCAAAATTTTTTTTGGATTTTTTAATATTTTTCCAGTACTAAATCTTCTTATTAAACTTTTGTGTCTTAATACTAGTGAGACCTTATTTAATATTATTTTAATAAATTATTTAACAAAAAGTATTATATAATTCTTCGGTGCGTACATTTTTTTTAAAACCAGCTTTTATTTAATGAACTAAAAAGTAGAAAATAAAAAATTTTCATCCAAGTCACCAATATGACTATTTCACTTTAAACAAGTGAAAATATATCAATTATTTGTATATACTGTTTATTTTTCTTTTTACACATACAAAGATGTGTAAAAATACATAGTAGTGTATATAAGATGTGTTGTCTACTGTCTCTTATTTCAAGGATGAATATATTCCCCACCAGGGGGATGCATGTGCCGATTTCAGCTACTTACGCTCTTCGGCAATTACTTTATATTTTTAGAACACAAACAAACAAATTCAGCTCGTTATCTCTTTACAGACAGACGAATGGATATCCTGAAATGGACTAATTAGGTAATTTAATGGAAACCTATTTAGACCAAATTTTTCTCCAATCAATATTTTTAATCGTTACAAAGTTAGGATTAAACTTATCATATCTGTATATATATTCTATGTATATACAGGATGTAACAAGAAACTAAGCGCATTTTAGAAAAAGAAAGTCACTAAAAAATGCTCCATCTCTCTCTCTCCTTCTCTTTTATGGTAAAGTTGACAGAGTCAAACAATTTAGTTTCTAACCGTCTATTTCGATAGTTTCCAGTTCTTCTGTAAATTATCCCTAAATAAATATATCAACCCTAACAAGTAGGCTATCTGTGAAATAATCCTTATAAGTAGGATTAAAATTTGTAATTATCAACCCCTAATTTACAACCCTTCTTTAAATACGTCCCTTTAAGTATGTCTATTGGGTAAATTTTCGTAAGACTTTGTAACTGATATTCTTTCAGATTTTATTTTATGATTCATAGATCGTCATGAACATTACTAAGATGAAATTAATTTAAGATCTATTTCCAAAGGATAAATGATATTTTTTAATTTTTTTTTTACAAACTAGCGTCTATTTATCCATTTTTTAGTATAGTTGTATTTGGTTATATTATACCAATGAAAGTGACTAGCGTGTACTTAATTTGAAATTTAAGTAAAATGCCTAAACATTTGTCGTGGTATCTTGGCCCTCTTTAGCCTTTAAAGGAGCACTGTCCCAATACTCGACACACACGAAAAAAAACACAAAAATTATTAAAGGTTTACTAAATATATGCCAATTGGACAACACGCAATTTAAAAAACTCGAAGATCTCCAAACATGAATGATTCGATTTGAACAAAAAAAAGAACTTGAATTTTAATAATTTCTCTTTTATTATAATGGAGTTTCTTATCGCGTTTTTATACAACAATGTACAACTGATTTTCCTTGAAGAATAGTAATTTTTAGCTGCTTATTTTAATCCAACAATACTGATTTTAAAACTGAACAACAAATTTAAACTGTATAACTTTTCCTTTAGAACTGAATATTGGTTTGGTAAAACCGTGCCTTTATATACTGCCAAGGCAAAAGCGTGTTCAAACGAATAAAAAAAACATTGTTTTTTTCAAAACATATTTTGTGTTCGAAATTATTAACAAAAATTATTACAGTTTACCAATTCAACATCTGTATATACAACTCATAGTACAACATGATATTCTGTTTGTAACTCGCTTGTGTGATTTGGTTTATATAAAAATTATTTAAATTTTTAAATTTGATTTTATAATCTTTTTTTTTATAAACTTTTGTCTTATAAAAAAACTAAAAGTCTAAAGAAAAAATAAATAAATAAAAACTAGATATCATTTTCTTTTTGCAATTCATTCATTTATTTAAGGATAATTTAGAGAAGGAAACTATCGAAATAGACGATTGGAAACTAAATTGTTTAACTACGTCAATTATTTTTTTTCAAGGAGAAAAATATTTTCTTTTAAATATTTTCCAATTTAGTTATTCTTTTAATTATGTGTTGACGTACTAAAAATTATTTTAATTATTTTCAACACAACACATTGATAACATTATTTAACATCAAATGCTTGATATGAAAAATCATACTCATCTAGAATAGGAATCGAACTCAGAACTTTCTGGCATTCTAGACCAACGCTCTCTGAGCTAACTGAGATTATGATATTAGAATGCATTTGATCTTGATGTCAATGCATTATTAATTAATTTTTTTATTTACTATTTACATATTTTTTAATTGCTTTTTAAGTAAACTATCGTCTATTTATGCATTGTTAGTATGGTTGCCTTTCGTTTATATTAAACCAACGGAAGTGACTAGTGTTTACTTAATTTGGTCGTAAAAGTGTACACTTTACTCTTAAAAGTGTGAGAGAGACTATGGATAGATTAGATAGATTGAAGCGGCTACCCTGGACGGGACACACTTAGACGATAAAGTCCATTGTGATGCCTAAGGATGTGAGGATGTGAGTGGAATGGAAGGAATTTTTGTGTGTAGACTAGGAATTGGTAGGATGTGTGGCTGCAGCCGACTCTGATAGGAACTATGCAGATATTCATCTGGAGTTCGTGAAGGAAACTGCAGAAAGCCTTCACAAGAATAGCCGGTTAGTCATTTAACCGCCCCCTTTTTTTTCTTTTTTCTTTTAAATAATTGACAAACTGCCGATGTCGGGATTCGAACCCATAACCTCCCTGTTTCATGTAGACATAACGCCTCAGACTGCTCAGCTACTTGGATGGTGACACTATAGATAGATATAGATGTTTTAATTCGTTCCATGTTAATTGCCCAGCTCTGAACTTGAGTATAATTAATGATTTAAGAAAATAATCCATATAATGTCATTACAAGGTAGTTTAATAATAATATTTACTTATGAAAAAAAATACACGCAGAAGAAAAGAAACATTACTTACTTGGTATATTTGAAGAATACCAAAAACCACACACATTAACTAATTTTTTTGCTTGCTTTTATATGAAATGAAAAATCTATCTGAACGTTGATGTCGTGTTCATTCGTCTATCACAACATTAACGATGTCCTCCAAAACCTCATTGAATAAATATCTGTCAGTTCGATTACAACAAGAGTTTCATTCGTTTTGTTTGTGTGTGTCGTTGTGTGTCGAGTATAGTCAAGTAAGAATGTGAAGACACTTGAAATGTGTAATGTTTGTGTGATGGTTAATAGCATATACACAAAAAGATAGATTGTAACCAATAGTAATTCATGTTTAACATCGAATTTCTTCCTTTTTCTGTATCTTAAATTTTTTCCTTGTTTTGTGATCTAGGATGTCGCAGTCACTCGATTAAATACTGAAGATTTCTTTCATTTTAGCCAATATTTATATGCTTCCAAAATATCGTTAACATTCTGTTTTCTAGTCGAAACATGATTCAGACTTTAGCAGTTATCTTGTAATCTTCTAGTAGAAGTTTGTACAAGACAAACTGCTTCATTTGAATTTGAGGAATTTTATCTTTTTCGCCAATATTTAAATGTTTTCAAGTGGTAATTGGAAGTAAAAACAAGCAGAAAATATCCTCAACGTTCTATTATCAAGTTCAAACCTTAAGAGCTGTCTTGTGAAATCCTTGTACAATTGCCTCATCTGATTCAATAAATTCGCCCACTAAAAAATGAAAAATTAACAACAGTTTTGGACTACATTTTAGGTCATTTACAATACAAAATGATTTAAGGATGTACGAGCGCTGATGTATAGTCTATATATAAAATTCTTCAAGATCTTATATAGTACATTCATAAAAGTCCACAATAACGTTTATTATTTTTTGTCGTAAGTTAAAATTGAAATTTAATTTAGGTCCGTCATACCGGACCTAAAAAAAAGATATTTAAGAAAAAAAACTGAGATTTCGGATAATTAAGCTACCGCCGACAGAAATAAAATTTACCCGATATCTCAATTGTTTTTCTTAAATATCTTTTTTATTAGGCCCGTCATGCCGTAATTTTATTGGATCAATCTCTTTATTAATATTTCTATTTTCTATTGCATAGTTTTTTTTTATTCGTCTTATTTTATTCCAAGTGAAAATTATAAAAATACGTCAAAATATGTGTAAAAATATTGGTTTCTTCATAAGAGCAAAATGCAATAAAACTCCAACTTTAACATTCAATAATTAATTCATGACCCCCGTACCCCCCCCCCCTGAAACTTTTATAATTGATTTATATGCACTTCAACTACATGTAAACAAAAAATCAAACCTTAATCTTTTTGAAACTTCAGTGCTCGTACATCCTTAAAATCCTTAATATACACTTTGAAGTGTTCGAATTTCTTGTAAAGTTCACGTTGACTTCGAAAAGTAACTATTCAAACCTTATCCTTCTCTCTTCTTCCACGGTTACTTCTTATTAGTGGTTTGTTATTAAAACCACATATAAGGATATACTCAAAAGAGTATGTATGCCCAAACGCATATTATTCAGAACTCTGGTGAGTGGTGTATACTCCAGGAATACGTGTAGCTCGTTAGGAATAAAACTCGTGTTACGAGTTTTTAGCTATTTGTTTTTTCTGTTAAAATTCTTTAATGGTTTGGCTGCTAAAAACAAGGATTGAAAAGGATGAACTTCTAGGCAGTAACATTTTAATATTTGACAAACTTGCTTATTGAAACAGGAATACTCTTTCGGGACTATGCCTTCGATCGTAAGAAGTTGAGCTTACTATCTGATTCAGTGAATTATTTCTGAATTGAATCAAATGTCAAAAATTCATTTTACTGTATGAGAAGTAGAAGGGATAACTAACAAGCGGCTTCAGTCTAATAGCTTCTAATGTCACTCAATCAAGGAAATAATCAAAAAAATTGTAAAACTCGAAAAACCTTTTACCATGATTCATAAAGTCATAACTATGTCAACAAAAATAAATCCGTTGAAGTTAATATGATTTGCATTTTGTTTAAGGAACGCTTTAAAAAAAAATCAAAGAAAAAAGTTTATCTAATTCAACAGAAATTATACAAAACAATTTATATTGCGTCCGCATAATGAAGAAACATAAATTTAAACCATGAAATCAATAAATGATTATGGATTTAATGGTAATTAATATTTTTATTGACAATGGTGGAAAAAAGGTTTCTTACCTAGTTAAAATTTCAACTGTACTGATCAAATAAAATTATATATTACACGATTAAATTTTTATACCCGGTATATAATATATATTTACAATTTTGCAACGATTGAAAATATTGATCGCAGAAAACAAAATTTGGTATAGGTGTTCATAAAATGAACTAATCAGTCCATTTCCGTACGTCCGTCCGTCAACAATATAACTCAAAAACGAAAATAGATAGCGATCTCAAATTTTGTGTGTTCTAGAGCTAAAAAGTAAGGTCAGGAATTGGCAAAATCGGACCATATTTGGGCAAAATGAACAAAACTGCTTATCGTTTAAACCGTACTAAATAGAACAAAAATTTAATGACAAAAAATGTATAAACAACTTTTGTAACAAACTTTTTTTCAGTATATTCGGGATATTTAAGCAATTAACTCAGTCAGTTGATATTTTCAATTGCTTTTTAAACTGTTTTACTAAATTTATTGTATTATGGGCAATAGAAATTGTGTCCTTTTTTCAAAATTGTATAGTCAATTTGTGCCTTACTCATTCGGTTTTTGGGAAAATGTTTCAATTAAAAGTTGTTAGTATTTTTATAATGAAAAATTATTATTCTAAAAATTTTTCCAAAAACCGAATTAATAAAGCACAAAAAGACTATACAATTTTGAAAAAGGATACGACTTCTGTGGCCCACAGTACATTAATATTATCAAAATTTTCTTTTAGACATTTTAAAATGTTTATTTTATAAAATTTAATTTAATTGCTGATTTGATTAAACTCAAAGGACAGTCTTGAACTCTGATTCTAGAAAAAAGCGTTAATATAAATTTATGATTTACAGAACCCTTCATGGTACTGTAGTCAGATGATTTCCATCACTTAACAGTGGAAAAAAGACGATTGTTATTTTTTTTCCTCTCAATATAACTGTTAAGATATATTATTCAGTTTGAAAATAATATTAATTTGAAATGACAATTAGTAACAAAATGTCATGACGTATTTATTAATCACTATGTTAATTTTATAACAAGATGGAAAATTTCTTGCCATCTTCTATAGCAGGCAGGCAGCTAGTAGTTCCATGCATGAAGAAGGAGTCAAGATGAGATGATCTTTTGTCATTTTGCTAATTATACCTCATTCAATTTAATATTATACACACACACACACTCATTTATATATATTTATACACCGGTGTAGCTTCAGTAAGCCAACTTGTTTGAGCTCACATCAGCCATTTTCACTAACGACAAACTGACGACTGTAGACACCTCACCAGCATCGTTCTCGTTTGTCGTGCACCACTGCTTACCCAAATGTAATTTAGTAATTACGTTCGTCGTGTACTGTTACGCTGCTAATAGAGGTGGTTTTGTGTGGGATTGGCGGGTAGAAAAATATTATTATATACATAGAAATATACTACTCGAATAATTAATATAAATTAATTGTTTTAATTAAAAATCTTAAATTGAAATCATTATCTCTACGGTGTGCAAACACGGTGCAGGTGGGGGTGTGTATGCTGGGTGATTATTTATGACGGAGACATTACCTT
Organism: Nineta flava; assembly: GCA_963920215.1. Taxonomy (NCBI): domain Eukaryota; kingdom Metazoa; phylum Arthropoda; class Insecta; order Neuroptera; family Chrysopidae; genus Nineta; species Nineta flava. The sequence goes on from OY986042.1 coordinate 41,174,545, forward strand.
TGCGATAAAGTTAAGTTTGAATTAATTGAAGGGTACTTCGTAATTCTCGAAGTCATGATCACTATGGTTATTAGATAGATTGTACAGGCTGCCCTGGATGGGCTACACTTCGACCATAAGGTCCATTGTGATGATAAGTCCATTGTGATAAGGACCATAAGGATGTGTGGATGTGAGTGGAGGGGAAGGAATTTTTGTATATAGACTAGGAATTGGCAGGATATGTGGCTGCAGCCGACTATGATAGAAGCTATGCCGGTATTCATCTGGAGTTCGTGAAGGATACTGCAGAAAACCTTCTCAAACATAGCCGGCTACTTCGCTCTTGTCCATACGCCGACAGTTTAGTCAATTAACCGCCCCATTTTTTTTCTTATCAATTGACAAACTGCCGATGTCGGGATTCAAACCCATAACCTTCCAGTTCCAAGTAGACATAACGCCTTAGACCGCTCGGCCACTTGGACTGGTCATCACTATGGTTATTTTTACGTGAGGTAAAACAGGAAATAGGTTGTTAAATAGGCCTGTATATTTCTTACAAGCTTTTATTTAACTTGGCGTAAAGTATGTGGTGGTACTCGCTACTAAATCTCAATTTACTTTCATATTTAGATACCTTGGCGAACATACTATATATTTCCTTTGTTATTACGGTAACTATCAACAAACGATTGATTGATTATTTGTCAGGTAAGATAAACGTTGGGTTTCAATTCCATAAATTGCATTTTAATTTAATCTTTTTTAGAGTAGGTACTAGAATAAATATAGAATAAATTTAGAGTAGGTACTAGAATAATAAAAATTTATACTAGAATATCCTATTCAAGCTGAAATTAAGCAATTCTGATGACAAAACAATAATGTGGTATTATTTGATGGATGCAACAATATACGTGGAGGCGTTGGATAATTAAATTAATGTTTTAGTCTTCACAGTTAATGCAATAAAAAGCAAAAAATTAATTTTAAATTGTTAATGCTTGGGGTGCTTTGTATTGAAACTAAATCAGCATATTCTTCTCCAAGAAATGTTTACCAAAAGCGCCTCCAAGCTTTGAAATTACATAGATAGATACGTAGACCTTCTACTTCAGACTAGCAAGATTCGCTTCTTCCAAATCTTGGCAATAGCCAGGAAAGATTTTATAAAAAAAACCTTCAGATTTTCCTGAAGGTTTATATATTAGGGGTGATATGCACTAGATATTTTGTTCCTGCTTTAACTGAGAGATTGGTAGTTAAAAGCTTTGTAATTAACTACTTAATTAACATTTTGCTCTTCTGTGCAATGTGCATGATTTTTTCGATTATTTGCATCTCGCCAATTGCTCTGTTCTTAGTCGGAATTTTAGTAGATTTGAATGAAGTAGTCAACTAGATTTAGGGTAAATTTGGGATCGATCGATCTTGTGATTTATGAACACAAATAAATTTATGACCTAGAAGATTTCGTTTAAGTTACTCTTATAAAAGTGGTTTTTATCCGATTTTTATCCAATGATTACAACTTCGTTATTATACAGTTATTGGAATTTGATGACGTTATTACTTTTTTTAATTTACTGGAGATGATTTGTTCTACCTTTTTAGTTTTAAGTCTGCCCACTATCACTTTCAATACACTAGTCATGGCTTTTTAGTCTGTTCAATTCAAATGGTTTTTACAGCACTATGGGCCACAAAAATAATGTTCTTTTAGAAATTTTTATTGTTGATTTGTGCCTAATTCATTCGGTTTATGGGAGAGTGTTTCGAAAGAATGAAAGTTGTTCGTATATTTATAATGAACAACTTTTACCCGAAGCATTTTTCGTGAACCGAATCAATAAGGTGCAAATCAATTATATAATTTTGAAAAATGTTCGCTACTTTTTTACCGACGAAAGAAGGAGGTACATTCAACCTGTATAAATTTTTTTTATGTATGACCACGCATAATTTTTTACAGAGTAGTACTTTTTTTGTTGGATAGGGTATACTTCAAAGTTGGTCCCACATAAATTTGAAAAAAAATTTCAAATTTTAGCCACAAAAAAATAAAATATAAGACTTCCTAGCGCTTCCACTAAAGGAAAATATCATAATATACGTTCTGTGTGTAAACACTATTTCAAAGCACTCAATATCTTAGCGCAGTTTGAATGTTTTTTTAACCGACAAAAAAAACGAAGGAGGTTCTCAAGTCAATCCCTATATTTTTTTATGTATTACCACGCATAACACTTTTTACAGAGTAGTCTACTAGACTACTTTTTACAGAGTAGTCCGATTTCCATAATTCTTTTTATTGGATAGAGTACACTTCGAAATTGGTACCATATCAATTTGAAAAAAAACTTTCGCTCCTAAGGGTTGAAAAATAGAGGATGGTTCACTGAATTTTCATCCGTGAATTGATTCGGTTGTAGTTCTAATGACACTATAAGCCACAAAAAATAAAAATTATAACTTTTTAACAAAAAATAGAGCCGACGAAAGAATAAAGTAACTGAAAAGCAAAAAATAATAATCTTTCTAATAAAAATTCTGCTTGTCATCTTCGACAGGCTTCATGGGAAATTATTGTACAGTAGATTTGTTTTATTGAAGCTTCAATATCGGTACGTAAGATTTAACATTGCCATATAGTTATCTGATCAGACGAGACACGATATACCAAAAAAAAAAAAACATTACATTAGAATTAAGATTAATAAAATTTTTAATGACACAACATATATTACCCCGTTAAGTCATTTTTATTTTCTAGGTATAGTCGTAATTTAATCATAGATAAGTATAGGAAATGAGCTATAGTCTTGTAGTCTGGTAGTAGCGTCTAGATACCGAATAATAATAATAATAATAATAATAATAATAAAGTTGAGGTTATTATTTAAAGCTCTATTCCATATGTATAAGTACCTTAAACGTCATAAAATAAACGGTATCTACTGTGTATCATATTAGTTAGGTATATAAACTAAAAACCACACTAGTGTCTTATTTTAACAGAATTATCTTATGTAAAATTATATTATTATGTAATATAATATACCGTATGTGTCAGAATTTGTTTTTATTTTCTGAGAAATCTCAGTTGTTACACCCGGTATAAAGAGGATTTTTACTTCCGTGTTTTAGATACACAATCGATTCCATCATATATCATTATTCTTTTTAACCTTTATTAATCGTAATTACATTTTATTTATGATGTTTCATAAATGAAATTTCATGTAGGAGTTGATTAGGCAATTGAAGCCGACTTGCAACTGAAGTTGATGAAGCGAAGCGAAAGGTAAAGGGAAAATCTTCACAAGCATAACCAGTTACTTCGTTCTTGACCAGTCAAGTAGCCGCGCTTGTTAAGGCGTTATGTGTACTTGGAACCGGGAGGTTATGGGTTCGAATCCTGTTTGAATCACAGTTTGTCAATTATTTTTTAAAAAAACGGGGCGGTTAAGTGTTTAAACTGTCGGCGTATTGGCAAGAACACCAGTCCAAGTGACCGAGCGGTCTAAGACGTTATATCTGCGTAGTATGCCTACTTGAAAACTGGGAGGTTATGGGTTCGAATCCCTACATCGGCAGTTTGTCAATTATTTTAAAAGAGGAAAAAGAAGGTTAATTGACTAAACTGACGGCGTATGGATAAGAACGAAGTAACCGGCTATGCTTAAGAAGGTTTTCTGCAGATTCCTTCACGAACTCCAGATGAATATTGGCATAGTTCCACTCCACTCACACCCTCACCTCCTTAGGCATCACAATGAACCTTATGGTCGAAGTGTAGCCCGTCCAGGGCTACATCTATGGACTCTATCTATGGACAAGAATGAAGTAACCGGCTATGCTTGTGAGGATTTTCTGCAGTTTCCTTTACGAACTCAAAGTCGGCTGCAGCCGAACAACTTACTAATTCCTAGACTATACACAAAATTCTAGGTAACACAATGGACCTCGAAGCGTGTCCCGTCCAGAATAGCCGCTACAATCTATGTATCTATCTATCTACTTCATTCTTGTCCATTTAGATAGTTCTTATCTACTGACAGTTTAGTTAATAAGCCGCCTCATTAATTATAATTGACAAACTATACCGCTGAAAATCGAACCCGTCATCTACCATTTCCAAGCACAACGCATTTGACTGCACAGTCACTTTAATAGTTTAAATCTGATATATATATATATATATATATATATATATATATATATATATATATATATATGTATATATATAAATATATATATATATATATATATATATATATATATAGATATATATATAGATATATATATATATACCATTTTTGTAAATCAATCATTTTCCTACCGAAATATGTACTGCTCATGTACTACTACAAGGGCGTATTAGGATTAGTTCATTTCCGCCCTTTCGTCCGTCTTTCCATACTATAACTCATAAACGAAGACCAATGACGTGCTAAAATTTTGTGTGTTTTAGTGGTAAAAAGTGATCTCAAAGTCTCTACCTTCAAAACCACGATAGATAGAGAAAGAAGTTCAAAGACAAAAAAATGTTCCTGTTTATAAAATAAACTTTGATATGAGAGTTATTTTTGTAATCAATTTCTGCTGAAACACCTGTAATTATTCTTGATTGTAAAATCATATATGCACATTGTACGTTTATACACTACTTCGTATTTTTATACATTTGTGCATGTGTAAAAAGTAAAATAAACAGTCCACGCCTTGATCAAGAACTCTGGATAGTAAGGCTAAACGTATGTAGCATTCCCGTAAAAATATCAATATACGATTAAAACTTCCGCATACAATATTGTGATCCATATCAGAGCCAATATTTAACAGAACAGCCGGTATAATAAAATTTTACATACTAAAAAGACTTCTTTATGGTTAGTTTATAGACAATTTATAAAGTAACTGGTACTATTCTAAGTAAAGTCGTATACTTTGTACTTCGTGTACTTATTTAACTTCTTGATGCTGCTGGTTACCATAATCAGATTAGGAGCAGCAACGAAGGAATACCGTAGGTAACAACAAATAACACATCATATCATATTGAATATGAAAAAGAACATATGCTTGCGTTTCATTTGTCTACGAGTATGTATGTATGCATGTATGTATGTATGTATGTATGTATGTGTAGTGATGTCATAAAGATAATAATTATCAAGAACTGGAATGATTTAGATGTGTCAGTATCATTCGCTTCATCATTACAATAATCAAACAATGTGTCACAAAAATTGTCTATCTCCCGGTCCTTTTTAGGGTTCCGTATCCTAAAAACAAAAACAGTATCTTTAAGTTTTCTGTCTTGCTACAATATTGTCAGACAGTTGTGGAGCGTATGCGTATCGTAAGAGTGAAGGAACGTATAGCATAATGAGCCATAATTTTAGTCCTAGACCAGGGGTAGGCTTTACTAGGCTAATTTACTAGGTTAATTTCAAATCTTTTAATTTAAAATGTGTATTAAAAATTTAGCAGACTTCTCGAGGGCAGGGACAACTTTAAAAATAAAAGTGAAATTCTCAATACAATTAAAGATTTGCAACTTTATCGCTGAACTGTAACTCGTATATTCGAATAAAAATGTAACTCGATAAATAGAAGATGACATACAAAGTTGCCTTTTCTTTTCGTTGCAGTTTGACGAGTCAACAGATATCGTTGATACTGTACAATTAATTGTTTTTTTAAGAACGGTTTTTTGCGATTTTTCCGTAAAGAACAATTTTTAACAATACTTTCGATAAAGGGAGCAACGTGAGGTGCAGATATGATGGCAACTTTTATTTCATTTGCTGAAAAAATAAATTTGCTTTTGCATAAATTGTTTGCTATGTCTACTGACGGAGCACCTTCAATGATTGGTAAAAATCATGGATTTTTAGCCCTTTGCAAACAAAATGTACAGTTTCCTGATTTCATATCATTTCATTGCATAATTCATAATAATGCCTCATGTGCAAAAATATTGGATGTTAATATTATTATAGATGTGGTAGTGAAAATTGCTAATTCGATAAGAGCGCGAAGCTTAAGGAGGCTTCTATCCGTGGTCAACTTGAAGACAATGACTCGGAATATGAAGATTTGCTTCTTTTTTTGTCATGTTAGATGGCTGAGCCGAGGAAGCTTTTTGGAAAGATTTCTATATCTTTTGCCTGAAATTATTGTATTTTTGAACACATTGGGAGAAAAACGTGAACAGTTAGATGATCCGATATGGGTAAAATAATTAGCATTTCTTACGGATTTTATGGGCCATTACAACTGCCATTTTTCGATGTCGATCGTGCATAAAAATTAATGTCGATCATGCCAGTATTAAGTTTGCCTATCCCTGTCCTAGACTGTACCGGTAGACACTTTACACATACGATACTTATATATATACGTATATGCTAATAATACCTAACTTTATTAATTAAATTAAATACTGATATGAAAAAATTAACTCGTCAACCAGGAATCGAACCTCGGGCCTCTGGATAACTAGTCCAGTGTGCAGTTATCCAGAGGCCCGAGGTTCGATTCCTGGTTGACGAGTTAATTTTTTCATATCAGTATTTAATTTAATTAATAAATTCAATGACAATGAAATGTGTCGGGTATACGCTATAGTCTTCTACAGTTTGTCATACGTAACCGAAAGGAATTTGGAAACACTTGTATGTTGACACGAAAGTATACACAAATAAACAAATATTAAATACCTAACTTGTTTATATGTTGCAATCCGGCAACGTCGCTTATATTCCGCCAGTTGATATACTGTTTGTCTACATACAAGTACTTGAATAGTACAATGCGACTTACAGCGTTGTCAAGTTGTATCTGTTCAGCATGCTGACACGTATATTTATTTCTAAAATGTTTCGTTTTGGGTTGTTATAACTAAACAATGAGACGATCAATAATTCTCGTTTTTTTTAAATACGCAGAACAAATTAAATTATATAGCTATTTTTTTAAAAGTGCGTTTTTTTACTAAAAATAAAAAACTGGTAGAAATACTGCTTAAAATGGGTAGACTCCATTGCTCCCCATGTTAATTATTCGAACTTCTATTCATTTTTTCTCGAGTTTGAGACGGTTAATCAATTTCAAATTTAAGTGTGAGTGTATAATAATAATAATACCCTTAAGATGTGTGAATTTGGACCATTCCATTATTATGCCCATTAGCACGACAACTATCTTAAAAGATCCCTCTCATTTCTGCCTGTCCGTCCTTCACAGAGAATTAATACATCGTATGAGGTATCATTTGATACACCTCTAAGATCTCCTCTAAGATTGCTACCTCTAAGATTCTAAACATAATTTTTTTATAATTTTTGGTCCAATAATTTTAATGAAATATATCAAAACTTGCAAGAAAGGCCCTGCCCCCAGCTAATCGTCTAGGTTTATAAAGCTAAAATTTAGATTTTATTATTTCCATTTAATTATTTTATTAATTTAGATTCGGGTTAGTAGATACCGGGTGATAGATTATCGAAAAGATACAGGTTTTTCGACAGTGTAAAAGTTGCTGAAAAACAAAATAAAATGGGTCAACTTGATCCAAAAAAACAGCTTTAGTAAACAATTGTCTGAAAGAACACTGTATGTACAATGTGGGACAATTCATTCATTTTTCATCACAAACAAATTTGGATTTAAATATATGTACATTAATAAAAAAAAGTTTAATTTGGTCTATTGACCAAATTGGAACCCTAATTGTGAGAGCCTGACTGGCCCTTGGTCGATTTTTTTACAGAATGTATCAGTTCAATTATCATCTATATTATTTTATTGTATGTAGCATGTAAATTGTTGACTAGCTGACCCACATAGGTTTTGTACTGAAATCATGCAAAAGTTGTTTGTTTGTATTAGATAAACATTTTTTATATTTTAAGATATTCTCTGTCTCGCACCGTGTAAAAGTTATGTTTTTAGCGTAACAGTCACGTTGACACAGATACACGAAATGCAAATTTTTATGTAGCCTAACTCACTAGACTACATAAGAGTATAGCATAGTTTTCTATCAGTGAAAAAATGTTTATAATCGGATCCGGACTTCCAGAGATCTTATACAAACTTACAAACAAATTTGCTTTCTTAGATTTCTGTGTAACATATAATAACATATCGTAAAAGCCTTGGTTTGTCATTTTTTATCACTAAGATGTTTGAATGTAGTGTCTATAAGACACTATCTTAAGGACGTTCCCAAGAAAATTAGTTTTCTTACAATTCTTCTGTAATTTTGAATATATGTTGTTAAAAGTATCTTCCACACGTATAATTTTTTTTAAATGGTTCTACGGTACTAAATTTGTAAATATTGACAGTTAAAATTTGTATGTTTATCATATAAAACTTACCCCGATTAATGTTGTCACACACGTTTTATTAAATATCAATAGTAATTTTCTTACGATCTTTTAAAAAACTGAGAATAAGTAATTGAAGATATAACAAATATCTTTCTACAAAAATAACAAAAACAAGCGGTATTAGTTATCTTATAAATATATTGTTTAAGTTCTCAATTTTAATAAACATTCCATTATGTAAACTACAATAGATCAAATAAAATATAATAACACTGCAGCAAAAACTAACACTGTACCTCAAATATATTTTATTTGATCTATTGTAGTTTACAAAATGGAATTTTTTTAAGATGAGCACGACTGCTCCTTGGAGACGTCCTTAAGCAGCTAATATCTCAGCAGTTAATATTTCAAGCAGCACACCTTTGAGTGCTGCTTGAGATAAGTTTCAACATGAAATAGACAACACGAAAAGAGCTATTATCTAATTATTTTTAGGAAAAACTAACTTTTGGAGAGCGAAATGTAGGAGAAAAATACGTATTAGTACAAAATTCATCAAGAACAAAAACTCAGACATTTTCACTCAATTTTGATATAGTTTTATCAATTATCAGCGACCAGAAGGGGTGTTATACTTCCTTGAGAATAATAATTTATTAATTTATTATTAAATATAAATTTTTCTTCATTCCGCCCAACCTTAATTATTTCCATTCAAAAAAATCACAGTTAAAAGTTGTTTAAAAACTTTTGAAACACTTTTTACCATAAAACTAAATTTAATCATCTTTTAACTTTTACTTTTTTTGCTTTCTTTATGACACGCTGTGTGTGAGAGAGTCTGTTTGCTGTGAAAATGATATCTTTTCAACTTGCTACTTTTTCTATAGGTTTTTGTGTTTTATATATATTTGTACCCAACCAACATTTTGTTTCATAAAATAGATAGATAGATAGACAAGCAGACAGACAGACAGACAGACGAAATACGTATGTATGTATGACATCACATTTTCTCTTTGTGTGATTAATCTCTATTGTCATTTAGTTTCTCTTCTCTATAGTGTTTTGTTTATCGCGCACATTTCTAATTGCTCTATAAACGACGAAAAAGTTATTATGAAATATAAAATACTTTACAAAAGAATCATCAACTCAACTCAAGTCAACCGCTAACATACACAATACTTATACAATCAAAATAATCAATAAAAGCACAGCTTTGAAGCTTTGTAATTTATGTATTAAAATGCATTCAGTTCATTTTTATTATCCAACGATTACAAATTTACCATCTTCAGAGCCTTTTGGAAATACAAAATACAATTTTTTTCCTATCATCCCTGTTCAGGAGCTTTGGTCCGCAACAATACGATCATAGAACTCTGTTGGAGGTGACAGTCTCAGCTCCTTCCAAGATAACCTAGTCAGTTCAAGTTCGTCGTTAATTGAGCGTCGCCAGAATTGTGCAGATCGGTTTCTTCTCCTTAATCCCTGCGGCTTTATGCAATATTGTCTACAATATATTCTTAAAATATGGTCTATCCCATTCCATTTACGCCGTCTACTTCCGTATCATTAAGAATTTGGTGATGCATTTGAAATAGTCTCGGGTCATCCGACAATTACCAAATACGAGTGCTACGAAATATCCTTTAAAATAGTCATCTTAGATATACTGATCGATGCTTATTTACTACAGTCAAAAATTCGGTGATCCATCGCTGAATGCGTTCGTGAATTGGTGTTCGTTGCAAAGTGTTGCGATTTTAATATGAAGGTGAATATAAGTGTATCCGCCAACTTTTTAGCGGGTGAATGTATACACTTCCTGGGGTAACTACTCGAAAGGGTGGACAGACTTGTTGACAACGCCAATGCGGGAGGTTAACTGATGTCAAAATGGTTATTGGTCATTTATACCCAAAGAACTTATATTCAAACCTTCCAATCCAAACGAAGAGATACCACTCTTTAGATTTAATCCTAGATGATCTTCAAGAAAATATCCACAATATGATATAAGCCTTACTGTAATCTATAAAATATGCAACCAAAAAGCTAATATAGTGCTCAAATGGTATATTTTGGGCACAAAATGTGTAATTTAATAACATTTCTGGAAAGGAAACAAAATATACTACAGAAGAACTCCAACTATCCGGCTTAATTGGGACCGGTCCCGACCCGTATAGTTAAATATCTGGATAATTGAATAAACTATCGGTTTTCCTAACGGTTCCTAACGGTTTTGCTAAAAACGTCGTCTGTATAATTTGAGCTGCAATATATTAGGACAATTTCGGTGGATCACATATTTGGTAAAAATGAAGACCTAACTGCCAATAATTTATCGGAACACTACGGTAAAAGTATTCAAGGTAACTCACCAGTCCAAGTGACCCAGCGGTCTAAGGCGTTATGTATGCGCAGTATGCCTAGTTGGAAATTGAGAGGTTATGGGTTCGAATCCCGACATCGGCAGTTTATCAACTATTAAGAAAAAAAACGGGCGGTTAATTGATTCAACTGTCGGCGTATGAACAAGAACGAAGTATCCGGTTATGCTTGAGAAGGTTTTCTGCAGTTTCCTTCACGAACTCCAGATGAATATGGGCATAATTCCTATCATAGTCGGCTGCAGCCGCATATCCTACCAGTTCCTAGTCTATACACAAAAATTTCTTCCACTCCACTTACATCCTCACATCCTTAGGTATGACAATGGACCTTATGGTCGAAGTATAGCCCGCCCAGGGCAGCCTCTAAAATCTATCTATCTAAGGTAACTCAGATAATTATTTAAATAGAAATTATTACGTAATAAATATAGTTCACCTTCGTCAATTTTTTATTTGTAAATGTTTGTGTGTCTCATATAAATTGATCACTTTGATTTTTTCTTATTTTATAGGCAGGAAAGAATAAGAGATTAGGAGTAAAGGAGGAGGTACTTGAATAAGGTTCATTGTTTGATTTATTGTTGAAAGATTTGAAAAATGTAATAACAAAAATAAACAACATATATATTTTATATTGTGCCTTAAAATTAATGCCTGTAAAGTTTCAAAAAAACACACTTTAAATACTACTTACAGGATGTTTCAGTAAGGATGGAATCCAATTTAATTTTAAAATTTAACTCTGTCCATACAGACTCTTAAAGCGAAATAGATAAGACCAAATTTTTATCAGACTACTATTGATACGGGAAGGAAGTGGTTAATCGATCTAAACCGAGTCATACTCTGCACTACTTAAGTTAGATGCAGAACCCATTCCCTGCTTTTAGTTTTGTAGTGTATGGGAAAAATTTTTTTTTCTTTACAGTCTGCCATACAACTCAGAAGCTCTTAGTACGCTCTTAGAATTGTTTGTTGATTTGGATTTAAGATAGATCCAATATTCTGATTCCTCGATAATACAATATTCTGATCGTCTGTGCATTTGGAATGACCGATTATTTTTCCTATCGAGACAAACGCAAATATCGCAAATGCTTTCGAGAACAATAATAATGAATCATTTAGTATTGTTCTCGAGTAGGTCACTGTGCTGCTTTTTAAACTGTTTTGAAACAAGAAGTACGCCAGAGTCTAAGGCGTTATGTCTACTTGGAACCGGGAGGTTATACGTTCGAATAAAGGGGGCGGTTAATTGATTAAACTGTCGTCGTATGGACAAGAACAAAGTTAATGGCTATGCTTGTGAAGGTTTTCTGCAGTTTTCTTCACGAACTCCAGATGGCGAATTCGAACGAACTCCAGAGTTGGCTGCAGCTGCACATCCTACCAATTCCTACTCTACACACAAAAATTCCGTCCACTCCACTCACATCCTCACATCCTTAGGAATCACAATGGACCTTATGGTCGAAGTGTAGCCCGTCCAGGACAGCCTTTACAATCTATCCATCTATCATTGCTGGTAAAATGATAATAGTTAAATGTTCTGGCCTGAAACTGTATGTACAGGAGTACCAAGTTAAACAGATTCTAGTTTCATCATAACAGGCATAGGAACATCGAAGTTTTCATAAATATTAATCTAAGCAACAAGATGATGTTTTATGAAAAAACATGCCTTTCTTGATTTCGTGTTATCCGGTGATAAAAAGACCATCGTAGAACAAAATTCCAAGGTTTTGTTAACTGTAAAAGCACTTGATAAAAAATAAAAATTTCGTCATACCAATTTTACTGTTCCGTTTAACAAATTCGTACTCAATACATACTTGAGACAAATTATTCATCTGAATACAGCTCAATATTGATGTCATGATGTGTGCTCATTTGACTCACTCTCTGCTACAACATGTATACGTAAGTATGTGTGTATTGTATTGTATATATAATATACACGTAACAGATATGAATGTGTATCTAAACATTTGAAAGGAAATGATTGTAATAAAGAATGTTTTTCTACGGTATATATTTATACTCAATACATATACATACACAAGAAAACAAACAACCATACATTTTGCATGTTTACGTTGTAATCTGATAGTTGGATGAGGTAACCGGGTGGTTTTGTGTTCGAATGTTCTAGCAGAACCATTCTAGATGCTACTCTTATTCAAATGATATACGTTTAATGTAGAGTTATTACAATCGAGCGACAAATATCGATTATTCACAATCGAATACAATTGATACTAGACAATAGATATCATTAATTAATCGTCCATAAACAATCGATTAAACAAAAAATCGATTTTTTTCGAAACGAAAAAAAGAAGATTTGCCCCAATTTCTAAAACAATTATTTATATTTTATAAATATGCATTTCGGCTACAAAGTAGTCATCAGCAGTATTAATTAGCTAATCGTAACTGTCTCCGGGATATGGAGTCAAAGATATGTTACTCGTTGCTAATTTGATGCGTGTCTCACATTGTTTAAAAAAATTTTGTTTTTTATATGATCGGACTGATGTATTACCTATAGTCCGATCAATACATTTTTAACCCAATGTTAATGACCTAAAACTCCTACCCAAAAATAAAAAATACTGTCGTGTAGGAAAAAAAATTCTAAGAAAAGTTGCTGTGCAAATTAACTCGATCCGAAATGGAGAAGTTACCCTAAAAATTCGCGAAGTTCGAAAAACTCCAATCGAAAAAAAATAAATGAGAAAGTTATAGGTAATAAAAAGAGCTTTCGATTAAAATTTGTCAGTTCGAATCGATACATAATTTTTCGAGATATCTCGAAAAAACCGTCGAAAAATGCCATTTCTTGTTTTTACCATAACTTTTTCAAATTTGAGTATTTTTTTTTTTTAATTTGCCACAAAGGTAGATCTTAAGAAACAGAATAAGTTCGTTTTTGCAGTATTGAAAAATATTCTTTCGTTTTTGAGATATATCGTTTTTTCGAAAAAAAGACGCTTTGAAAGTTGGCCGTTGTTGCCCAACGGGTGATCGTAGAAAAACGTTCTGGGGCTTTTTTTTGGAAGAGTTGTACTTTCATGCTATTAAAAGTTTGAGACGATTTCATAATTTTTTAGCCGCGAAAAATCACTTTCAAAAATTGCTTTTTTTGTGGGGGGACGTTTTTTTACTGAATACTAAATAATTCTGTTTTTTGAGATCTACCTTTGTGGTAAATTTCAAATAAAAAGACTCAAATTTAAAATAGTTATGGTTCGAACTCAACAAATTTTAATCGAAATCTCTTTTTATTACCTACAACTTTCCCATTTATTTTTTTTCGATTGGAGTTTTTTTTTTAATTTAAAAAAAACTATTTTTTCGAACTTCGGGAGCCAGATGTTCTTTGATTCGAATTTCGATTTGGCGACGACTTTGACCAACATAAATTTTCAATCAATTTTGACAACTTACACTATATATACCCGATTGTTGTGCATTAAAATTTTATCCTTTGCCGGTTTCCCAGTAACTGTTTAATTTTATTTTTACTAACAAACGCTATTGTCAGGTTATGATCACTTAGTTCTCTTGTGATTTTGTTTATGCATTGGCGGAAATATGTTAGTTTGCACCATTTTTTTTATTCAAGTTGTCATTCTTTTGTATTAGTACGGTGTAATTGTTCCATAAAATTTTAAATTTAGTTCTGAGGACCAAATTATTGATTATGTTAGAATCGGAGCCATTAAAGATTACAATTTGTTTAATATGGTTTAGTTCTTTAAAATAGTTTTTCTTTGACAGTGAAACTTTTGGTAGTCTGTTTACTAAAAAATTGAAAACAGCCATTTTGTGTTGAGGTGGTCTGTTCGAATCGGCTGTAATGTATCGTTCAGTGTGTGTAGGTTTTCTGTAGATATAAAATTCTTATTTATTTGTATCGTCATTCCTTGTAATTTTTATATCTAAAAATGGATATAAAAATTCTCTTGATCGCCCTGACGCTTGATTATGACACCCTAAAAGAGAGGCTCATTTTGTTCCTGAATCCTCTCTTTTGAGTGTAGTATACAGACGAGTCATTAAGTTTTAAATTAAAAGTCTAAAATTTGAATAGAATCCTAAGTAAAAGAATAATTTTGTTTCGTATTCCAAAGGAAAGTTCCATGACCAGAGTAACAGACACTGTTTTGATGTTAAGATATTGAAGAATATAAAATGCAAACAGTAATAGATTAGAATGAGACAAAATATGTGTTACACATACCATATTATATATACCTATTTGTAATGCTTACTGACATGACTAGCGACGATACTACTGCTACGCATTCAGAAGCTTTTTTCCAATACGTTTTCGTTTTTTTTTTATATCTTCTTAAGAAAATTTTTACTAAAAACAGAAAACAAATAGAAATGTTAACTTGAAGAAATAAATCTAAATATTGTATGTTTTATCTTCGAATGATTCTCGAAGAAGTTATAGTCAGTTGGTACTTCCAGTTTGTACGTATGTACGTGTGTATGTATGTATGTTTGTATATACCTATATTGTGCGATGTTACCAACCGGATGTGTTATATGTGAAAAGGTAAAATGGTTGTGTTTTTCTTATTCATTTATGAAGTTGAATTAAATTAGTGAATGAAAATTCGATTTTATATTTTGTATTAGAAAACTTGAAGTTGATGTTGTCAGCGACCATATTATAGTACATCAGATAAAGAAGGGACACATCTTTTTGATTCTATTTCAGATAAATTTGTGTATTGTGTTTCAATACATTGATCGATAGATGGCAGGAATTGGTGTTAAATATAAATAGCAATTTTAACTAAATATTTGTATTTAAATTATTTTATACATGATCGATATTATTTTATATTTCTTACTTATCAAATTTATTTATTTTATGTATATTTGTGAATCGGCTACTTGATTTAAGTTTTTATCCAATTAAATATTGTCTGACTCCTATCGATTAGTGTATTGAAACGCAATATATCTTAATAACTCTTCCTCAAGATTGTTTAAAATATCCTCCGAAAAACGGTTAAGTGGCCCTTCCTGTATATGTATGTACTGTCAGCGTCAAAAGCCGAGTTTTATTACAAAATTTTATAATTGATTTGTGCCTTAATGGTTTGGTTTTCGGAAAAATGCTTCTGATGAAAGTTGTTCATTATAACTATACTAATAACTTTTAATAAACTTTTTAAATAATAGCTCGACTTTTGACGCTGTATGTACGTAAACACTCTTGTTGTTATAAGAGGAAAAATGTACCTTGATAAAACAGACGGAATTTAGCTTTCAGATACGAAAAATTTTGTGACTAAGCCTAAGTAACTGTAGGAAACAATATGTACTGTACGCAGAGGTATCTAAATATTGAAGAAGAAAAAGATTTAGAATCGATCACATTACATAACTATATATAACAAACTAGTCATCAAAAATATTCATTTTCGTTGTTGTCTGTCTCAGAATGTGCATTCAAAAAAATACTAATTTATAGTTTTAAGAAACATAAATACTATTACTTTTATTAGTAACGCACTACAAAATAAAAATTAGCTAAATAGTTCATTGCAGGAATCAGGGACCCTTTTTGTTGAAAATAAATCCAAGAAATCTATATCTAGAAAATACTCCATATTTTTATAAATACGTATTTAACTATTTTTGGCTTTTAAGTGCCATCATACTAAAGCGTGTTTTATAAATTTGTGTTTCGTGGTATATTTTCACCACTTATCGAGTTTTCAATCGAGACAATTTTAGGAAGTGAATGAAAATCGATTTTCTAGATTTGTTTATAAACTTAGTTGCCATACATAGGTACATAATTAATATGCATTATGCTAGCAGAGCAACCTGAACAGAACACAATTATAATTGTCTCATAATTAGAAGCTAATTAAATGCTAATTAAATGCCTTAATTAAAAATAAAATGCTCTTTGTTGTATTGTGTTACCGCATGCTCTGCTAGTTTAATGTTAAACCAGCAGAGCAATATTTTAAAAAATCAATAAATTATATTGTATTTAATATCAAATTATTAAGCTAATTAAATGCAAATTAAATGTTCTAATTAAAAATTAAATGCTCTTTTTTATATCGTGTAACCGCATGCTCTGCTAGCTTAATTTTAAGCTAGCAGAGCAATGTATAAAAAATCAATTAATTACATTGTATTTAATATCAAATTATTAAGCAAATTAAATGCTAATTAAAAATTAAATGCTCTTTGTTGTATAAACACAATTAAAGTTTCTATTTATGGAAATAAATTATTTGTCGATAAATTGAAAATATAAAAAATTGACTTTTCGAACTGTCAAAATTTAGAAAAAAATAATTATTTGGCATAAATTTCTTCTGCTGGCTATCTTTTGAAGCCCGGTCAACGCTGGGTATTTCACAGCTAGTTTAAAATAAAAATGAATTTTTCTTAAAAATTGTTTTTTTCTATATTATTATTATCATACTCCTTATTAATAACAATTATTTTGTCTCTTCGATATATTCGAATGATGTCGGAGAGTAGGTAGGAGTCGTGAGATATTCGAAGGTGGTAGTCACCGAAGGATATGTACGTAAGGTAAACGAGGCAAGTAGTTGATATAGTAAGGAGTACCAAACATACAAAAAAAATAAAACGTAAGAAGAGAGGTAGTATATACGACGATAAGTTTTTGTATGTCACTTGGAGGATAAGTGAAATAGAAACCTGGGATTAAGGTGTGCGAACATATAGTGAATTGTAAAATGTTCACAACGACACATTGTGACAGCGTTACCACCGCACGTAATAAACTCCTAGCGATCAATTCTTGTTTCCTCTATGAAATGTAACACTTTTTATATACACACCAATCGTTTTGTTTCTTACGTACATACACATACAATTCTTTCTTATACCTAGCTCTAGATAGCTCCTTTAGTTCTCCGATGATGATGCTTGTGTTCGTTGTACACACGGACAGAAAAGTAGTGTTCAATTTTCAAAATATTTTAATTGGTTTTGTATCTTATTCATTCGGTTTTCGAACCAATGCTTCGAATAAAATTTGTTCATTATAAATGTACTAACAACTTATGTTAGAAAAATTTTCCCAAAATCAAGAATGAATATGGTAAGGTAAAATTTTGAAAACTGAGCGCTACTTTTGTGGCCCTCAGTACCATAGTCAATTCTGGTAGTGGTGGTGTGGTTATGTTGTTTTTTTCTTTGCATCTCGGTTTTTATTCTGTGTGATATCTTTAATTTTTTGTTGTTGTCTTTTTTTCTTTCTTTCGCATTCAATGAAATATATGCGATATGCTCTGCACCATGCTGTTGTATGTGCAAGGTTTTTTTTTCTGTACCAATTGGTACAGTTTGTGGGATCTTGTATTTCTTTGCCTGAACAAATCTCAATCAAAAATAATGTTGTATTGTTTTCGAATTTTGTTTAAATGCATATTTAGGTGGCTAACAAGACTAAAATTAGAATAATTCAGAATGTGGCAAACTCCTCTCTGAAAAGAAAATTCTACTGTCTGTTAGTCTAAAATTTTAGCCTTTTACGATTGTGATCGGCTACTGAGATAATAAAATGTTTTTACCAGTTATGTAAGCTATATGTATGTCAAAACTACATTCTCTAATATACAGACCGTTTTCAAGAGCATTTCTAATATAGAATCAATGTTAAATAAATAAATAAAATATTTACTATAAAACCATACATACACTACATACATACAAATGGCTATAGCTTGTGGTGTATGGTATTTATTTGATGTTATTTAAGAGTGGGGATGTTATGATGGACATTATAATTAGGCATAATATTTTAGCTCTGTGGGCAGAATATCCGTAAATGGAGCTCCAAGGCTACGGTAGCACTTCTTTATACCTGCGACGGGCCGTATAAGCCTTAGTACGCCGGTTTTCTAACGCGTAGTGAAATATATTTAATTAATATACGAACGAAATATGCGGGTTGGTATATGTGTGTTGGTTTTCGGCACTCGTACGCTGAAACTATTTATTTTACAAAATAAAAGGTTACGACATAAACTATAGAAAATTTTCTCTAGTTTAATTTATTACGTAATTATTTTCATCGTAAAATGAATCGGAAAGGAGATATTGCAAAAAAAATTGCGCCATTTTGTGAAAATTTGAGAATAACACGTCGAAATCTATAAAAATACAAATTTTCAAAACGCCTGGAAAACGTTCCAGGTAAAACTACCAAATGATCGGGCTGGCTATTGGTATACAACGACTGTAAAGATAATTTTGTTTGCAATCTAAATAAACAATCCTAACATTTAATAGACCAGGAGATGGTGACAGGTGACGTTCTCCCATTCTATACCGCATGCCTTTTTAAGGCTTGATAACTAATCCTAAAGTATGAAAGATAGACGGGTTCTTTGCCGCCACACGCTTTTCGTTCATAAGGTCATTTAGTTGAAAATTTTTGTGTTTTTTCGTGATATTATACTGCCTGCCTTTGTAACATAAGGTAGTACAAAAAAATTGAACCGTATTTTCAAATTGCATGCCGATGTAAAGAATTGAAGTTTTAATCACAAAAACACTCTGGGAAAATTGGCATGCGCCCCTCGTATAACCAACGGTAGTTAGTTTGAGATCACAGAAAACCTGTACTGAATGTTAGTTTTCTCGAGATTGTTCACCGTTGGTCATACGAGGGGCGCATGCCAATTTTTCCAGAGTGTTTTTAGCGAATTTCCTGAAAGGAAATAGAGCTATTGGTCTCATACCGACTTTAAAATTTTGGAAAAATTTCTTCAAATGTGTCGATCCTACCTAGTAGATGTCGAAAATTTTCGTCTGTAAATTTATATATATATATACATATCTATATATATATATATATATATATATATATATATATATATATATATATATACATATATATATACATATATATATACATATATATATACATATATATATATACATATATATATACATATATATATACATATATATATACATATATATATACATATATATATACATATATATATTCATATATATATATATGCACATATATATGTGTCTGTAACCGCTCTAGTGGTCACAATTTTAATCTGATTGGAAAGAAATTTGGTATTTAAGGCGCTTTTGGTATTTAAAAGGTCTAGTTCATTAATGGGTAAAATCGGTCAGGGGAATAGGGGGTTTAGAGGGAGTGGGAAACACAAAATTTGACATATCACCCTTAATATTCGAAAAATTGAAAAATTTATAAGAAGTAAAGTTGTAGGAATTAAGTTTTACTGTAATTTTGATTCTTATCATTTTTTCTGTTACACTAACATTTACAGAAATATTGACGGTTTAAGATTGAAAATTTAATTCCTTAATATCTCTGTACACATTATAGTTTGAGCAAAAATGATAAGGTGATGAATTGTAGCAAACTTGATTTTCTACAACTTTATTTCTTACACATTTTTCGATAATTCTAATATTAAGAGAGATATTTTATATTTTGTGTTTTCTTCATTCTTTATGCCCCACCTTTCCCCTTGACGTGTGTCATTTATTAATAAAATTGGCCTTACAAATTCTAAAATCATATAGGACTTTTCATTTTGATCTAAAATTGTGACCGCTAGAAAGTGATTTATGTATTCTAAGGAAATTCGCTATGCAATTTGAAAACACGGATGTCCCCTTAAATTTTTTTCATTTTTTCGTAACCCTTTGAGTCCTTTCGGCCGCTGCGGATTGCATGCCATCAATTATTAGAGCTTCAATTTGTTTGTACTACCTTATGTTACAAAAGCAGGCAGTATAATATCACGGGAAAATACAAAAATTCTCAACAAAAAGAAAAGCGCTTTTCCTTATGACCGGAAAGCGTGCGGTGGCCAAGAACCCATCTATCTTTCATATTTTAGGTTTAATTATCAAGCCTTAAAAATGTATGCGGTATAAAACGGGAGATCGTTACCTGTCCCCATCTCCTGGTCTTATCCATAATATTAAGAATAAAAATCATACATATAAGACATTTGTTAAAAATATATATATTGTTGGTACGGTACTGTAATTTATTGTACAAGATATAGTATAGTACTATATAGTATATATATAGTATCATACAGACTGTGTTGGAATGCTTTTCCAATAGAGAAACAATGTTAAATATTATTTATTAGTGGCAGGCCGTCTGGTTACTGTGCGGAGTCAGTCAGTACACATGTAATGAGTACACACTCTTAAATGAGTCAGTACACACAGTCAATGAGTCAGTACACACTCTTAAATGACAAACAAACTACCATATGCATATGAGATGACTCTCATTACATGTGTACTGACTGACTCCGCACAGTAACCACACGGCCTGCCAGTAATAAATAATATTTAACATTGATTCTCTATTGGAAAAGCATTCCAACACAGTCTGTATATATATATATACAAGTATAGTAGTATAGTATTCAAGGAACATTGCTTTTAAAATTTATTATTTTCATTCATTTGTATTCTTTTGGGTTACATTTTAAAATTATTTTACATATTCTTCAAGTACTTTTTATCATTATGTGTAATTTAAATTTATATTTAAATGTACGTTAGTATTTGTAAGAAATATTCTGGTGTAAAATACAACACTTAATAATATCAAGTACGTACACGCCAAGCGATATCTTAAACACAAAAAAATGCACATAACTGGCGATTATGCATCCACCATATTGTAGGGGAAAATAAGCTAGTCGGGAATGTAGGATACTAAATGAGAGCTAACGTCATTTGAAACTTGTATAAACATACGTAATCAAACTGTTGAAAAAAACTTACGCCGTGCCAAAAATTTGTATGCTTTTCAGAAAACTTTGGCATTTGAGAACACTTCCTTAACAAACAAGTGAGAATAACAACTAACTGAGTTAATTGCATTATACCAGCCAAGTAGCCGAGCGGTCTATGGCGTCATGTCTGCGCAGAATGCAGTACTTGGAAACTGGGAGGTTATGGGTTCGAATCCAGACGTCGACAGTTTGTCAATTATAAAAAAAAAAAAGGGGCGGTTGATTGACTAAACTGTCGGCGTATGGACAAGAACGAAGTATCCGGCTATGCTTAGAAGGTTTTCTGCAGTTTCCTTCACGAACTCCAGATGAATATCGGCATAGTTCCTATCATAGTCGGCCGCATATCCTACCAATTCCTAGTCTACTCACAAATTCCTTTCACTCCACTCACATCATCACATCCTAAGGCATCACAATGGACCTTATGGTCGAAGTGTAGCCCGTCCAGGGCAGCCTTTACAATCTACCTCTCTAATTGCATTATACTGAATTTATGAAAAACAGTTTCTTACAAAAGTTGTTTATTTTTAAAAAACCAACATTTTTTGTCTTTAAATTTTTGTTCTAACTCTTAAAATTTCAAAGAGAGGCAGTTTTGCCCATTTTGCCCATACATGGTTCGATTCTCCCCATTCACGAACTTGACCTTACTTTTTAGCTCTAGAACACAGATATAACATTTCAGATCGCTAACTCTTTTCGTTTTTGAGTTGACTCATTTGCGGAAATGACTCAAATGGACTAATAAGGGCACAGCTTTACGAAAACTTTTTTTCTGCTATCAATATTTTCAACCGTTACAAAAACGGAACTAAACTTAATATACCCCTGTATATCTATCTATACTAATATTATAAAGAGGAGAGATTTGATTGTTTGTTTGCATTGAATAGGCTCCGAAACTACTGGACCGATTTAAAAAATTCGTTCACCGTTGGGAAGCTACACTATCCCCGGGTGACATAGGCTATATTATATTTACAAAAAAATTAGGGATCCTTACTAAAACTCCAATAATGTAACCCGAGGTGTAAAAAGGTGGAGGTTCTGGTAAGCCAAATACCATTTTAATTCTGATGGCGGAAGTGCCGGTAAAAATTAATAAAGTTGAATAATTTAGTAGTACGCACTGTTAAATAAAGTTTGTTGGTTTTGGTAATAGATGACACTACCATGCAATATATAAATATCTGTTTTTAATATTCCAATTTTTTTATTTTCTGACCTACATAAATTTTTTTGTGAATGCGTAAACAATTTTTTTTTTTTAAATCACGGCAAAAACATATAACTTTTACTGTGCGTATATAAACACACACATCCACTTTTTTTCAAACCTATACGGAAGTAATAGGAAACAAATTAAGTATGTTATTACAGTCGATTTGTGCCGAAAGCATATGTTACTAAACCGTGTGAAGAAGGCACCATATAACTCTCTCGGGAGTCCGGAGTAAAATTCCTCTTTGGAAAGCCAATAATATAACAGAGTATCATCATTACATTATGAATGTTACACTATAAAATTCCAACCAAAAAACAGGCCTAAAAGGAACAAATAATAAATCGTTGAAATGCTTTTAATTATGTATTTTTTTTTGGTGATGTGGTTACGGAGCCGTAACCATGGAAAGGGAACTGCATGGGAACCAGCTACCAGAATACTATGTGTCACAATATAACGCAAAAAGTAGATTTTCAAAACTGAACCAGGGTGGCCACAAACCTGGAAAACCAAGAATTTTATGCAGTATGCAATTTTATTACCAGGAAATATCATGGAAACATCAGGGAATTTCGAAAAATTTCGAAATGTATCAGAGAATGTCATTGGGACAACTAAAGTTTCAAAATTTTTTGATAATATCTTAAATTTATTTAAAAAAATAAGTGTTAATAAAAATTACTGAGTTAATTGCTTAAATACCCGGTATATCCAGAATTTATGTAAAAAAGTTTATTACTAACGTTGTTTATTATTAAAAAGGAACATTTTTTGTCTTTACATTTTTGTTCTCTTTTGTGGTTTCAAAGATGGGCAATATTGCCCATTTTGCCCAAACATGATCCGATTTCACCCCCATTTCCGCCACCCACAAACATCGTTATAAATGAAATAATGTCATACGCTGCATGTAATTTTGGAAACTCCTTACCTATTATTAAGCAAAAATGGGTGAATTTCATCAAAAATAGCTGACATTGATACACACAATTCCTTGCACTTATTAGAGCTTAAATTTCGAATGCTATCCGATTTAACCAATTTTAACTATTCTTTTCGATTTTTGTTTAAAAAATTCGAAAAAAATGGTTTTTTGTCGACTTTGAAAGGCTGTTTCTCAGAAACTGCCCATCGGGATCGGATGGCATTTTTTTTACAACATATAGTGGTACCAATAAATAAGCTGACCAATTTTGGAGCGGTTGCCTCATAACTTTTTTTTTCTAAATTCGCGAGTGCGAAAACCTCATGTTTTGACCCGCGTGTTTCGTATGGCAAAAAAATGTTATTGTATAAATAGGTTATAAACTTCAAAGCAACCGCATTTTCATTCGGCTGCCTCGTCAAATAAATTTTCGTTTTGCCACCTTCCTATCTCTGCCCCCGTCCATTTGGGGTCCATTCGGGCGGTACGGGAAGGTTCAGTATCACTTCAAGCCCAGATTACCACTCGCCATCCGGTTGCCTCGACGACAAAATTTTACGTACCATTGCTTTGAACATAATAAATTATTCAAATAAGCATAGTTGAACTTGTCTTTTAAAATTTTATGAATTTTATACCGGATTTAATTATGGATAATTAAAATATGATCAAAACTTTAAATATCTTATAATGATACGAAAAAAATTCTTAAATCAGGGAAAAGTATGACAAACTTTACTGAAAAACCGGGAATTATCAGGGAATTTTAAAATAAATTTTTTTGTCACCACCCTGTCGAAAGGGAATGACTATGCAATAGGGAATATGCACGAAAATTTTTTTTCACATTTATTTTCAGAATATGAAAATACTGTTAATAATATAATATTTAAAAACGAAATTAAAATCCGACAAATATCAAGGAAGCTATAAGCTTTTGAAGATTATTATCTGTCTCTTTCTTGCAAAAATACTAAACACGGAGTTTTACGTGTATTTTAAATGGTGAAAGTGTAATATGACGTCACATAACATATCAAGAGGGCTATCACCCTCTTTGTCTAATCGGGAATTTCAATAATTCATATCTCGCTTATTTTTAAAGTTATTTAAAAAGTAATTTTACCTTGATATTTGTCAAGTAAACATGCTTCAATTCAAGTGAAAAAAAATTTTCAGGCATATTCCCTATTATTCCGTGAGAATGTTTACTTTTGTATGAACTTGCAATTATTTTTCATAGAATTTATTCATACTCCGTCTCCTCTTGCTTTTAAGTTATGAGACACTCCGTACAATCCTGTCGAAAGGGAATGACTATGCAATTATTCCGGGAGGATGTTTATTTTTGTATGAACTTGCAATTATTTTTCATAGAATTTATTCATACTCCGTCTCCCCTTGCTTTTAAGTTATGAGACACTCCGTACTATTTCATATCTTTAATGTTGTTACAGTTATCTCAATTTACTCTAATACAATACCACTTTCATTGTGTTACCAAGCTATGAAGAATCTTTTATGAGGACACAGAGGGATGATTCCCTGGTTTAAATGACTAGAAATTCTTTTATAATTTTTCTTCAATTGGAAAAAAAAAAAGAAAATCGATACACCATCCTTATATACTCCTTCGAATTATATACATCCATTCTTATATAACATATGGTCAATTGGTTTTATGGAACACAAATTTGATGCTGAATACATTTCTAGGAAAATAAAAATTGTAAATATTCGGATGAGAGCGTATATTTTGTTTTTTTGTTTGTATTTTGTGGATATTATTTTGTTATTTTTTTCCGATATTGGTTTTATTAAATATTTGTTTTCGAATATTGTTGAATTATAAATGCGTGGGAAGGCCAAACAAACACAATAACGAATGGAATTTTATTAGTTTTTAATATTAAAAAGATTTTTAGAAAATTTGGTAATAGCTCAGACGCTATACTTTGTGCATTTGCCGTATAAAATCGTCGACTGTCTGAATTTGATTCTTTCAATATGTATCCTAGACTTATTGTGAAACAGGTGAAAATAACAACTGACTGAGTTAAGGATTGGACATCCTTAACTGCATCCTTGCATACTACCACTTTTCGACAGATTTTGCTCAATTTTTTTTTCACAGGCTAAAAATAATGTTTTCTAGTAAATCCCGAAGTTTCAGAATTTTGACCATTTAGAACGCGAGATAATTAATAACAAAGTTATCATACTCTCTCACTCTCTCCCATTAGAAGCATATAAAACTTCATGCCCGCCCAACTAAAAAAAATGTTTTCTAATAAATCCCGAAGTTTCAGAATTTTTGACCGTTTAGAATGCGAGATAATTAATAACAAAGTTATCATTCTCTCTCACTCTCTCTCATTAGAAGCATATAAAACTTCATGCCCGCCCAACTATTATCTGTTGTATTAGAAAAAATACTCGAGAGAATTTAAAAAAAATCTAGGAGAGTAAAGCTGAATATTTATTATGTAAATTTAAAATTTATTATGTGTGTTACCGATTTGTTTTCGAAATATAAAAGTTAAAACTTATTTATTTTCTTCAACGTAACATTATTTTGTATATGTGAACAGTGTTTTTGTATTTGTGCTATTATAAAATCAATCCGATTTGTTGTACTGATTGCATAACACAGTGCTGGAACGTCCTTAATTAAATAAATTGTAAATACTGAGTTATGAAAAAAAGTTTCAAATATAAGGTCATTTTTTTTTTTTAATTTTTTTTTAATCTCTTACGGTTTCTAAAATTGATGCCCCCCCCCCCTCTTTTTGGAAGAAGAACGGTCTGGTTTCTTCCATTGAACATGACTTCACTTTTCAGGTCTAGAACACACACACACACATAAAATTTCAACTCGTTATCTCTAATTGTTTTTTAGTTATCGTGTCTACAGACGGATATGCGGCAAAGGATTAGTTAGGCCATTTTATGAACACCTATGCCAAACATTTTTTCGTGCGATCAATATTTGCAACCGTTACAAAGTCCGGAATATCTAATACCCTGTGTGTATAACATATTCCTGGTATAAAAATCAAAACGTTAAACGTTAGTCATCTCCGTTAATATAACATAACCATACTGACAACCATAGATAAATAGATAGATAAGTATTGCATTTCGATCTTAAGGTCCATTGTGCTCCCACTTCTACTTCAGTCTGAGGAAATTCGCTTCTCCCATATGTTGGCAATGGCCAGGAACTTGCTTATTTGGTCTTCCTGAAGGTTTATATATTCAGGGTAAGATGCACCTAATATCTTGTATCTGCTGTAACCTGGAGGTTCGCAGTCAAAGATAATGTGGCTGGATGTTTCTTCCTCCTCGCCATACAATCTGCACATAATGGACCCTTTATGGAGTCCCATTGTGTGCAGATGCTTCCGCAAGGGATAATGAATCGGAAGTTGCATCCTGTTCAGCTTCAGTGCATCGAGGTCCTCTTGGTTTCACTCTGATGCAGTATTTTCTCAAGCTCCTGCTGCGGTACTTTATCCCAGTGATCATGGAGTTTAGCATTTGACCACTCGTTGATCACCTATTTGCCGTCCTTCGAGTTCCTAAAATAAGCTCTGGGCCTATGAAGGGCATTCCGACTTTCTTCTTTGCTAAGGCATCTGCTTTTTCGTTTCTAACTACCATACTGACAACCATACCAACAATAGATGGATAGACGCAAGTTTACAAAAAAAATTAAAAATATTAAATTAATAATAGCATTCAAAAATAAATTTCCATAAAATTTGTGACAAGTATGCAGAGGGTAATGAAGAAGACTTATTTTGTGGGTACAACAAAAAATGGCCTCTCGATAAAAGATTTTTCATACAATAAATGCAAAAAATTTCTATTTTCCTGATATAGCGCGCTTGTTATAGGCCTTAAAGAAAATTGTATGAATAAAATTTATTCAAAATAATGTCCCTTACAAAATTGAAAATAGCTACCAAAACTGTAAAACTAACCAATATCCAGATATTTTGAGAAAGCCATAAAAAGGTTAAAAAAAATGGTGTTTTTTTACAGTAGAAAATTCATCTGAGATTTTCGATTTCGTTTTTCGCTACTGATCTTAACCTATAATAGTCGAAACAAAATTAGGATATTTGACCTTTTGTACCGTAAATGTACAGAGCTACTGAGCTATTATCCTTTTATTCGAAAAACAAAATGCATAAAGCAATCATTGTACCATTATTTACATTTTTTTGTTTTTTCAATTAGGTTAAATAAAAATATTTACATTAAATATTTTTGTGCATATTTCTGCAAATATTTATTTTCATTAAGTGTACCCGCAGCTTGTGCGTATCGTATTTTTATAACCTATTTGTTCTGGGTAGATTTTATATTATGGTTATAGCAATCGATCTGAATGAAAATTAATTTATAAAGTAAAGTAGAACAAATAGACAACTAAAAAAGTCCAATTGGTTTAATGAGTTGATACGTATGGCTCTGGGCCACAAAAGTAGCGCTCATTTTTTTAAATGTTGTTGTTGATTTGTACCTTAGTTATTTGTTTTATGGGTAAATGTTTCAAATAAAAATTGTTTGTATATTTATAATGAACAACTTTTAGTCGAAGCATTTTTTCGATAACCGAATAATTATAAAATTTTGAAAAAAGAGCGCAATTCTTTTGTGGTTATGTTAGCCGTATATAGATATGTTGCTGTCTTGAGGATTTATTGCCCTCTTTTATACGATATCTCTCTGCTCATCAAATATTCAAGTTATCCCGATTTTCATCCCGTACTTCATCCAAATTAGGAACAAACCTTGCTTTTTGTATTACTGCGATTTTTAGAACGTACATCTTCCCATTAATAATAATAATTCAAAAATTCTTGGTCATTGATTGAATGAAAACTGCTAATAATTGAACCCAAAAAGAAGATAATTCTCAATCGGTTTGACGATTTACTACTTTTTGAACCTTTCAAAAACTGTATTGCATGAAACATGAGCACAACATATCCATTTAGAACAGACTCATGGCCGGATTTAGGGGAGGGAAACAGGGGCTGAGGCCCCGGGCCTCGACAAGAGAGGGACCTCCGCAACATGAGTTTTAAAACTAAAAAAGATAACAGTATTTCTGTATTTAAAGAAAATCATTTGTCATATAAGCGAAATATCAAGTCATCAATTTGTCTCTACCTTCCCGATTTGGATTTCTTAATCATTTAGAGTAATAAGTCAGTAAAATTTGCATCATTGATCGTTTTGTATAAAAACGATTGTCAAAGGATCAATCCAAGGAGTTATTTTAGTATCAAATGAATACTAAATAATATGGAACAATTGGTGTTGAAGACGTCGAACTGCTCTGGAGAGGGAACATTTTCGAAAATGAAAATTATAATAAATAGACTTCAAACAACGATGACACAGATCTGCCTGTCAATGTAATCCTTAGATAGATAGATTGTAGCGGCTGCCCTGGACGGGCTACACTGCGACCATAAGGTCCATTGTGATGCCTAAGGATGTAAGGATGTGAGTGGAGTGGAAGGAATTTTTCTGTGTAGACTAGGAATGGGTAGGATGTGCGGCTGCAGTCGACTCTAATAGGAACTATGTCGATATTCATCTGGAATTCGTGAAGGAAACTGCAGAAAACCTTCTCAAGCATAGCCGGTTACTTCGTTCTTGTCCATACGCCGACAGTTTAGTCAATTAACCGCCCCTTTTTTTATTTTTAAATAATTGACAAACTGCCGATGTCGGGATTCGACCTATAACCTCCCAGTCCCCAAGTAGACATAAGCAAATTATCCTTACTTTGTATTGAAAGAGATTTACTCCAATAGGTGGATTTCACCGAAAGTATTCATGCTTATAGTTTATTAGTAACGAAGCTTATAGTTTCATTCACCATTCAATTTGGCTTTAAATCAATTATTCGAAAACTGCGAAAAAAAAATTTTTCGTCTGGTTTCAAAAATTATGCTGGACTTCCACTTGTTCGTTGCCCCAGGGCCACCAAACCTTTAAATCCGGTCCTGAGAACAGTTCTGGCGTGCCATACTTCGAAGGCTCCGTTATATGGGTTTTAATAAAATATTGTCTAAGTGGTAGATGGTATCACGTTTCATGATAACCACCAAAATTGTCGAATGATCTCATATCATTGTTTTCGGCCATAGATAACCATCGTATAAAATGTCCTAGAAAATTATTTCAAAGTGTATCCAAAACCATTTATGCCACTCACTATATTGTGGGACTCTATTTGCAATAATAAAACTAGTTTGTAATATTTGAAATAATATTTTGGGATAATAAACTAAAGCAACTTTCAATGTCAGATGCAATGTTGCAATACCTAATGTAAAACAGTCTGTTGTGAAACACTCACACGACATCTATGTATAGTGTTTAACAAATGGCTTTATAATCGAAGTCAACATTCTAGTAGAATATGTACACACATAATGGTATTTGTTTACTATTAAAATGGAAGTTTAACGAAAATATGTAAATTATTTCGCTTAATTTCTTTCGTTTGTTAGGAACAAGTTTATAATTTAAATTTTTGCTTATATGCCAATAGGGAATATGCATGAAAATTTTTTTTCATATTTATTGTCAGAATATGAAAATACTGCTAATACTGTAATAATATTTAAAAACGAAATTAAAATCCGACAAATATCAAGGAAGCTATAAGCTTTTAAAGATTATTATCTGTCTCTTTCTTACAAAAATACTAAAAACGGAGTTTTACGTGTATTTTAAATGGTGAAAGTGTAATAAGACGTCACATAACATATCAAGAGGGCTATCATCCTCTTTGTTTAATCGGGAATTTCAATCATTCATATCTCGCTTATTTTTAAAGTTATTTAAAAAGTAATTTTACCTTGATATTTGTCAAGTAAACATGCTTCAATTCAAGTGAAAAAAAATTTGCATGCATATTCCCTATTAATGTCATTGTAACAAAATGTTGCATATCTCCCTTAAGAATGGAAAATTAAAAAAATACATAAGAAGTAAAGTTGTAGTTTTACTATAATTTTGTTACACTAATACGAGGTCTATCTGAAAATTATCCGACCTACCTTCATATCGCTGCGCTGGCGTTATTTTTCGTCATCAGGTTAGTGGCATCGTTCAAAGTAGTCTCCATTTGATTGAATAACACGCTCCCAGCGGTGTTTCCATTTTCCGAAGCAGTCTTGGAAGTCAGTTTTTGGAATAGCCTTGAGTGCCTTCGTCGCATTATCTTCAACCGTCTTTTTTCGTCGAACCGGTGTCCTTTGAGCGGTTTTTTCAAATTCGAGAACAACCAAAAGTTACAGAGGGCTATGTCGGGACGATATTGTGTTTAGTTAAAAACTGTTGCACAAGATCATCTTCTAATTCGCGCACAGTCGATCTTCTTCAATCGCAAGTCGCACGTCTCGATATTATCCGGTGTTGTTGTCGTCGAAGGCAGGCCAGAAAGAGGATCATTATCAACAGATGTGCGGCCTCTTTTGAAACGATTATACCACTCTTTTATTTGTGTTTTCCCCATACACTCATCCCCAAATGCCTTTTGCATCATTTGAATAGTTTGCAAACTAGTTTTTCCGATTTTGAAGCAAAATTTAATGCAAATTCTTTGATCTGATCTTTCAGTCATTTTTAACAATAACAAAATCCGACGAACGCAAAAAAGGCTTTGTAATCAAATACACGCTGCGCATGAACTATATATCCAGGGGGTGTCGGCGAGCAACCGATAAGTTCGTAAGGCTTTACTGTTGACGTTCATGCCTCGTAGAGATCGCAAGAACACTCTGGAGCGAAGATATAATAGAGGTTATAATAGCGGTCGGATTCTCTTCGGACAGACCTCGTATTTACAGAAATATTTACAATTTAAGATTGATAGTTAAAATCCTAATTATCTCTGTACACATTAGAGTTTGAGAAAAATGATTAGGTAATGAATTGTATCAAATATGGTTTCTACAACTTTATTCCTCATACATGTTTCAAGTGTTCTAATATTAAGACTGATATTTGCTACCAGTATTTGATTTGTTAAAAATTGCAAAGAAAATAATTAAATTTTTTTTTTTTTTTGATGTGCAGTGTATACTTACATATATATACATAGATACACCAATGGCCAAAAATTAGTTTTTTTGGTATCAGGTGATTCCAATATCGAGTTAGAATATGTTAAAAAAACCTCCATATTGCAAATAAATATTACACTTATTGAGAACTCTATTTGTCGCTACTCTAGCATGCTCTATCTCTCTCTTACCGTCTGACAGCCTTTAAAAGGTAACGCGCCCTACTCCACTACTGTGGCCCCGCCTCCTTGTATGCTCTCACTATGTATGCATACTCACTATGTATGTACACTCTCATGTATGCTCTCTGTGATTGATTAAATTTATCAATGTTTGATTGATCATATCCTAAAAAAATAAGCGTCAAATCGAAAAAATTTATTAAACTTTTTTGTTTGTTTTTTGCAGCTCTACACCGTGGTACAGTTTTCTTGAATGAATTTCAGGACACCCTGTATACTGAGGTAAAAATTTAAATAATAATCACCAATGGCCAAAAATGAGTTTTTTTGGTATCAGGGGATATAGATGTTCACCATTGAAAATAATACCCTTATATTCTACGTATATATAGAGGTAAAAATTAAAATAATAATCCAGTTACCAAAATTGTTTTAATACATCGTATTAAGTTTCGTAACCACACAAATTTTATTGTTATAAAAGCTCTGAAAATAGGAACACAGTCCCAAGACCAATTTTAATAATAATAATGTAACATGATGTGTCTATAAACTTTTTGGAATTACATATAGTATGAAATAATTTTGAGAATGTCGAATATTTTATTTTCGATTATAAAACACTTTTGAGGATTGTCGTCATAATATTTATTTATATTTTATGTCTAGCCTTTCAACTTAAAAACGAATATGCAAAGGTTTCTGTGATTGGTTAATGCTTGGTTAAAGGTCATAATCATTCTTGAAAAGAAATTGTTAATAAAAAACATTTCAATCGAATAGAAGCGGTATTCACGGTGCGGGCCTAAGTTGAAGGGTGAATGAAAACTAATAGCGGTTTAGTTTACCAATGATTTTTTATGAAAAAAAACTTTACCGTTAAAAATGTAAACAAACAATTGCATAAGTATTCCTTTCTCTCTTTTATCATACCCAGCATATATAAATATACAAGGTATATCAAGTTTAGTCCCGACTTTGTGTTTGACATAGGTGTTCATAAAATGGAGTAATTCGACCATTTCCGTCTGTCTATCTGTCTGCGTGCCTGAATGTCTGTTAACAAGATAATTAAAAAACGAAAAGTGATAACGAGTTGAAATTTTGTGTGTGTTTTCTAGAGCTAAAAAATAAGGTCCAGTTCGTGAATAGGTAAAATTGAACCTTGTTTGGGCCTTGAGATAGAAATAAAGACAACAAATGTTCTTTTTTTTTTAATAAACAACTTTGGTTGAAACTTTTTTTTAAAAAATTCAGTATATGTTGGGTATTTAAGCAATTAACACAGTTGTTATATTAATTTGTTTTTTTTACTTTGATTAATTCCAATCCCTCCAACATTCGATATGTGAGGCAACTGTACATCAATGCTTAATTTTTTCAATAATCTAATTGCATAAAACTATATTAGATTAATTTTGACTTGTCCCAAACTCCAAAGTCAATTTTTGTTGAGCCTAATTTTATACTTTAGCAGCAAATATCAATACATTTTTAGAACATTCGTAAAATTAGTTACGTAAGAGTTGACGCAGCTCTTAACTTATTTTATATATCTTAACTGACTTTTATCTCATTTATTTTCCTGAGAACTGTTTTCAATATCATCAAATAAACATCGTTATCAGAAACACAACAACGTATGCTTTTTCATAAAAATGACACATAGGTATATATATATTTTTTTTTCATATATCTGATTACTCTCCAGCGGTCACAATTTTACTCCGATCAAAATAAAATTTTGTGTCTGATAGGACTTTGGCATTTGAAACCGTAAGTAATAATATAATAACATAAAGTTAGTGAATGAATAGAATAGGTCAAAGGGAAAGAGGGGCATGGAGAAAGTAAAAAAGACAAAATAAAGAATATCTCACATACTATTAGAAATATTGACAAAAGCGAAAGCATTGAAGTTGTGAAAAATACACTTTACTACAATGCATTACCTGATCAGTTTTTATAAACTTTAAAATATACAGATAGTTCAATTAAGCAAGTACGACAAAGTTGGCTCAACTTTTGACAAGACAAAAAGTTGACTCCACAGGGTTAGTCAAAAGTCATGGAGTTTTTTGAAAGGGTGGATAGGGGATGAAATTTTAATATGAAAAGTCCTTGGACATTTTTGCACCTGACCCACCGTTAATTAGATATTCATTAAATAAAGTAACCAATTAGAAAAGCGCGTTAACGGAATAAGAAATGGTGGGGAATTAACGCAGCGGCTGCAGAGATACGTGAGGAGAGCGAACTTTTCCACTACTAAGGTATAGCGTGTCAATCTTATGCGTTTCAAATCCGGTACAGTTTTTATAGTAGTTTTGAAAAATTTTGGAAAAAAAATGTACGTTTTTTCCGAAAAGTCTAATTAACTGAATTTTACGGCAGCATTTGATGTTGTTTTTTTAAGTTAAGAGCTGATTAGATTTTAAAATCGATCGGTACGTGTATAAGTTCTTTAAAAAAATTTTTTTTTGAAAATTTCATTTTTGGTATTATTATAAAGACAGGATAGTTTTTTAGGACCTCAAGCATTCAAGATCTCATAAAAACTTTTTGCCACAATATCTGAAATATATAGGACATCTTTTAGTGCGGGGACCCAAAAACACGCACACCCGACCAACTCGGGTGGGACCGATGAAGCGAAAGATTGTAGTACTCGGCTGGAATAGCCATCAACCATAATATCATAATATTATATGAAGAATTCATACTTTCTAAATCTAAATTACTGGATATTTTTGTCCACGAATATTTTTTTTGCAATCAATAATTTCGATTTCTATAGTATATATTATATACTGGGTATAAAAATGTATACTATTGTTAATTGCTATCCTTTATAAAAGTAATTTATTTTTAAAAAATTATAAAAGTAACCATAAAATTTATAATAAAATCATTTTTCTTTCACGATAAATTCACTTTCCACACTTGACGAATAATTATGTAAATGACAAATTTTCTGTAATATAAAAATTACTCATCAAAAATTACACAAAAAAATAAAAATAAAAATAATGAAAATCATTAATGTTTGTATTCATAAATTTTTTTCGTTAAAAATATATTCTAATGGAACAAAAAAAAAAAGAAAAACTTGCGAGTACAACAAAAAAATTGAGAAAAATGTTTAAAAATTGTTTTCATAACAAAATTTAATTCAATTTTTATTCACAAAAAATAAGCATCTCTTTTACAACAAAAAGCGAGAGAGAGAGAGAGAGAGATATGGCAAATGTTGTCTGTGAAAGGATATACACAAAAAATTCCGTGCATAGATCTCTACACAAGAAAATATACAGTTTTAAATTCCATTTGAGCATTTGAAAAATAATATTAAGAAAGTTTATTTTATACTTTTCCTATACTTTTCCCGGTATTTTTGTCTTTTTCTAAATATTAAAAATACTGAAAAGTATTGTCATATAGTATTTGTACCATACATTACCATATAATAAATACTTTTATTTATATGAGAATTTATAGAATATACCGGGTGATGTATGATTATTCAACAATAAATCGTAAACAAATACAGTCAAACTCCACTTATCCGAGCTCCAACTTTCTGGATCGCCACTTATCCGGATTGCTTTGTGGAAAACAAGACCGTATTCATGTGATTTATGAATCAGCGAACATTGGGAATCAAGTTTCAGGTTCGATTATTTGCGGAAAAGCAAAACTTTTAGCCGAGAAAATCGACAGCTTCTTTTTTCATCAGTATACACGAATTTATTTTTATTTTTAAAGAAATGACCTTTTTTCATGATTATATTGCATTTCTATCCCAGAGTCGGCTTTGGTCTTGACTTTTTTAGGAGACTCTGCTAAACCGCTGCTGTCTCAAAATTCATTATATAAAAATTCAGAATTTGCCAAATCATCTTTTCTTTAACATTTCAAGGATCGTGATTAATTCTTTTTAATAGGAATGCCGATCAGTTTTCCAAAATTTAATGGTCTCCACGGTCTTATTTTTCTGGAAAATGTTTTGCAGAATGATCTTCGTAAAAAGGTTCATCGCAATGCATTTTAAGACATTTCTTCACATTTTTTTTACCGATTTCCCGCGATATTTTTATTTCAGAAGGGGGTTTATCTTTCGAAAGTTCACTCACAAATTTATACTACATATTTCTTTATGGTTTTGTGAAACGATGTTTCTTGTACAAAGTTTGAGAGCAAAACTAAAGTAAGAGATAATAGTTTACAAGAACTTCGTGATTGGAGCTGGGATTAGCGCTCTGAGATATTTAAGTGACTTGACAATTCATTTTTTGCGATTTTTTAAGGAACAAAATTACAGGAGTTATTTAATTATGCAGTTTAAAATTTCGTAAAAATAAGCACAAGTTAAATTGAGTATTTTGAACTCTTAAAATAATATTCCACTCCATACCATATTTGTCTAAAATGTGGTCGCATGAGTTAATATCTCCGGACAAAATATTCCCGATAAAATATCCCCGGATAAAATATCTCTATCTACCAAACCCCTTCCCCCCGCTCCAAGAGTGCATTGGATCGTTTAGTGTTCATTAATTTTATATATATAAAAGTTATATAATAGTTCGAAGGATCAAAGAAACTTAAGGAACTTTAATTGGCTACTTCATTATTTACAGTAGTTGGGTATTCTAAAGTCAATCTCAAATTTAACATTTCTCAACAATCATAAAACACTTTATACAAAAAATTTTGCTTCCAAAATAAAAAAAATTATATTCAAATAAAAAAGTTTACCATTTGTCTTCTTATAAATTTAAAAAATGTAAATACATTTTTACAATACATAGAGACCAACAAAGTATGCCGCCTCGTAAAAGAAAATAAAAAGAGCTTTATATAATATATGTGTAATTGTAATATGGAAAGTTTTGTTTCAGGAAAAAGTAGTTAGCTTTTCAGAGACTATTATTATTATAATGATTATTATTATATAGCGAAAATACTCTCCTAAAACTACATAATAAACATTATCCGATTTCTGTGTTAATTCATAAATATGTCGTTGCAGATTCGTGGCGCTACACATTAAAAAAATACATCTCTCATTCTATCTTTGTCGTTGGCGAAATGTGGTTCTGTGCTGGCTGTGAATGAGAGAGGAGAGTGCACATACAATCGTCTGGAATTCGACGCCGACGCTCTTACAATTACTGTTATTCATCCTTCACATTGTAACATCGTCCGATGCTTGGGTATTATACAACCGTTGATGGTGCTGCTCTAGGTTAAACTACTATCGTGGTGTTTGTGTTAATATCACATACATACACATACTAGAAGTGTGATTGGATTGGACTATAGAGGAGAGAGGGAAGCATTCTATGACAGAGCGTTGCTCTGCTGTTAGTTTGCGTCAAGACATCGTATCAATAAGATCCAACACAAATTCGTTTTATTAACATCAACAACAAAATTTGTTCAAAAACGTGCGTGTTTTTATTTTGTTTTTCAGTTATTCCAATTTTACACAAAAAAGAAAAATGTTCTAAATTACGTGCAGAATTTTGCATTAACTTCGAAGTGTAATTTCAGTGGTGTAATGTTTTTGTGACCAAAATTTTTTAAATCATTTGTTTAGTGCAATTGTTT
Organism: Nineta flava; assembly: GCA_963920215.1. NCBI lineage: Eukaryota > Metazoa > Arthropoda > Insecta > Neuroptera > Chrysopidae > Nineta > Nineta flava. Next base: position 41,212,159 of record OY986042.1, read on the forward strand.
TATTTTTTGTTATGGAAATTTCAGCATGTCGACGTTGTCGGTGAAATCAAATTCAATTCTGTTACGTCTGACTTGATTCCAAAAAAAAAAAATCATAAAAATAATTTCTGTTTTTTGTTTTGTTTTTTTAATATTCAGTGCGTTTAATACTCTTCAGTGTTTTCGTGTTTTTGATTCAAACAAGGAGCAAAAATTTTAAAATTATCTGTTTTAAGAAAAATAATTACATTTAAAAAATAATTGTTTTAATTTTTTATAAATTTTTCAAAAAAAAATTATGATGATGGGGTCGTGTTTAGTTCAAATTACAAAATGGTGTAATATTATTGTTTTTATTTTAATGGTTTTATGTTGTGTATATATTTTGGAAATTGATGGAGCATGGCAGGAGAATGTTCGACCAAAGATGTCTGTTCAATTAGGTAAGATATGACACTGTCATATTTTTATTTTTTGTAAGTGAGATCAAACCTAATAGAATTTAAGGGTTTATGTTTTCTGAATCAAACTCAAAAGACAGAATTTAATTGGCTTGCGTGTAACAATTTTGAGAGTGTTATTCAAATATAAAAACTTATATCACAATACTCGAATCAAACTCTTTTTTTTTTTCGAGCATTGTGGTATAAGTTTTGTTATTTGAACTGTTTCAACTTGAAGACAACAAAAACATATTTTATAATAATAAATTTGAGAAAAAATTAGCAAAGAGATCATAGTTGAATTTAAGGATTGTTTTTTGAAACAAAATTTAGTTTTCTTGAGTGTAACCCATGTGGGAATATACGTCGATTGAATGAAGGAAGAAACATCTTAATTATTACGACACATTCTTAATTCAAAACTAATTTTCGAAAAACTTCTATTTTTAATTATTTCTGAAGATATTTCTGTCAAAATCTGTATAAGTAGCAGTTGTCTTATCTCGCGCTAAAAAATATCTGCGCCACACTAAAAATAACACTTTCATTCTGTAAGAGTGATACAAGCTAATCATCATTTGGGACAAGATTTTAAACAACTCCATAAAATGGAATTTAAATATTTTTTGAGATAATGTTTTAAAAAACAACTTAAGAAAATAAATAAATCGAATGAATTTCACGTTGATTTATCGAAAGAAATATTAATTTATTTTGTTTGTATGAATTCGTAGCATTCCTTGCTTCTGAATACGGCTCATGCAGAATTTTCCTTAAATTTCACATAAAAATACTTATAGTAGTAATCGGGAAGTTTTTAATGTTATTAACTTGCCTATGTATGTTTTCGCCAAATTTTCTACTAATTTGACTAAACTGACGAAAATGTTTCCTGGTTGAATATAATTTGGAGAGATTATACTGCTTGAAATCGAGGATACAAAAACATCATACAAATTTTTTGGGTAACCATTTTTTGGTAGATAATTTAAAATCCAGTTCTTTCGCTTAATTTTGTATTGAATGGATCGTTACCTGACGAAAATCCATTATAAATACTAAATAAAGCAAATATTGTGTTTGACTAGTTTCGGAACACAGTTCCTTCCTCAGGAATCCATTCATTTCATTTTTTATTTTTGAGGAAGGAACTAGTCAAATAAAGTGATTTTACGAAAACTTCAAATATTTGTTTTATTTAATATCTATCGTTTAAGTTAAACTCGCGTCATGAATTCATGATTTGAAAATTTCATAGAAAAGTATTAGAACATTGAATTTTGACGCTCAACTAGGGGAATGTAAAAATAAGATCGTGATCAAAATCGAAACAAGTTTCAGTAAACTTTTTTCTAATTTTTTAAATTACTTTTCACAACCTCTACAAGGTTATTTTGTGAGTTGAGGTTGAATGGAAATTTATGGTTCACGAAATTTGTATATTACAAAATACGTTTAGTCTGCATCTACAAAAAAAAAATGGAATTCTTGAAATACGAAATACATCCTGAAATTGTGTGCAAAAAAATGCAAACTTGTTACCTTCATAAAACACTACACATTGAAGTTTAGTTCTCAATTTTAATAAATATATTCTATCAAAAAAAATAATAATAGTCGTAACATTATTTTATTGGTCATAAAAGTCTCAAATTAATTAATATAAAATGCTTGAATTACATGTGGGTAATTTAAGGGAGTTAAAAGGGTAATGATTCTTTTTTTTTTTTTTTAAATTTTTCAAGTCTATAAATTTGCAATAAATTTTTTTGAATGAAAAATATGTACACGTGAGTTAATCTTCTGAGATTTGAACCAAAACATGTAAATAAGATTGCCGAGATAAAATAACTTAAAAAAACGAAGGTTCTTCTGCCTATTGACGTTTAAAATTACCTAGCTGTTTCAATTTTAAAGTACCCCCTTTCTTTTTTGAAAGGAAAGATGAAGAATCATACTCAATAGTAGTTGCTACCTGAACAGATGTTTTTTGAAATGTATTCCATTATTTTTTTTGAAATGCCTAAGTCGACCTCACCCTGCCTGTATAAGAGAATATTATTGTATAAACTATAATGTATACCATGAATGCAATGTTTGTTTTAAGGGCATATTTCTACGGGTTTTTGAGAGGGGGTGGTTTGATGTCGTCATTAATACTGTGAATTCGTTACGTACTATATGAAATGGAACAAACTTATTTACTCAATAAATTAATAGTATATTGATAAAGGGATGGGGTGAAACTCTATTTTTCATTAGGAATATTATATGTATTTTATTTGCTTGGATAAACGTTTTGTTCAGAATTTTATTTTTACTTAAAACAGACTTTTACTCGAGGTGTTATATTTAACCATGTCCATTGATTAAACGTTTTTAAAAGTTTAGCTTTGAAATCCAACTGTAGGTTATTTTTAAATTTGGATTAAATCGAATTAATTCGTTTCATATCTAAAGTATGATAGGTAGATATCCTGTAGTAGCTAAGTTGAGAGTATTCATTACTTTTTTGACTAATTATTTGGACAACAGAAATCCAAAAATCTAAATAATATTGTTGATATACTTGAGTCTCGCAAGAAACCCCTCTAGAATGATAATGAATTAATTTTAATAAATTCACTTAATATGTCGATAAAAAGGAGAGGAAATAGATTTTCGTTTTACTTGCCTGCAGAATGATTTGTAGTAATAAATTTTTCAAAAGTTAATAGAATCATGCCGGATTAGATTCGGATTTAAATAATTTTAAATTGTTACAAGAACTATTTTGGATTATTAATAATATTATATTTTAATATTTTCTATAAATTTTAAAAACGATTTTCAAAATCATACTGTAAGCTAATATTATGTAATTTTTAGGGGAAACCACTTAAAAAAAATTCGTTACGTAGGTGCTGCTTCAACTTAGCGAATTTCCTTAGAATTCTTAAATTACTCTCTAGCTGTCACAATTTTAGTCTGATCAAAATGAAATGTCGTATCTGATATGATTTTAGTATTTGCAAGGCTAATAAATGGGCATAAAGAAAGATGAAAACACAAAATATAAAATATCTCTCCTAATATTCAAAAAATCGAAAAATGTATAAGCAGTAAAGTTATAGAAAATCATGTTTGCTACAATTCATTACCTAATCATTTTTTCTCAAACTCTAATGTGTAAAGAGATTTTTTTGGAATTTAACTCTCAATTTTAATTAGTAAATATTTCTGTCAATATTAGAGTAACAGAAAAAATGATCAATACCAAAATGATTGTAAATTTTATTATCTATAACATAACTTTTTAGACATTTTTCGATTTTTCCAACATTAAGACAGATATACCAAATTTGGTGTTTCCCTTTCCCTCTAAACCCTCCTTTTCCCTTATCCGATTTTTCTCATTAACGAACTCGACTATTCCAATACTAAAAGCACCTTATACACCCAATTTTATTCCAATCGCATTAAAATTGTGACCGCTAGAACGATTACAGACACATATATACATACCTACATACATACAGATATATATACATATATATATATATATATATATATATATATATATATATATATATAAATATAAATAGAGAATTAATGTTAAATATTATTTATTACTGCCTGGCCGTGTGGTACTGTATAAGGTCAGTCAGTCATCTCATAACTATATTGTATGCGTATGGTTGTTTGTTTGTCATTTAAGAGTGGGGATTTTGTGATGCACATACTAAAGTGTACTCTCATCACATGTGTACTGACTGACTTCTTACAGTACCACACGGCCAGGCAGTAATAAATAATATTTAACATTGATTCTCTATAGGAAAAGCTGTCCAACACACACAGTATATATATATATATATATATATACATTGTTGATTTTGTTCAATTCCATTTATTAAAATAATATTGTTATGTCATTGTAAGAGGTACTAGTGCATACATGCAAGACAGAAAGAATATCACATTCTATGTAGTCAATTCTAGTTCTGTTTGACATTCTAAAATAAATATTTTGTTTAAATTCATACAGTTTTTCTAATAAAATAGTTTCTTTCATGGAAAAATTACTTTAAATTGTTTTAGAAATTAAATTTTATTGTTTTATTCCATGTTTGTTTTTAAGTAAAGTTAATGTTTTTCTGAATCATTTAAAAATCTCTGTATACAGTAATAAAAAATTACTTAATTTTTAAAATATTTTTGATGTTAGAAAATTTCCTCACATATATATAGTGCCCCGAAAGTTATTTGTAACAAACTTTTATTATACCTGTCTTGAACTAATAATTTCTGGTTACAAAATTTGTTTCTCAAATTAAAAATCACTTCAAATTAAAATTAAATTGTTATTTATGGCGAATAAAAGCTTGTATTTTATTTTTTTCTAAAAATGTTTTTATATTAAAATACCTTTTTAAACACGATTTATTATTGAGTTGTCTGTAAATGTTTTTTTCTATTAAAATTCTTTTTTAAACACGTTTTATTATTAGGTTATAAACAAATTTACGAAGTTTATTTTTTATTCATTTTAAACTATCGTATAGTATAGATTATAGAATATAGATAGATTTCAAACATAAATTACTTGTACGGTTGGTATACACTTGAGTGAAAGTCTTTTATAAAACGTTATACAGTCGTTTTGTGTCCAATTGTATTCTGTTTCAAAAAAAAATGCTTCGAAAAAAAGTTGTTAAAATTTTTATGTCGAATAATTTTTATTCGTGACATTTTTTTCGAAAACTAAATGGATTCGTCAAAAAATTAAAAAAAATTGGACCGCTTATTAGGTTGATAGTACACATGTCCACAAAAATAGCGTTCTATTTTATAATTGATATGTGGCTTATTCATTTGGTTCTCGAAAAAAAGGCTTCGGATAAATGTTAAGCATATTTGAGATTAAAGTCGTATTGAGATTAATGGCAGGGGACGCTGCTTAATATTTCAATCTACTAGCAATAGGTTGAAACCTACTAGCAGTAGGTTCATCAAAGCTCGTAGGCCTAAGGGTTTGACGCCGCGGTTGGGGCAGGAAACATCAATCACTAGCTCTAGTTTATAATTAGCCCTCTAGTGTGAAGTTCCTACTTTTTGTACAAAATTGTTTGACTGAAGTAGAATTAATGAAATTAAAAATTATAAACATCAAACGGGATTTCTGAATATTTCGTGTGAATACTTTTCTTTGATTAAAAAAAACGTCTGTGAACTTGGCAGGACAAATTTATCTTAGCATACTACAATGTGCATAGGAATTTGCAGTTTTTTTGCAGTTATTTTGCAGTTCAACACATAAATTTGCAGTTCATTTATTTTTAAAAATAACCGTGTGCACTGCTAACTTCCGCGGAAGTTAGCAGTACAAGTTTGCGTACAGCGTTTAGGGGACCTCAAAAAAATTTGCGAATGAGCCAGGAATTTGCAGTTTTTTTGCAGTTCTCCAATAAGATCATTCCCGAATTTGCAGTTCATTTATTTTTAAAAATAACCGTGTGCACTGCTAACTTCCGCGGAAGTTAGCAGTACAAGTTAGCGTACAGCGTTTAGGGGACCTCAAAAAAATTTGCGAATGAGCCAGGAATTTGCAGTTTTTTTGCAGTTCTCCAATAAGATCATTCCCGAATTTGCAGTTCATTTATTTTTAAAAATAACCGTGTGCACTGCTAACTTCCGCGGAAGTTGGCAGTACAAGTTTGCGTACAGCGTTTAGGGGATCTCAAAAAAATTTGCGAATGAGCCAGGAATTTGCAGTTTTTGCAGTTCTCCGATAAGATCATTCCCGAATTTGCAGTTCATTTATTTTTAAAAATAACCGTGTTCACTGCTAACTTCCGCGGAAGTTGACAGTACAAGTTTGCGTACAGCGTTTAGGGGACCTCAAAAAAATTTGCGAATGAGCCAGGAATTTGCAGTTTTTTTGCAGTTCTCCGATAAGATCATTCCCGAATTTGCAGTTCAATTATTTTTTTTAATAACCGCAGTACATGTTTGCGTACAACGTTTAGGGGACCTTAAACAAATTGGCGAGTGAGCTAGGAATTTGCAGATTTTTTGCAGTTAATTTAAAAGTTAATTTTTTATTATAAGTGTCCATAATCTAAAGCGTTAATATTTTTACCGGAGATATAATTTGTTTTGAAATTTACGGATTAATTGAGAAATCTTGTGTCACTACATTGAATAAATTACCAACAACCAAAGTTGATACTAATGGTGATAATTTTATTCTTACTGGCCTTGTAGCATATCGGAAAGGAAATTCAAAAACCCAATGTAGTGGGCCATTATACAGCAATGTGTTACAGAGCTGGCGGCTGGACTATATACGATGACAATGCAATGAGAGATAACGCGGTAAAAGGCACGCATAAAACCAAACCAAAGCTCATTTTCTACATAAAACTGTAGTAATAAATTTATTTTATTCAATTATTATTTTATATTATTCATATTGTTAAAAAATACTGACTGAAAATAACAATTTAAAAAAAATACAAAAAGAATAAAAAAATGTTTTCTAATGATAAGAATAAAGAATATTCATAAACATTAGAATCTAATGTTTATGTTTTTGCAATAACAGGACAACCTTCGACAGAAATTACCAAAATTTTGGATATCACTTTGTTATATTGTCATACAATCGAAGTTCTAATTTTACAAAGATTGTCCACGCCATTTTGAAATTATGAATTTTCAAATTTGCAATTTGCACTACTTACCACGTAAAGTATAAGATAGCTGGGGCAAATAGAGATGTAATCGCATAACAGATCTTTTTCAAAAACTAGTATTTTATGCAGAAAAATACAAATATTGTATTCAAAAAGGGCTACAATCGTCCACGCTGTTTGTAATATTGCAATTTTAATATACTTTCCGGGGGAGTTAGCAGTGCACATTTAAAAAAATAAATGAACTGCAAATTCGGGAATGAACTTATCGGAGAACTTCAAAAAAACTGCAAATTGCTGGCTCATTCGCAAATCTTTTTGAGGTCCCTTAAACGCTGTACACAAACTTGTAGTGCTAACTTCCGCACACGGTTATTTTAAAAAATAAATAAACTGCAAATTCGGGAATGACCTTATCGGAGAACTGCAAATTGCTGGCTCATTCGCAAATTTTTTTGAGGTCCCTTAAACGCTGTACGCAAACTTGTACTGCTAATTTTTGCACACGGTTATTTTGAAAAATAAATAAACTGCAAATTCGGGAATGAGCTTATCGGAGAACTGCAAAAAAACTGCAAATTCCTGGTTCATTCGCAAATTTTTTTGAGGTTCCCTAAACGCTGTACGTAAACTTGTACTGCTAACTGCCGCGGAAGTTAGCAGTGCACACGGTTATTTTTAAAAATAATTGAACTGCAAATTCGGGAATAAGCTTATCGGAGAACTGCAAAAAAACTGCAAATTCCTGGCTCATTCGCAAATTTTTTTGAGGTCCCCTAAACGCTGTACACAAACTTGTACTGCTAACTTCAGTGCATATGGTTATTTTAAAAAATAATTGAACTGCAAATTTGTGAATGAGCTTATCGGAGAACTGCAAAAAAACTGCAAATTCCTGGCTCATTCGCAAATTTTTTTGAGGTTCCCTAAACGCTGTACGCAAACTTGTACTGCTCACTTCCACGGAAGTTAGCAGTGCATACGGTTATTTTAAAAAATAATTGAACTGCAAAATCGGGAATGAGCTTATTGGAGAACTGCAAAAAAACTGCAAATTCCTGGCTCATTCGCAAATTTTTTTGAGGTTCCCTAAACGCTGTACGCAAACTTGTACTGCTCACTTCCACGGAAGTTAGCAGTGCATACGGTTATTTTAAAAAATAATTGAACTGCAAAATCGGGAATGAGCTTATTGGAGAACTGCAAAAAAACTGCAAATTCCTGGCTCATTCGCAAATTTTTTTGAGGTCCCCTAAAGGTAACTTCCTCGGAAGTTAGCAGTGCACACGGTTATTTTTAAAAATAATTGAACTGCAAATTCGGGATTGAGCTTATCGGAGAACTGCAAAAAAACTGTAAATTCCTGGCTCATTCGCAAATTTTTTTGAGGTCCCCTAAACGCTGTACACAAACTTGTACTGCTAACTTCAGTGCATATGGTTATTATAAAAAATAATTGAACTGCAAATTTGTGAATGAGCTTATCGGAGAACTGCAAAAAAACTGCAAATTCCTGGCTCATTCGCAAATTTTTTTGAGGTCCCCTAAACGCTGTACACAAACTTGTACTGCTAACTTCAGTGCATATGGTTATTTTAAAAAATAATTGAACTGCAAATTTGTGAATGAGCTTATCGGAGAACTGCAAAAAAACTGCAAATTCCTGGCTCATTCGCAAATTTTTTTGAGGTTCCCTAAACGCTGTACGCAAACTTGTACTGCTAACTTCCACGGAAGTTAGCAGTGCATACGGTTATTTTAAAAAATAATTGAACTGCAAATTCGGGAATGAGCTTATTGGAGAACTGCAAAAAAACTGCAAATTCCTGGCTCATTCGCAAATTTTTTTGAGGTCCCCTAAACGCTGTACACAAACTTGTACTGCTAACTTCCTCGGAAGTTAGCAGTGCACACGGTTATTTTTAAAAATAATTGAACTGCAAGTTCGGGAGTGAGCTTATCTGAGAACTGCAAAAAAACTGCAAATACCTGGCTCATTCGCAAATTTTTTTGAGGTCCCGTAAATACTGTACGCCAACTTGTACTGCTATCTTCCGCGGAAGTTAGCAGTGCACACGGTTATTTTTAAAAATAAATGAACTGCAAATTTATTTGTTGAACTGCAAAATAACTGCAAAAAAACTGCAAATTCCTATACACATTGTAGTAGGTTAAGATAAATTTGTCCTGCCAACTTCACATACGTTTAAAAAAACTAACTGGTATTCAGAAATAAAAAATGTTAAACTTTCTTAATTTATAAAAATTTTATCATTGAATAAAGGCATTTCGAATAAAAAATGTTTTCCTTGAATCGTGATACATAAAATTTTCCTTTGAATTGTAAACAATGTAAGAGAAATTTTTCTGTATTGCTTTAATAATAAAATTTCTTTTTACGCTCCAGTAATTTAACTATTAAATTGCAATGATTAATATATTTATTGTATAAAGAAGGGCTTTTTAATCCAGAAGATGATATATTTACTGTGACATTGAAAATTTTTTATAAAAAAATCTGAAAAGAATTGTTATAATTTTTCATATTAACGATTTCTTATAAAATAATGTTACTTATGTTCACCACACATATTACATAAATATCTAAACGCTAGTAACATTCGTTAGTATCACATAACTGAAACGCAATCAAATTTCTTATTAAAATCTTTAAAGAATTTAATGTTAGTTATGTTCAGACATATAATAAATATCTATACCCTAGTCACATCCGTTAGTATAACATAACCGAAAATAAATCATTCTAAAAATGGATGAATAGTCACAGTTTACAAATACAATTAAATAGATGTAAATAGTCAAAATAATGTACAATTCGTGATCAAAAGTCGTGTATATAACATTGGCAATTATTCACTGCGAACTTATAGCGGTAGACAATGACGCTTTCAGTAAGGTGAGGCCCTTAATTTTAATTACTTTTAAAGTAATCATTTTATGACTTTTCTCTACTGAAAGCCTCATTGGCTGCCTGCAAAGTGCATAGTGAATATATTTACAACATTTTATACACGACTTTTGATCGCTGATTGTATATTAGATAGATGACAATATATCTGCATCTTACAATAATATCACAGGGCTTCAATTGCTAGAGCATTGGTCTGGAAAGCCAGGGGACTTGGATTCGATCTCTAACCAAGATGTGCATGATTTTTCATATCAAATATTGATGTCCAAATGTTCAGACATATTACTTGACTGTCAAAATTTAGTCACTTCCTTTAGTTAACATATCCGAACTAGACAACTATACTAACAATGAATGTATAGACTCAAAGTTTACAAAAACAATCGAGGGGAATTTTGTATTGAATGGGTCCTTACTTGACGAAAATCTATTAAATAAAAAAAATACTTGAGATTTTCGTAACAATAATTTTATTAATTTCAGAAACACAGTTCCTTCATCAGAAAATATACGATAATGTAAAAATAAAATTATTGTTACGAAAATCTCAAATATTTATTTTATTTCAATAATTGAGGGGAAATTATATTTTATTAGTCGTGTGTTAATAATTCCTAAGTGACGTGATAAAATTGTTACAATTTTAATTTATTATGCTTGCATGTAAAAATTTGTTAGTTTTAAATAATAATAAAATGATTGTAAATAAATAATGGGTTAACCTTTGTTCAGGTAATCACTGAACACCACTGAAGAGATAATAATTACACCTTCAATATTATACGAGTGCTTTAAAAAGAAAATAATTATAAACTTTTACATATAACTCTTTTAAACAAAGTTGTTCAGACCACCCAGTAGACAAGAGAAGTTCAATTAATTACCGAGTAAGGTTCTAATTACAAGATCTCTTGTATATCTTTATTATATGCCCTTCTGTATAACTTGTGTAAAAAAAAAGTATTTTGATTTAAATTAGTATCGGTTAAAAATATCAGTCATAGATATAAAGAGTATCATTGATAATACTAAAAGAGAACTGTGGGTTTTCTAATTTGTAGTCGAAATACGTATTTATGCAATGCAAAAAAAATTGATCTAGAATAGGGAATATGCATGAAAATTTTTTTTCACTTGAATTGAAGCATGTTTACTTGACAAATATCAAGGTATAATTATTTTTTAAATAACTTTAAAAATAAGCGAGATATGAATTATTGAAATTCCCGATTAGACAAAGAGGGTGATAGCCTTCTTGATATGTTATGTGACGTCATATTACACTTTCACCATTTAAAATACACGTAAAACTCCGTTTTTAGTATTTTTGCAAGAAAGAGACAGATAATAATCTTTAAAAGCTTATAGCTTCCTTGGTATTTGTCGGATTTTAACTCGTTTTTAAATATTATTACAGTATTAACAGTATTTTCATATTCTGAAAATAAATGTGAAAAAAAATTTTCATGCACATTCCCTATTGGGGAAAATATTGATATCAAGATATATAGATATCATAGATATTAAGAGTATCATTGATAATAAATGAGAACTGTAGGTTTCTTAATTTGTAGTCGAAATACGTATTTATGCAATGCAAAAATAATTGAGCTAGAATTGGGGAAAATTTTGAAATTTAATGTTATGCACGAAAAATTATTTCATAAAATAAATATAATCTTGGTTTAGCTTACCGGGTTACCGGGGTAGCTTACCCCGGTTAGAGGCATTCTATTTCAAATTTTTGCAGTTACTTTGTGCCAAATCAATTTGGTTACCAAACAAAACGTTTCGAATAAAAGTTAGTCCTTATAAAAATACTAACAAGTTTGTTCTAAAAATTCCTTCGAAAATCGAACGGATTCGGTATAAAATGTAAAATTTCGGTATAAAGTGTTTGTATTTTTGTATCGATTTGAAAATTTGCATGTACGTATATGACAATAGGGTACTATTCGTACTCTCGACTACATACCTTTAATAAGTTGACCTTAATATCTAGACATCTTTAGTGCAATACATATGCATCTAGGTTACACTTGGTAACCACCAACAAACTTGTTATTAAATATTAAATATCGAGGCTAAAAATAAACGTTAAGTTAATGTCGACAAATTTGTATTTATGAATAATTCTTATTAAATTAGGTTTTAGGTCGAATATTCTAGGTAAAAATCATCATGGAATTCGAAAATATTCTCTAAAATAAATATTTTGTTGGAAGTGTTGACAAAAAAAAAAAACGGTGGAAGTGTTGGGAAATAAAAAAATAGAAAAAAATATTGTTTATTCTGTGATTATAAGGGGGTCAGAATCATTTTCAATATTTGTGAAAAGAAAACCATTGAACCCTAATATTGTAATATGATACAATAGCAATCGTCCGATTTGTAATGTTGAAAACGATTCCAATCAGCTTATAAATAAGATTTTTTATAATTATTTTCTACTTTTTAGTATAATTTGGGTTAAACAAAAACCAATATTATGCAAAAAATTTTATTTATTTATAATTTTTTTACTTAAATTTGTTGATTATCAATTTTTTTTTATTAAATTAAACAAATATTTGAAACTTTCGTAAAATATATTATATAAAAATATTAAACATGATATTTCATTATCATTTGTTCTGATGAAAGAAATGTGTTTCCGAAACTGTTGTCAAAAATGAACATATTTCTTACAAAAATTTCAATGAATATTCAAATTCTGTTAATACTGTAATAATATTTAAAAACTAAATTAAAATCCGACAAATATCAAGGAAGCTATAAGCTTTTAAAGATTATTATCTGTCTCTTTCTTGCAAAAATACTAAAAACGTAGTTTTACGTGTATTTTAAATGGTGAAAGTGTAATATGACGTCACATAACATATCAAGAGGGCTATCACCCTCTTTGTCTAATCGGGAATTTCAATCATTCATATCTCGCTTATTTTTAAAGTTATTTAAAAAGTAATTTTACCTAGATATTTGTCAAGTAAACATGCTTCAATTCAAGTGAAAAAAAATTTTCATGCATATTCCCTATTGCCCATTCAATTCCAAACATTTTTTTTCATAGCACAACGACGTTAAAATATCGTATCATATAACGATGTTTTTTTTTAATTTACAAAAACTCATTAATTGGGTAATGCTTTTAACTTATGAATTTACTTCCCTGCAATTTTTTCCCCATGATTTATAGTCCCCAAAAAACCCTTTAAAACATGGTATAGTTTATTTGTACATTTGTTAAAATACATTAACAAATTATTTTTTTTTTGTGGGTTTTTTAAATGCGTTTTTTTTTTTATAAATCAATGCCTATAAATAACGTATCAGCTGTTAATACAGTCATTAAGAAATATTGTATAATAAACTATCAACTCCATAACTAGCGTTTCTGTATCAAATTTCTGATGTCGATTTGTACCGAATTTATTCAGTTTTCGAAAAAATGTTTCGAATAAAAAATGTTCGTTATAAAAATTGTAACAACTTTTGTTCTGAATATTTTTTTCGAAAACCTAATGGATTCGGCATAAATCAGCTGTAAACTTTTTTAAAAGGAACGCCGATTTTGGAGTTGTTTGTGTACTACAGCTTGCTAGAGAAAAAAAACACCCCCTCTTGTTAACTGTTGACTGAGTTTTTAGAAATGTATATGGTTTTTGAAAAAGGGGGAATATTTTGTATTTTTTGTTTGCTGTAAATGTGTTTAAAGCCTAATGTGAAAGTCATAGTTATCGATTAGGTTTTTATATACTAAAATTAACTAAATATCATAAAAATCTAGATGGCTTATTTCATTCTGTTTTATTTACCATTCAATTTGAAATGACATGAATGTGTATTAATCCACTTAAATGTATAATGAAAATTTTAATTTGATTTGATTTAATTATATTTAACTATCGTCTACATTTTTTATTATTTTTCTACAAAAAAATAAAAAAATAAATACTATCCCTTGTTTGAAACTGATGATCTGAAACAACGTTCTATCTATGGTTTTACCATAGATATATATTCTAAATGTAGATTGCTAAAAACGCTTCAGAGTTCGTTGGTTTGTAATATTCACCTATTTATAAGATGGATTGTCCTATTATGGCTTATTTATTATTTAGACCCGGTATATATAATACATACAACGATATATTAATTTTAGACCCCACTTTGTAACGGTTGGCATAGGTGTTCATAAAATGACCAAACTAGTTCGTTTCTGCATGTCCGCCTGTAGACACGACACCTGAAAAACGAAGAGAAAGCTCAATAACGAGTTGAAATTTTGCGTGTGTGTGTTCTACAGCTAAATAGGAAGGTCAAGTTCGTCAATAGGCTAAATCGGACCGTGCTCAACCGCCAGGGGAAGAAATATATGTTTGAAACGGTTAGCGATAGAATACAAATTTATAGGCAAAAAATGTTCTTTTTTTAAATTTAAATAAACAACGTTTGTGGGAGACTTTTTTCCATAAACTCAGGATACACCGTGTTTTTAAGTAATTAACTTAGTTGTTATTTTTACTTGTTTTAGAATGGAATTAAAATCGAGTAATAAATTGTTGCAATCGAGTTATTTTAAAGAAACGTAGAGCTCGTAGATTAAAAACAATTTTGTCCGTTTGTTGTGCTTTCCAATCTTAAAGTAACTCTCATTTTAAAAATTTTTCGAGTTGATTAGTGTCAAATTCTTTTAGTTTAGGAAAAAATCTTTCGCTTAAAAGTTGTTTATGATAAAAATACTAACAGCGTTTGTCCTGGAAAATATTTTGGAAAGCTGAGTGGATTCGGCACAAATCAACTTTCAAATTTTGATAAAAGAACGTCACTTTGGAGTTTATAGAATATACATCAAACGGTGCTCGATGTTTCAAATTTCTAGGCGATCCGTTAAAATTATTTCAATGTTGGATACAAAATTTGAAAAAATTGGGATTGGTTACACAACGCCGTTGAGTCATTTATACTTTATACTCTCGGATAATTGTCGAGCAAAACGATACACGTTGATTACTTTTCATTGATTTTCTTCTAACAATCTATCAAAGTCAATTAATTAGGCAGCTTAATGTCAGGGTCTAGATAATCCAGATTTTTTAAAGCACAATCAGATTAGTTTAACGTGAAGACCCGAATTTCAATTCTTTTTAAGTAGTTTTTATCTCGAAATTCTTCGAATTACCATACCATATTTTAATTTTTTTTTTGAATTTAAAGAAAATAAGTTTTAAAGAGCCTGAACATAAAAATAAACTTTTGTGGACATCATTTTTAGCGTTTTCGTGAAAAAATATCAGCGATTATAATTCTCATTTAAGAAGTACGCGAGATTATATACAAAAATATGCCATTCAAAGACCAAACATACAAATTAAAATGAATTTATTAAATTTTAATCGATCCTACTATTTGTATTACCGTTTAAGGTTATATCCTTGTTATAATTTCTACACTGTAAAAAATACATTAGTCGACCCAACAACGCCAGGCAGTTGTCTGATACTAACTAGAGGCAATTGAATAGCACTTAAGCTAAATACCTAACAATTGAAATACACGTCGTAGTTGAGATTATATGTTAATATTACCGAATCATCAAACAAATAAATTTTGTTAAATTGTGTGTTCATACTTAAATAATAAATAAATAGTTTCAAAATATTATGAAACTATTAATCATCGCCTGTGACATGTTCTATTATGATAGGTATATATAATTAACAAACCATCATAGCAGGTAGTTATGATCTAATTGTAAATTTAAATAGTGAGTGCATGCAAACATCATGTAGTCAGAGTTAATGCTGAAACTGAGCATAGAGATAGTGTAGAGATAAGCGATTAATTCAAGTACAAGGGATGCAAAACTACATAAAGTAAAAGGATGATTAATACATCAAATAAAATTTTTTAATTTTAATTTTAAGGATGTACCAGCACTGTGTTATGCAGTTTGATTTTATTAAACGCACAAATACATAAACACACATACACAACACATAGACACAAACACTGTTCACGTATACAAAATAATGTTGATTTGCCAAAAACAAATAAATTTAAACTTTTATATTACGAAAACAAAACGGTAACACACGATTTAAAAAAAAATTTATATAATAAATATTTAGCTTTACTCTCCTAGTAAATTTTTTAAATTCTGTTATTTTTTCTAATACAACTGATAATAGTTGGGCGAGCATGAAGTTTTGCATGATTTTAATGAGAGAAAATGATAACTTTCATATTAATTATCTCGCGTTCTAAACAGTCAAAAATTCTGAAACTTCGGGATTTATTAGAAAGCATTATTTTTAGCCTGTGAACAAAAAGAGCAAAATCTGTCGAAAAGTGGTGGTATGCTGGTACATCCTTAATAATGTACACTCCAGTTCATCAAAATTTAACCAGTTGAAACATTCTTAGTGTTACTGTATGTAATATTATAGATATATTTTGTAATGCATACGCTTAGAATGTGACTTACTGGTTCAGTTTTTATGAACGGGAGTGTATATCAAATCAAATTTATTAAATTTTGATTCAAACTCAGCTGTTTAACTGTCGCGAGTACTGATTAACTCCGATTGCCGTATATTATACCTGCCGCGTAGTTGAATGAACTACGATTACTTTCAATTTATCCAATTTTTTTTTACAGTGTACATTTATTTGTAACTTTACTAATTTTAATCGATGCCGATTGATCGGTATGACTAAGACATTATTACATTTAAAGAAACTCCAAAAATGACTATCGAAATTAATTTGAAAAAAAAAAAATCTGTGATTAGTTGTCGATCCTAAAAAGGAGAGATATTTATATAAATAATAAATCTCTATAGATTGTAAAGTAATTGAAAGTAATCAAACAAGTAATGACTGTTTTTGCTATCTGTCAGCATATCAATAAGTTGTGTTTGAAAAAATAAAAGTAAGTTATCATCACTCTGTACACCTTAAGTCAATATAAAAAAATAATTGTTTATTTATTTTATAAAAAATATTGTATGATAAATAGTAATTATCTTTTTAGTGTTTTGATAAAAATTAAAAATCATCTTAAGGTCGTTGGGATCAGTCCGAATGGTCTAGTTTATTCAGGCACTCTACTCGGAACTGGGAGGTTGCTGGTTCAATTTCCAACAGCAACTGTTTGTCAATTAAATTAATTTAAAAAAAACAAATGGGGCGGTTTATTGACTAAACTGTCGGCGTATGGACAAAAACGAAAGTAACCGGCTATGTTTGTGAAGGTTTTCTGCAGTTTTCTTCCACAAACTCCAGATGAATATCGGCATAGTTTAGGCAGTCGCAAAACCTATGAATTCCTTGTCTACATACAAATGCCTTGTCATTAAGGGGTAGGTAGAAAAGGCCTAGAAAATTCTGCTAGCCAGGCGTCGACCTTCCCTCCGCTACTACTACTACTACTAAGGTCGTTGGGTTGGTGAACCAATGCTCATTAAAAATATAGTTTAACCAAAAAGTTTTATCGTTTTGTTAATTTGACGACGTTGTATTCAATTACACACTAAAAATGTCGCACAAATATTCCCCGAATCGTCAAATTCGCACAATTTTTGTGTTGTGTTTAATTCAAATTTTAGTGAATTTCATTCAAATCGGTTACAAAATTGAACTTTTGCAATTTTTTTCAAAGTTTTCTTATCGAAAAAATTGATTTAAATAAAATGTACACCAAGTAAGTGGATCATTAAAATATTTTTGGCCATCGAATTGAATGAAAATTAGTTTGTGGAGTAAATTTGACCTAAAAAACACAAAAATCCAGTTGGTTTGACGATTTGAAGAGACGTTTCCCATATATTCCCTCTGTTCACGGTTTTATGCCTCCTTTTGTATAATTTTAGACGAAATCTATTTAACTTCTCACCAAATTGTCAAACAAATGTGATTTTCATAGTTTTTGGCTATAATTTACCTGATATAGTAAATTTCATCTTAATTAGGAACAAAAATTATTTTTCCATTTTCTACAATTTTTTCCAGGCCCCTTAGAAAGAACGAAAAAAATATAACAAATTTTAAAGTTACCGATTTGAATGAAAATTAGTTATAAAGGTAAAATGGAGCCAAAAAACACAAAATCCAGTTGGTTTGACGATTTGAAGAATAGTTTCCAAAATATGCCCCCTTGTATATGATAATAAACGATATTTCGTAAACCGCTCGCTAGATCGTGAAATATAATTTTCGTGTTTTTTTAGTCTATTTTATTGTATATAGTGAATTTGATCCAAATTGGGGATATAAATTATTTTTGGATATTTTTCGATTACAACCGTAGAAATAATTTGAATAATCAAAAAAAAATCATTGATTTGATTTGAAAGAATGGAAAGACCCAACAAACACAAAAACCACTTGGTTTGACGATTTGAAGCCTAGTATCTGAGATATCCCACCTTTTTTACGATGATTCATTTTGTCGAATGAATTCTTGGGTTGCTCTGTGATCCAACGTCAAAAGATATTCAAGAATATTAATTCAAATGAAATTACCATAATTAAAAAATAAAAAGTATTCATTATTTTGAATAAAAAACTTCATTAAAATTATAGGTTTAACAAAAATCTTTAAAACTCAATTTCAATTCATCTACGAGGGAGGCCCTCAACTAAGTAAGAGAATTGAAACAACTGACTAAACGTTGGGTGGTAAAATATTTATTTAAAAATTAATTTATCCAATAAAAACAAATTATTATTATAAATTAAAATCCGACATCAATTATTATAAAATGTTTTTTATAAAATGAAAAAAAGAGAAACCAACCGCACCAAACTCAAGCCAACATCGGCCAGACAAACAGATGGTGTCAAATTAATAAAACATCAACATTAACAGCAACAACAAATAAAATAACATCTACATACAAAAACCATTTTAAGTGTTGCTATTACAATAATTAATTAAAAATAATAATAATAATTGTATTGTTAATGAAAAATATTAAAACTAACATTAGTTATGTATGTACCAACATACAGTCTCTCTCCTCTGAGGTCTGTTCTTCTGGCGTTATAGATACACAGTGATTCTAAATGTTTGAACTCATAAAATATGATAGACGATATAGACTATAGGGTGTATTCAGAAATATAATTCAGTAAACTGGCCAGTGCTAATGACGTCATGGAATCGACGCCATATTGTACTGGTGAGAAAACTGTGACGTATGATTATTTTGCCGGGTGTGTGCATCAGACTGTTTAGAACTTCTTTTTAACCCGACTTCAAAAAGGAGGATGGTTCTCAATTCGTCTGTATTTTTTTTATTTTAAAATGTTTGTTACTTCAGAACTCCGTCATTTATTAACCGATTTTGAATTTTTGTTTTTGTTTTAAAGAGTTTGATTTCCGATTGATCCTATTGTCACCAAATCGCATTCTGATGAAGTGATCCCCTGGAAATCGAGGAAACCCTCATTTTATATGTGATAACCGATTTCTGCGATTTTTTTTTTTTGAAAGGATATACTCATTCATAATGGGTAAATAAGAAAATTTTTTTAAAAACCGACTTCAAAAAAATTTTTTACAAACAAAAACCGCAAGAATATGCAGTTATTTTTTTACTTTTTAGTGCATTTTTTCTTTTAGAATATTTGATTTTTGAAGTCGGGTTTCCATTTTGTCAAAATAGGTTTTATTATATAAAATAATTCATTAATATTATAAATAATGACATCTGAAGAAACTAAAGATTTACTTTTAATAGACGCAGAAAGTAGTAAAATGCCAGTGTATTTTTGAACGATTCAGCAGTATGGTGTCGATTCGTGACATCATTAGCACTGGTCTGTGTACTGATTTATATTTCTGAATCTATAGAGTGTTTTCAATTTGGACGCTTGCACGCTTTCAGCGTCATCAAGCGTTGGTTTTAGTGTTCAACTTGACGCTGTGTATGCTGTAAAAGCGCGGTAATGGTTAATTTACTTTTATATTTTGATACCTTTTTGCGTGCATTGCATATTTTCTTAAGTTACCATGGTAACTTTAATTTGTTTAATAAGATCCATTTGTATATCGTAGAAGTATATTTGATTTGTTTGTATTGGGAAATTTTTTTACATTGTACACTCCCGTTCAATAAAATTGAACCTACCTGAACCGAATCAGTCTCAAAATTTTGATTATTCTTGTAGTAAATGTTTTTGACAGATACAACATTTGAATTTATTTTTATACGTAAAAGGGATATATAACATTTAATATGTATTTACATTACATATTCTTACTCAGTCACTGACTTGTTTACATAAATAAAAAATATAATAACTTCCATTTTTTTTTTCACATTTAAAAAATATATTACTTATCTTTGTTTATAAATAAATAATATACAGAGAGTTTTAAAAGTGAGGAGTTTTATGAAATGTAAGAAAATTAACATTTCAAGTTGGTTCAATTTTATTGAACGGGAGTGTACATAGTGCATATTTGTACGAACGGAACTTTAGTTAAATTTAGAATGATTAAATTCATTAAACAGTTTCATTCTTTAAAAATCTCTGTCTTTATATAAAACCAGTATTTATTAATTCTGTTTTCAGAAAATATTGTTTTATTTGTTGTCTGTATAAAACGTGAGTTATTATTATAAGGAGCAAGTAAGCACCATTGCAACAGTACTCCTCACCAGTACTAAATAAGTTAAACAAAGATCATGTATAATTATTATAATATAATTCTGTATCTTTATCTATCATCAAGTCAGTGAATCTACTTGCATCCTCTGTTAATAATTGTATTTATTTAACTTGAAAAAATCGTAGCCATGCAATTTTTATCCACAAATATAGCTTGGAGATATTTGTTTAGTAAGCAAATCGAATTAAGAATTTTGAAAAAAATAAAATAAAAATATATTGGAGAATTTGGCGATATTTATCTGTAAAAATTTCTGCTCTTTGTTTAGGGTTACTCGACTGCTAATGGAATTTGTGTACAAACAAAAAAGATTTTGGGGCAAATTGGTGTTTGCTTTATTCAACAACAGTTTATAAAAAATAATTTTTTATGTGGCATTGTTTTGTCATCAATATTTTTATGTGAAGAATGCATCTTGGGTTCAATCTCAAATCAAGTTTCCTAAGATTTTTCATACCAAAACATTGATGTCAAACTATGTAACAGATGTTCAGATATAATACTTAAATGTCAAAATAAGTAAATGCTAGTCACCACCGGTAATATCACATAACTGAAAGTACATATTATATAAACAGATATGTTTATTTGTCGGCCTATAGGTAGTAAGAAAAACTTTGATGTAAGAAAACAAAATGAAAATTGCGAATAATTCCTTGGAAATGGACCATAATCAGGATTTACCAAAGGTGGCTACACTGTATCTAAAAGGGAATAAAGCTATTCCCTGTTGTATACCTGATCTAACCGCAAATGGTATCTAGATTAGTTAGTTTCAATACAGGCTGCTGGCCTACCAATTATTGCCCAATAATTTATTCAATCAATTTAGGAATAGTTAGGAATATTTTCAATTTCCGTAACTGAATGGATTTTCATGCATAAAGCCTGCTGATGTATGATACAATGAAATGATAAAAGATTTTTTAATTCAGGGATTTTTTTTAAAGTGCAATTAAACCGTTATTACAACCCGTTATACTACTTGCACCATTCGATTTTATCCGTGCAAGTACTCCTTCATAGAGATTTTCGGCGAAAAGTAATTTTCACTAGCACGAATAGTACTTTTCACTTTTTTAATTCAAAGTAGACTAACTCGAAGAAACTCAGTCAGGTTAAGTAAGCTAACATAAAATTCCCACTTTATGTAAAATTTAACAAATCAGTAACAAATTACCCCCCCCCCCCCAGCTTTATCATTGGCATGTTTATTGTATCCAGTGTTTTCAAATTCCCATGACACTATACCCCCTACGAAGAAAAAATATTTAAATCAGGTAAATAATTGTTTATTAGTTCTCCGATATGAATAGTTTAGGCAAATTATATTCGGAATTACCAAAAATCTTTTTCTAAACTATCAAAAAAATTAACCTCTTTTATTATAACGGTCAAGCGGTAAACGTAAAAGATCAAAAGATTTATATTTTATAATTTATATAACATTTATATTTTATTCATACACAAATATATTAAAAACGTACATTTTATGCCCCAAATTACCAGCCCAAAATTCCAGAGTATGTATTCTATGTATTGTATACTTTGTATAATAGTGACCATAAAAAAGAGTTGGTATTATTATATTTTTTCAGAAAATGTTTTAATTAAAAAAAGAAAATAATAATAATTAGTAGGCATCCTGTATTTTCTCTATCTCTCTTCTTACCTCTCACTCAGAGTTGAGTGAAGTCAAACTTTGCCCACCTATGCCATACAACTGTATTTTATGAAAGAAGTGCACATTATATGGGTTGTAAAATTTATAACAAGTTGTCAGAAAATATAAAACGTGAACAAAATTACAAAAAATTTATAAGTTTACTTAAGAGTTATTTATTAAAATTTTATTGCCATACAATTTTAATGATTTATTGTAATTACTTATTTTTTGATTTATGGAACCTGATACTAGGTTTTTTTGCAATAAAAATTATTAGTATTATTATTACTATATCATATTATATTGGCATACATTGTTCTAAGGAATTCTTGAAGTAGTCCTAACCAGAGAACAATTGAAATCGTTCCAAGGTTGATATCTCCCTACGGAGGTCATCTATAACAGAGGCTATCACAGGGTGGACAGTGACTATGCAGAACGTTTGAAACGGCCACTGCATAAGCTATTACAGGGAGGAGGAAAGGACTTTCTTCCTCTATCACTGTCCGGGCGCACTATTTAAAGATTTTGCGTTTTGTCCAAGCCATTTTTTGACAACCTGAATTCAAGTCTATGGGCGATATAACTCTTTTGCTATATTTGAACAACTTCAAACGGAGTAGTAAAAAAAATGGCTAGGCCAGCTTTTCTCGGTATAACAATAGATCTTATGATTTAAGTGTGTGATTCATCCTGAACTACTTTTTTGACCCCTCCTCAAACCTGACTTTCCTAACAATCTAACCTAAGTACAGAAATTTAACAATTATAGAAATTATTGACATAGCTACAAATGCGTGTAGACCATATCTTATACGATGGTAACTCTATAATTGAACTAGGTGTAGGTAAATATTTTCATTGATTTATATATAATGGAAGTAATGTGATGTAAGAATTGAACCTGTTTTTATTATAATAAATAAAATATATAATATATCCCACACATAATTCAATTTAGTTAGCATGCTCTATGCTCCTTGCTTGTCGTCCGTCATCTTCTTGAATGCATTGTATTGTATTCATAGACCAAAGAGTAAAAATCCTTTTAAAACTGGTTCTTTATATTTATCTAATTCACTCACCATTATAATAATGTTAATGTTGAGCAGAAACAGATGTCTGATGAAACATTTAAAAAAAAAGTATATTCGGTTTTTTACTATAATTTTATTCAATTTTTGTTTGAGAATAATATGGTGGGGTAATTTTAAAATAAAACGCTCTACGCTTCTACCAGTCTATAATTTTTTGAAATTGGAATGAAATTTGGTGTACGATGTGCTTGTAGTAGTATCTCAAAGGCTAAGTTCGTAATTGGGCAAAATCGGGAATCTATCCTTAAAATCGTAAGAGATAGAAGAAAAATTTGATGACAAAAAATGTTTCTTTTTTAAAAATGAACAAATTTTGTTTGAAACTTTTTTTCATAAACCGATTAGTTTCGCCGCATTATCAGCTCAAACATTTGTCATTACTCTTACCGAGTACCAAAGCAATTAACTCAGTTAATTGTTATTTTTATTTGTTTTAATATAAATTTTTAGCTCCCGAAGCCAATGTATGTCTATCTGTCTGTGGCATCGTAGCTCTCGAACGCGTGGACCTTTTGAATTTTTTATTAGTTGGTTTCCTTGCAGTTTTGATAAAAATATGTTCAGTCGTTTGATGATTATCAGCTATTTTCCAAGATAATGTATGGCGTTTTTTATTTACATATAAATTTGGGGGGGGGGGGCGGTTTAAGTTCTTATTCTATAATATATGCCATTTGTAGAACTCACTGACTGACTTACGTATACAAATTTAAGTAACATCTAGATATGGTAGAAGGATGATGCGGTTTTTGTTTGACGCGGAATCACTTCAAACTTATGGGAAAAATCGGAAAACTTTATATTTTTAACGCATTAACCCCCCCCCCCCCGTAAAATAGGAAAAATACCAAAAATTATCTTTTTTACTTCTATTAATGCTAGAAGGGTGCAGTTTTTTGCATGAAGTCAAGGACGCGAAGCCTAGGCCGAAGGCTGCCTCAGGGATCAAGGACGCGGAGCCCCCTTGCGAGCAGAGCGAGTTATGTTTTACATATTGCATTAGGGATTTGTTAAATTTTACTTGTTATTATTCACACTGAAAAACTTTATGCCAGATTATCACACAACATTATTCCATTATTATCATCCATTTTTGTCATCCATTGATTTCATCCATTGAATTTGCTGAACGAATTTAATTAACTTTATCAATAATAAACTAAAAATTAATATAATTTCTGTATAAACTAAAATTAATTATAGATGAAAATCAATAATATCATTTAAAATTTATTTTATGCACGTCCATACATTATAATTCATATATTTCAGAAAATTACAGTTAGGCACACTACACCACACTGCTTTGTGTATGTATAGTAGTCATCAACAGTGAATATTAATTATAGGACTTACTAAACTTACATAATACCCGTTTATTATTATTATTTAACTCGTATCGCCCGCTCGCACATTCAACGCGAACACGTTACTATAGCCCATAAAAGTAGCGGTCTTTATTCAAAATTGTATAGCGAATTTGTGTCTTCGGTTATGTTAATTCATTTTTTAGAAAAATGTTTCAAATAAACGTTGTTCGAATATTTATAATGAACAACATTTATTCGAAGCATTTTTCCGAAAACCAAATGAATAAGCCACAGATCAATTATAAAATTTTGAGTACGCAGCTAATTTGTAACAATTCACTCACAAGTGCCTACAATGGTACGATGACGTCACAGGCAAATACAGTGTGACATACACGTATTGGTCTAAGACAGAGGTGGGCAGGAGATGACTCGGCCAAGCTCTGAGTGAGAGGTAGGGAAGAGAGATAGAGTTAATACAGGGTAACCTACCAATTATTAATATTTTCTTTTTTTAATTAAAACATTTTCTGAAAAAAATATAATAATACCAAATGTTTTTTATGGTCACTATTATACAAAGTAAATAATACAAGCAATCATTCAATACATACTCTGGAATTTTGGGCTGGTAATTAGGGTCATAAAATGTACCTTTTTAGTATATATCATATTTGTGTATGAATAAAATAAAAATATATAAAAAATATATATAAATCTTTTGAACCTTTAAGTTTACCGCTGGACCATTGTAATAAAAGAGGGAAATTTTTGCAAAGGATAATTTAAATAGAATTAAAGTTTTGGAAATTCCAAATGATTTGTCTAAATATTTTACTATTCATATCCGAGAACTAATAAAGAATTATTTACCTGATTTAATTATTTTTTCTTCGTATGGAGTATGCTCAGTATAGTGTCATGGGAATTTGATGAATTAAGTTAAATTTTACATAAAGTGGGAATTTGAGTTCTTCGAGTTAGTCTACTTTGAATTGAAAAAGTGAAAAGTACTATTTGTAGTAGTGGAAATTATTTTTCGCATAATTTGTTTTTCAAAAAAAATAAAAGTAGTGAATTTAATAATGGAGAAGACATCGCAAGCAATCTTTGATAAGTTCAGATTATTATTATTGTTATTATTATCATTATTGTTATTATTATTATTATTATTATGTTTTTTGGTGTATCTCTCCATACTGTAAAAGATATTATTTAAACAATAAATATTTTATAAAACTATTTCTAAATTGATTGAATAAATTATTGGGCAATAATCGGTAGGACAACCTGTATTGAAACATCGTTCCGTCTTGCTTCAAAACATACCTTCTTTACTTACTCTCACCCAGCTTATGGAGAGCTCGTAAGGCTCAGACGAGCTGTCTGTGCCCACCTCTGGTCTAAGATCCGGCATTAGTGAAAACCTTCCCTCATCTGTTAATTGATTGAAATATTATTGAAAACGCTTATTGCAATATAAACAATTTGGCAATGTAATGTCTGCCAGGGTAGTTCTGCTGCAATTAACATTAATTAATTTAAAAAAAATACCTTGTAGAGAGAGAGAGACTATTGCATTATTCCACGTAACAAACAAGGAAAGTTTATGATCATGCGAATGTAGAGTGTATTCCGTTTATCAAGAACTTTGCATTCTCTATACACAATACCACTGTTAGTATAAATACACTTATAAATGGAGTAGGCTCTACAAATGCATGAATCATATACTTTCCTTGTTTGTTACGTGGAATAATGCGATAGTCTCTCTCTCTCTCTCTCTACAAGGTATTTTTTTTTAATTTCTATTTTTTAAAATTTTTCTTATATAGGCTGCAATTGATTTTAATGGATTTTAAGATGGCTGCCAGTTATGGATGCATTCTAATTATTCTAAACTTTTAAATTAGCTAAATATTTTTCAATTAACATATAAGGGAAGTAAGCTAAATTTACTTTAAGTTTGAACACCTGGCTGCAGGTCACCGTAGCAGTAATAAGCAGCGCTGCCTGCTATTACAAGATTTGTCGTATCGTATACCATGTTATTTAACAAGCAAAAATCACACGTGAGGGATTTAATTATAAAAAAATAAATTTTTAATTAATTAATGTTATTTGCAGCAGAACTACCCTGGCAGACATTATATTGCCAAATTGTTTATATTGCAATAAGCGTTTTCAATAATATTTCAATAATTAACAGATGAGGGAAGGTTTTTAGAAGATTTTCCGAAGAATTTTTTAGAAGATCCGGCATTAGAAGATTTTTCTAATGCCGGATCTTAGACCATATAGACATAATCTATCTGTTTCAGGCTCGACCATTGTAATCGGGTTATTAGTCTTCAATTAATTACCGATTGAAAACTTATTTCTTACTTAAAAAAGTTCGATCGATCATCAGTGTAACGAGCGAATAGAGGTTTTCACATCAAAAATTTTGAAAAAATGAACGATATAGTGTAGGTTCCCATGACAAAAAAGGTACTTCATCGAACTCCTCAAAATTATAAAGTGATAATGGCTGAAAAATATGTAAAATATATATTACGGCCCGCCAGGCCAGTCAAAATTTGTTAAATGTTATTTTTTATGAATTTAGCTAAAAAATAATAATTTTTTTTCCAAAACACCTGATTGAAATTTGTATACAATTTGTAATAAATAATGAACCATTTTTGAAAAAGTTTGTTTGGCTGACAATTTTTGTTAATTAACTTCTGACAAACCTTTTGTTATAAATGATTTTTTTTATGAAAATGCATTTCATAACACCTCCTTGGTTTTTATTTAAAAATAAAGGTTAAGATCTCTTCTATCTGTTACAACTTGTCTGGCTGACGAATATTGTTAATACATTTGTCAGACTTAATTTTGAATGCGCAGCATCAATGCATCAAGATCAATCTCTGACATCTAAGAACACCTCGTTAAAAAAAAAACAACTGAAGTTTAAAATGTCCTTTATGCATAAAAATATGCCTATCATTAAAAAAATGTTTTTTACCATGTCAGATTTTATTTTTATGCGCCATGTCAGCTTTTTTTTAAACAGAAAAACTTTTACAAGGGCTTGTCAAAACAACACCTTAATTTTTTTCTGAAAGAAGGTTTGGCATCTAATCTAATCTTATCTTATCCTTGCTTTTTCTATTGCGTTCTCGAACGAATACTAAACGTAAACTGAATGAAAGACTACTGTAGTGCTTACTATAGAGACCAGTGATTGATCTTGATCCATTGATGCTGCGCATTCAAAATTGGGTCTGTCAAATTTATTAACAAAAATTGTCAGCCAGACAAGTTGTAACAGATAGAAGAGATCTTAAACTTTATTAAAAAAAAAACAAGGGGGTGATATGAAGTTCATTTTCATAAAAAAAAATAATTTATAACAAAAGGTCTGGCAGAAGTTAATTAATAAAAATTATCAGCCAGGCAAATTTTTTCAAAAATGGTTCATTATTGACTACAAATTGAATAAATTTCAATCAGGTATTTTGGAAAAAAATCAGGTATTTTTTTAACAAAATAAAAAAATTTATAAAAAATAACATTTAACAAATTTTTATTAGTCTAGCGGGCGTAACATGGGATTCGATGGGCAGGTTCGATGGGGTACTTTTTTGTCATGGAAGCTTAGACTAACTACTACTTTTATGGCTCATAGTACAAGTATAATGTCTTTTGTTTTGTGGTGTGTTTTTGTTAAATAAAATACTGTATGTAATTAATACTTTAATTATTTTACATTCATCTTTAAAATGAAATATAAATGAAAGAACCTCACAACACTTTTTTTATATGGATGTAATTCGATATACTTTTAAAATACTTATAATAAAAACACACAGAATACATAAAAATGAATTTAGAATGATGTGTTTTTGACTTAATTTAAAAATATTATATATATTGGCTAAAAAGATTATGATTAAAATGTCCGGTTAACCACTAATCCGTTTTAATTGTTCTTGCAAATTTTTTTTTATCACCTTTTAATAATTATACATGTAGTACAGTGAATCCTCTCTATAATAAATTAAATGGTTAAGAATAATTGTAGTTTTAACTATTTAAGTAAAACTGAACATATTTGTATAACCTGTAAATATATAATGTATGGTATTGTTTTTACAAGCTTTTATTTAACTTACAATGTATGTATGTATGTTCGGATCAAACCTTGCAAGCTGAATTAGAACCACTTCCTCGTATCCTACGGAGTCAAATTTTTACATGTTGGTTCAGTTTCGATGATAATGTATTTTTATGGTAAGCATGACAAGAATTGATAAAGGGAAAGGAAGGGGGGTTAGAGGGAGGGGGAAACACAAAATGCGGTATATATACCTCTCTTAATATTGAAAAAATCGAAAAACACATAAGTAAAGTTGCAGAAAATTAGTTTTACTATAAAAAGCTTATTTAAAAAAATGTTTTTTTAATAACAACTTATTCTCTTAATAAAACGTTTTAAAGAAAGTGCTTCGTATATCCAGAAACTCATAAACTAATTATAACCTAAACACAAAAGATATGAAAAATAATATACACAAGAGTATTAGAAGTTAAATTTCGACTTTGTAACGATTGAAAATATTGATCGGAGAAAAAAACAATTGGTATAGGTTTTTATAAAATAACCTAAAGTTTTTAGCTCAAGTTCATGAATGGGCATAATTGGTCCATTAATGAATTTCAACCTCCATTAGGGAGGAGGGGGTTCTAACTTTGAAATCGGAAGAGATACAAGAATAATTGAAAAATAGTATGTATGTACCTGAGGTACGCACGTAAGAAGGTACTGAGGTACTTCTTTTTAAATAATTTATTAAAATAATATTAATTTAGGTCAACATTACTATTTATACACAAAAGTTTAATAAAATTATATAGTAGTGAAAAACTACAATAGAAAAAATATATTGTATCTAAAACCATTGATTCTGGATTTTATCCTGGTAGAAAAGAATCTGCGTTTGAAACACTGGCATTGAATCCATTATTTACATTAGAATCAGAGTTAGTGAAATTTATCAAGGCCAGGCCAGGTTTATTAATATTTACATTTAATATTCAAAGTGTCCTAGCCTATTAAAATGATATCGTTGATAATAAGGCTCGTTAATCTAATAATCTTCATTTATCAGAACCACTGTTATGAAATAACATACCTTCATTTCACGTAACGTGAATATTATCATTTAAATGAATTCATCCAACTCGGTTGCAACAGATGGCGTTCGTAATGTTCAGATTCGGCCTAAAGATGAGATGCTATCCAGATGGCGCTTAAATAATGTTCGGCTACCTCAGAGGTAAAAATTAAAAATGGTCCTCTCACTTCGAATACACTATGGTAAAAGAAACACCTTATTAATTTTTCATTACCATATATATATATATATATATTTATAAATTTGTTTCCTAACGTGTATACATATGTTGTAATTTATATCGAAGAAAAAAATAAAACATCGTTTTTTCTAATAAAAAGGATTGAATTGAAATTGTTTGATTTTTTTTTAAACTATCTACGAATGGAATCTTACCTGATGGTAGTTAATCAATAGATCATCCGAACGGGCATAATTTTCACACACCTCGTTGGCCAAAAATATAATATTTAGTTAACCTTCGAATTTAGGTGTGGTCGAAAATCATTATCGTCTTCGTTCGGACTGTTCACCAGGCCGACAAGCATCAGGTCAGTACAGTATTTAATTTTTTTTTATTTTGTCACAAAATCCATTCCATTATTCTTGTTGCACCATCTGGAACGCATGGTTTTGAACCGAGCATTCCGAAGTTGCCGCAATTATCTCCGAGATTAATATTCATGCGTGATAATACGAAATATGGGTTAGTGTGATTAGCAGGACAATCTTACCAAAAATATATTCGATTGGGTCCATTGCACTAAAAGAAAAAAATAATTTCTTTAACTTCACGTATAAGCCCCTTGAAGTGGGCCCCAATTTAAAATATAATTACTTACGTTCGTAAATATCTCGTCGCGTGGTTTCTCATAATAATTGATGGCCACGAACACGTTCGATCCAGTTTCAATACACTAACTTATTTTCTAATTAAAATAATTGTCAACGGATTCTGAATTTTTTCAATCCTATCTCGTATGATAACCACAAGCTCAACACTAAACTTGGTTGATAGATGTCTCCTCTGTTCTCTGTTTAGTACAAACTTCAAGCGCTTCCACGATACAATACCAAGGCGGAGCATCGATCGCCGAGTGCACATAAAGTTTGAAAAGTAAACCGTAGTTGGATGCCTAGTACATCAGGGAAATATAGGCAATAATTAACGCTTGCACGTGATAATTTTTGCCTATGTTCTGACACCTTTAACATTTACGATATTCACGGCAGTGAAACAATCCCTAAAAGAGGATTCACTACACCACGTAGTAATAATGATGAAGACATTCCAATACCCAATTTCAACAAAGTTCAGTAGAGTCAAATTAAATGTAATAACGATCGTTCATCTTTCTATAATTTATAATATCTTGCCTTTCAATATCCAAAAATCGTATCACTCACGAAACACGCACTCTGAAACAAACTTCTGCCATATAAATTTTGTCTTTATACTGTATGATTAAAATTTTTTGCACCCGTCCAAGTAGCCGAGCGGTCTAAGGCGTTATGTCTGTGCAGTATGCAGTACTTGAAAACTCGGCTGCAGCCGCATATCCTACCAATTCCTAGTCTACTCACAAATTCCTTCCACTCCACTCACATCCTCACATCCTAAGGCATCACAATGGACCTTATGGTCGAAGTGTAGCCCGTTCAGGGCAGCCTTTACAATCTACCTCTACATTTTTTGCTGAATGTTTCGCAAACACTGTACAATAGAAAAAGATAGAAATCAGTGTTTCGCTCTATCGAGCGAGTGCTACAACAGTCGAGTATTATATCAGCGATTCATTACATGCTGAAAATACACTCTGATCGGATTCTCATAACGCGCCAAAACAAGTATAACTTCAAAAATGTTACAGATGGATGCCCTGAAACCGAAATGATTCCTAAGTGTATACAAGCATTTTCACTTACCCATGCTCGAAAGATTGTATAAAGGTGGGGTTTTGCTGTATTTCAATACTTAGGCTTACTGAAATAAACAGAAAAAAGGTCTTTTCTAATATCCGTTCACATGTTCACACACACACAAAAGAACAAATTATATAGCCGTCATCATCGTCCATTCAGAATGTAAGTACTAAATACTAAATATTAGTATTTAGTACTTACATGGTTTAAAACAAAACAAATTTTTATAAGTATAAAAGCAAAACGAATTAAGTGCATAACTAAATAAAATGCTTTATAATGATTAACCTTTTCAATTTGAAAACAAACAAAAAAAAAACTTTTTTAAATTGAATATTTTACAAAGAATTAGTAAATAAAATATAAAACTCTTAGAACTTGACATTTATATTCATCATAATTGCCTTGCAATAATATTGCATGCAATATATGCAATATGTATTTCTTATAAAGGTAGTCTAGTGATGTAACGAATATTCGCATTCGTATTCGCAAGAATAAATAATCGCATTTGAATAAAAAAATGATTATGGAACAGTTTTGAGGTAGACAACTAAATTAGTAATACTTTGTCTTTTGTTCTTGTTAATCTAATTAAAATATTAACAAAATCACAACTACACTCAAAAAACAAAATAATGAATATTTTTGCTTACATATAAAAAAATTCAAATTCTAAATTATAATATATTTTGTGAAAAAAGAACTCGAAAGGTTTAATCAAATTAATCTAGAGCACGGTAGTGCGTAAGGCCGAGTTTAAGGGACACATTCGGTAATATCTAAGTCTAGTACGTCTTGTGACAATTATGTAAGACTTGGTTCTACCTTTACGAGAGTATTCTTTAACTCACAACTTGCATTTCACATTTTCAGCGTCATAAATTGTGAAATAAGTCCAAACTTCTCTAACATGTGCTTTACTCATGTTTTAATATCACTTTGTCACTTTTGAATAACAGTTAAATTTGACAAATGAAAAAACCATATTTTGACAAAATGGAAACCCGACTTCAAAAATCAAATATTCTATAACAAAAAATTCACTAAAAAGTAAAAAAATAATTGCATACTCTTGTGCCAATTTTAGTTCACCTAAGCAAAAATTTTTAAATATATATATACAATTATTATAAAATTTCAAATTCGCCCCTTTACCTAGATCAATTTTTTGGTATTATAAATACGTATTTCGACTACAATGTAGTCATCATCAGTATAAATTAGCTAGTCGTACTTTACTCTTTGATAATTAGAGATAGATATAAAGTCGAGATCAACAGACGAAAATAAAAATAAATAGAAAATTAACTAGATTAAAATATACTAGATTTAAAATATAATAAATTTTAAATTATATTGAAATTGCTCTTGTTAAAATTTCCTTCATTCACATTTGTTCCTGTTAATTTTACTCTTATTAAAATTACTCTTAACCGATTACGCAGAAATCGGTTGTCACATATAAAATGAGGATTTTCCTCGATTTCCCGGGGATTCCCTCATCAGAATGGGATTTGCTGCCAATGGGAAACCATACCCTTTTTGAAGTCGGGTTAATAATACTAAACTAATCTAAAATCAAAACAAAACAAATGGAATGAACTTGTGTTGTATGCCTAACTTCGTTCATTCAACCTGTATTGAGTCGAAACATGACACAAAATGTCAAACCTGTCTAACATTTTGCGTGCACTTTATTTGAAAGTCAACATTCGTATTCGCATTCGCTACGTCCAACATTCGTTACATCACTAAAAAGTACCCATGTCCACAAAAATTGCGCTGATTTTTCAAAATTTTATAATTGATTTCTGTCGTACATATTCGGTTTTCGAAAAAAAGCTTCGAATAAATTTTGTTCGTTACAAATACATTGACAACTTTTGTTCTAAACATTTTCTCAAAACTAAATGAATAAGGTACAAATTAACTAAAAAATTTTGACAAATGAGCTCTATTTTTGTGGTCCATAGTACAAGTATAGTAGTCATCAAAATTTATTGTTCAGTTCACCTTAAACATATTAATTATTTAATAATATACTTATAGGCATCACCCGAAGCAATATCAGTCTCGAACACAGTCTTAGATTGATTATTATTTGTTTTAACGTCTAGATATATGCCATCCCTTATTACTATGGACCACACAAGTTCATGACATTTTTTTAAATTTTATAATTGACTTGTGCCTCATTGATTCGGTTTTCGAAAAATTGCTTATACAGTAACAACTTTTCTATATTACGATATTTAAAGTAATGTTTTTGGTTGGTTCTGGATTCTTTGGTTTTGAATTCAGTTAGAATTCACGACTGTATTTAGAAGCTTGAGCTTTCAATGAACTCATTTTTTTCCATTTTGGTTCCACATTATAATTAGTTTATTACCAGAGGCGGATCTAGGATTAAATTTTTTTTGAAATAAAGCTCGTAAAATTGTCAATTTGTACTTAAATCGTACCAAAAAAGGGTTTTTTGTCTAAATTTATTATTTATTTGTCACCTTGGTCACGACGTCTGGTGGCCAAAAAAGAAACCCGTTTTAGTGTGTAGCATAACCGGCCCAGATCTCTAATATAGTTTCTATATAAATACCTGCATTCACAAATTTGTTAATACATTTAAAAAAAAAATTCACATTCCAAACTGTTAAAATTAAAAAAAAAACTATTTGATATAAAAAAAGAATACTCTTTCGTTGCACACAAAAGTCAGCTATGCTTTTTAAGCCCCGCCGTCAGATCGGTTCTCAATAGAATTTGTTTAGTTCTACAGAGGGTCGTCGTCCCTACGCCTCCTCCACTGGATCTGCCCTTGTTTAAAATGTAGATTAAGAAGCGGTGTGCATTTTCCAACGCAGAAAAAATAAAAGTTAGATATCGATTAGAAATTGCTGTATCAAATAAAGGGTCTGGACTCTGGATAATTCTCAGTTGGCATCTAAGAATTATCGAAAATAGTTTGTGTTGAAAATTTCTTTCAGAAGACCTACGATGGTTCAATTTCAACATTATATTTTTTTTGTTTTCAGTCTCTCAGTCTCAATTTATTTGTTATTTAATTCAAGGTATTGCCTGTAACTCAATCGTCGTGTCCAGTTGAATGTTTGTGCAAATGTATGCAATACAGATAACAATAGAAGGGTATCTAGAAGCGCTCTTGGTGTACACTCCCATTCATAAAAATTGAACCAGTATGTAGCAACATTCTAAGCGTGCATATTACTAAATATATGTATACACACACACTTTGATTGTTTCAACTGGTTCAAATTTTATGAACGTGTACTTGTACACTGCCGTTCAATAAAATTGAACAGATCTGAACCGAATCAGTCTATCACCATTTTGGATATTCTTGTAGTAAGTGTTGTATACTATACATCCATTTCTTTTTTCACACTTAAAATATATACTTCTTATCTTTGTTTATAAATAAATAATTATACAGAGAGTCACAAAAGTGAAGAGTTTTATGAATAGGGAATATGCATGAAAAATTTTTTTCACATTTATTTTCAGAATATGAAAATACTGTTAATACTGTAATCATATTTAAAAACGAAATTAAAATCCGACAAATATCAAGGAAGCTATAAGCTTTTAAAGATTATTATCTGTCTCTTTCTTGCAAAAATACTAAAAACGAAGTTTTACGTGTATTTTAAATGGTGAAAGTGTAATATGACGTCACATAACATATCAAGAGGGCTATCACCCTCTTTGTCTAATCGGGAAATTCAATCATTCATATCTCGCTTATTTTTAAAGTTATTTAAAAAGTAATTTTACCTTGATATTTGTCAAGTAAACATGCTTCAATTCAAGTGAAAAAAAGTTTCATGCATATTCCCTATTGTAAGAAAATTAACATTTCAGGTCTGTTCAATTTTATTGAACGGGAGTGTACTAGATCTTCAATCTCTAGTCGCCTTTAGTGCAACACATAAGTCGTCAGTTTACATTTTGTAACCATCAACAAACTTTGCATTCATCATTAAATAGACAAAAATAAAGATTGATTTACAACAGTCCAATAAATTGCGTTTTTAATTAACATTTATTAGCTGAGATTTCAGATTGAATATACCAGGATTTCTTGGATAACAACAACTCATGGTGGAATTTGGATATATGCTACAAAATAGAAATTACAAATTTGGAAAAATTTTACATTGGTATAATATGAGAAATAAAATTAATTTGTTTAGTACAAATTTGATGGAACAGTTGGTAAATTATGAAAAATCGAATAACTTATTCAAAATAATCAAATAATTAAATAAATTTCGTGAAAATTTATATTATCAAAAAATGTACATTCCCGTTCATAAAAAATGAATCAGTTAAAACATTCTAAGCGTTATTGTATGAAATATACATATATTTAGTAATATATACGCTTAGAATGTGACTTAGTTGTGGTTCAATTTTTATGAATGGGAGAGAATTTTGCTTTCAGCGAAATTTCGTTATATTTCGTTTCTTCAAATTTTGCAGAAGTCGAAAATGACTATTATCGTTGATGGGCAAATTCGATGTAGAGGATAACGAAAAGTTTTGAACATTAGTAAAGTTGTAGGAAATTAATTTTACCTCTACTAATCTACGGCCAATTCTTTGGGTAACCCTCATATTTACGATTTTAATGTTATAATAATGAGTATTGAAAGCGTCGTCTACAAACTTAATTCCATATTCATTATAATTCATTCCATTGCGGAAATTTCCTTAAGCTACGTAGCTCCTACATGTGGAATTTATATTAGTTCTTTACGCAGAAAGAACTAAATAATTACCAAATAGTGTGTTGTCAAAAAGTGGGACCCTTTGTTTAAAAATAAAACCACCAACATTTTTCAACAAATTTTCATTACAAAGCGTCCAGGTTTTTTTTTTCCAAATTAACTATTTAATTATTTTTTGCTTTATAGTGTGTTACATCCACTAATATAGCAGATATTATATAAATCAAAATTCCATTTTCATTAAAACAACAAAAATATAAGCCATTTCACAGCAAATAATAAAATCAAAAAATGCTTTAAAAATTTAAAACCTATTGAATTTAAAATTCATGTAATAATTATTTTTCAATGCTTTCATAAAAATTTGTATAAACGTAAATTTTTGATAATGAAATTTATATTACATGTATTAATGTAGGTGTTTGTATGTGTTATATAGAAGCTTATTGGATCATAACCTACTCTTCTAAACCATCCACCCTCTCCCCCGGTTACTCATTCCATTCTTTATTGAATCCAAAATATCCATTTAACTACGTCATATTTGTCTATTCCCCTCTCTCTCTCTCACTCATCTCTCGATAGATAATACACACAATATGAAATGTTGTTATATCTCAATTACCCATTCCAGCAGTATTGAACAAATAAATTTGGTCATAATGGGCACTACACACGTGCAACATTGAACAGCAACCTAGCGTGTTGCTCTATGTGTATAGTGGTTGCAGCAACAAAAAACATGACCTTGAACGGTTGCTGCAACAATAAAAATTATTTGATATTTTTTAGCAGGAGTTAAATATTCATATACAAATTGCCATATTATCTGAAATGTTATGCTTTCCTAATATTTTTATAGGTTTTATTACCTATATTGGTTACAATTTACATTATATATAATATATACAGCGTGTCTACTTAAGTTGGCTCCATATGAAAAACTTTTTTATTATAAGGTTTACGAAAAAAAGCTATCCTTTATAAAAATTTCTGCTTTCGAAAATATTAACATGCCGCTATTTACTTTTGACATTGAATGTACAGGGTGTGCAGAAATTGAAAAAAGTTCGATAGGAATTTTTTTTCCACTTTTTAAATTAAATTTTGCAAATCCTACTTATAAAACACGTTATCTGTTATTCTTATTAACCAGTCATCGTACTTCAAATGTTTATTTGCTGATTTGAAACATTTAATGAATGATATGTAACAAAATAATGAATATAGAACATTTATTTTTCATACATTACATTACAAATACAATTATTATTGTTGACGTAAGTAACAACAGTTATCTTCAGTTCGTTTTTGCCTCAACGTATCCACCTTCGCGTTCCATACATGTAATTGTTCTTTTACAAAATTCTTTAAATCCACTCCTACATATCTCGGGAGTGATTTCTTGAACCGTTTCCCGTATAATCTGTTCTATATGGTCTACATTTAGAACAAAAATATACAAAATTTAATTTAAAATTGAATTGTTCAACACATTCCTATCGAACTTTTTCAATTTTTAGACACCCTATACATTTGATGTCAAAAGTGAATAGCTGAATATTAATATTTTCGAATGCAGAGATTTTTATGAAGAATATCTTTTTTTCGTAAACCTTTTAATAAAAAAGTTTTCCATATGGAG
Organism: Nineta flava; assembly: GCA_963920215.1. Classification (NCBI taxonomy): domain Eukaryota; kingdom Metazoa; phylum Arthropoda; class Insecta; order Neuroptera; family Chrysopidae; genus Nineta; species Nineta flava. The sequence goes on from OY986042.1 coordinate 41,250,428, forward strand.
CCAACTTAATTAGACACAATGTATATATATATATTTTTTTTTATAGAATGATTAGTATTGTTTTTACTAGAGATACATACATATAAATAAACTATACACATTAAATGAGATAGATAGAGACATGATGAGAAATTATTGAATTTTTATGACTAGAGTCATAAAATAATAAAAATTAAATTTTATGATCCCAAACTTTGGTTGCAGCGTCTGTACTGAAAATATTTTATAGGCGGAGTTCAATGTTGCTGCAACCATGTTCTGCGTCTATTTTGTACTTAACAATACGGGGTTTAGTCATACATATCCTTTACCAGAGGGGGCATGCAGGCAATATTCAACAAATATATCGCCTCTATATTTGAAAGTAACTTTTGTTCCATAAAATAATTTTTTAATGTTACCTTTTAGGTATCAGTTTATAGATTTTTGAAAAATAAACAGTTTGAGATTCTAAGTAACTAAATTTTACGTATTACATAAAAATATTTATTGCAATTTAATGTTGTTTATACTCTATTTCTAATGTTGTTTATACTCTTTTATTTGTTTATACTCTAAACGTCACAATTCTATACTAATGTCAATTTCCATTAAGGTTACGAAGACATAGTATGAAAGAAGTAGCTTATACTATATAGACAAATATGTCATTGCATTTTTAATTCATACTGGACCTCTGAATTTCTGGCCCAGTGTGCTTACCGTTATATCATGGATGCTTTAAATAAGTGATTCTCCACTATTTTTTTGTCGCGGCACACTTTTAACAATTTCAAAATTTGACGGCGCACAAAGAAAAAGATAAGTTTAAAAGTTTACTTACCCATATAAAAATATTTTATGATAATAATTTTGAATGTAAAATAAAATAATATGTACTACAAAAACAACAGTACGTTTGTTAAGGGATTAATTACAAGTTAATAATAAGAATATTTTGCAATGCTACTCTCATTTCGTCTTCTACATTTAACAGTCTCGATCTTTTTTTCGTTTTTATGTTGGTTAATACTTTACTATATACATTTCTAAAATTTGGCAGCACACAAAAGTGCCGCGGCACAGTGGTTGAGAATCACTGCTTTAGATGAATAATATAGTCCAGTTAAGATCAACATCCGTGCTTGCAAAAGGTCAGGTCGTTCTGAATTTGTTATATGTTTTTAGGACCTAAACCAATATTAAAAAACCAGTTTGCAATTTCCAAAGTGTTGTGCTAGCGGCGGAGTACCCAAAAAACCATGAAATTTTCGGACTTTTTTCAGTTTTTGCTCAATATCTCAGTGAAGGAAGGGTCTGACCGGTATACTCATTCCACACACTTTTAAAGTAGACAAAATTTTCAACAATTTGAGATCAAAACAAGCTCTATACAGCTATTGGTTCCTACGATACAGTTCTTAGAAAATAGACCATTTTTTCCAAAAAGTGAAATTTTTTTGAAATGGTCACTTATTTTGTAAAATATCTTCTAAAATACGCATCCCACGTCAAATATTATATGTAATAAACTTGTAGTAAATTTAATTAACTTTTATTCGAGATCAGACTGGTACCTGTATGCCCAGCGGTTCTCTCAAAAACGGCAGATAACCAAAAACAGTCATAAGTTAACCAGCGCAGATAGCCATCGCAACGAACATTTTTACCAGATGTTTGTATCCATATTTTCGGTAGAAGTAGGTACCAATTGCAATCAGAAGGAAGGAAACAAAAGATCGAGGTCGTACAGCAGTTATCAGAACATGAGAAAATGACACACACTTCTTCTTCCATGCTTCAAGGGGCCACGCTTGTTTTTGAGAACAACAGTCTCAAAAAATAGCTGTACTGAGTGCCATTCGTGTCGGTAATATTGAACATTTATAAAATAGAAATAAAATATTTTTAATAATTCCAATTTATTTTATGATTAATGTTATACCAAAATTGATACAACCACTTATAGTATAAGAGATATTAGCATGGGAGTTCCAAAACTATTCCACCTAGATTTTTTGATACATAATTTTCGACTCAATTTGAACATATAATTTCGTATAACTTACGAAAATATCAATATTTTCGAAGATACCAATTTATTAAAATACAAATAATCGGCTATTTTGAGTCAAAAAAAAAAAAAAATTAAAATATGGTCTGTGGAAATAGAGGGGAATGATATAGCGGATGGTCTGGCGAGAATGGGAACATCGATATCTCTTTCAAGGCCGGAGCCATTCTGTGGACTGGGTGATCACTTCTATCGAGAGTAGATCAGAAAGGAAGAAGACACTAAGAGATTCAAACTCTGGACGAAGCTGTCGGGGTTCAGACAGGCCAAAAATGTTCACGGGAACTTAAACAGCAAACGAACTTAAACCTGCATTGGCCTGAGCAAAAATAGACTACGGCTACTGACAAGGTTTCTTATTGTATGTTTAAGGGACACTTTAGGAAGATAGGCTTGAAAAATGGAGGAAACTCCGGAACGGTTCTTATAAACTGTGATGCCTTCATACACAAAATAATAAAATGTCTGGGTGTTTACCTGATAAGTTTAGGGGAGCTACCATCCCTAGACCCAATTCAGATACTGTACTTGAAACAGAATTGGATGAGGTGCTTTTAGACGAGTCCATTCCTCGCCTGGCACCAAATGGGGGATCACAATATATATTTATAGGTCGCAGTGTACGAAATTCCACCCCCCCAGCCCATTATCAATAATTCATCTATATAAACAGCTATAACAGCTGTTTGCAAG